>CM026399.1:20674065-20797643 GCA_014843695.1 Archivesica marissinica
ACATTTCGGTCGGTATATACAAAACGATTAGTTGTAGATAACTATTTGACTGTACCATACGGTTTTCACCATGATTAAACCATGGGTTTCTATGAAAAAGAATACATAGAGTTAAGAACAATTTTTGTTAAAAATACGCCAAATATTAATAGTATTTGTGACGCTATTGGGGTTCCTGACACTAATATTACCATACTTAAAAAAAGATTTAATGCTGATAATATTATTTTGTTAGCAGCATTATTTAATAGTTGGTATCGTGTAGCTATAAATATACTATCATTATGGGGTATAACTCCAAACTTAATGTTAGCCTACGGTTATTATATAACAAATAACAAACAGACCAGTAGAACATTATTAAACGATGAGCAAGAATATATGTTCATTGATACTCATAGAGAATTGTTTAAAGAAATAAGTGATGACATGAGAAGAAATTATTACATCTACAAACTACCATTCTAAAAATGGAAGAGATAAACCTAAATGGTATGCCAGTTGAAATTAGACATATGATATATAAGGAACTTGTTAATAGTTCTATAATGAATAAAACATTAAAACATGAATTAATGAACCAATGGTTTCGCATACAATTAACAATAGTGTCAAGAGAAGCTCTACATTATGATTATTCCGAGAGTGTTAAACTAATAACCTATTTAAAAAGAGACATAGAATCAAGAGATGATTTTTCGTTTTGTGTTAAACAAACACTATTTGATCTAATCAACCAAAGAATAGAAGACTTGGAAGATCTTACTAGTACAATATGGAAATTTGAAATAAGAAATGCAACATTTGATGATATAAATAATATAATTATTTCATGTAGAAATAGAACCGATTGTTATATGTGTATTTCACAATATTTACAAACAAGGTTTACTCTTGGATATTCGTCAAAACCCTATACTATACCTACAGCACGAGTGTTTATAATATTAAATCATCGTGTAGGCAAATATACAATTAGACAAATCATTAGAAAAGGTGATGTGAGCCAGGTTGCAATGAATATACCTATAAATACATTATACGATGATTTACAAATATACTGCAATGTAATATTACAAGGGGGTAGTCCTAATATTGCGCCTGAACTAGTAGCTATAATCAACAATAATTAACGAAGATGTCAAAGATATGGTCGAAATCATATATTTCATTGTATTATATTCTTGAATATAGTTTATATACAGAAGCGCTACACCAAACTATTGACTTCGATATGAAAACAGATGAAGAAATATATGATAAATTATATCAAATAAGAACCTTTGATATATTTCAAAAGAATATAGAGGAACTTTTACAAATGGACTATTACGATGTTATTCTGAATATGGATGCAATAAACTTTGATGATTGGAAAATATATGTTGCTAATAATAGAGATGTAATAACCATTATAAGATCGTGGATACATAACAGACATCAGTTAGAGCTTTAAAAATGACTGCAACTAGACGAACATTAGCTAGGGGTATCTATAAAGCAGCATTAATAGATGCTTTTATAGATATGGTTGAGGATTTTGATGATATAAGCTATGATATTATAGAACGAGAATTAAAATCTCAACACTTTTATAACGCCTTTCTAAAGAGTGTTGATTGGATGAGTCTTGTATTTCTACGTGGTGTTGTACATTGGAGTATTGATTACACACTGAAATAATAAACAACAAGGATATTATCCCAATGTTATATAAATATTGGCATATGTATATGGATGTACATAATAATGATGTAATACGTTATTTAGAATTGTAAATGTAAATGGTATATGACCTATATTAGACTTTTATAAATTGACCTGTTACTATTAATAGATTTGTAATAGCTCTTATATAAGATTGTGTTATAGAAACTTATCAGTTAGAACTTTACAATGGTTGACACAACACATACATTGGATAGTGATGTGTACAGATCAGCATTAATACATGCTTTTATAAATAACACGGATGATTTTGAGGATATGAGTTTATGATATTATAGAACGAGAATTAAAGACTCCATATTTTTACAATGACTTTTTAGAGAGCATAGATCACATGCGTGTTGTATATATATGTGACATTGAACATTGGACCTTTGAGGAATTTACAATTGGAATAGTAAACAACAAGGATATTCCAACAATGTTATTTAAATGTTGGTTATATAACTAATAATAGATTTGTGATAGCTCTTATATAAGATTGTGTTATAGAAACTTATCAGTTAGAGCATTACAATGGCTGAACAACCACGTACATTAGATACTACAGTATACAGAGCTGCATTAATACGTGCATTTATGTATAACACGGATGAACTTGACGATATGAGCTATGATATTATAGATCAAGAATTGAGGTCACCCCACTTTTACAGTGACTTTCTAGACAGCGTCGAGTACATGAGCCTTATATTTCTATGTGAAGTTGTACGTTGGAGTCATGATGAATTTACCGCTGAGATAGTAAACAACGACAATGTTCCAGTATGGTTATTTAAATGTTGGAAGACGTATATGGAGATGGATATTAAACCTGGATGGTGCAATGTTACAGATGATGACCTGGAAGAGCTATATTATACGGAGACTATTTGAGGATAATGGCATGAATTACAATATATGATGGAATTGTAATTCATTTTGGACAATATATGAACTATGGACAATACAATATATGAACTATATTGAACTATTTTTAGATTTTGATTGAGAATATTATTAAATATCATATTTAGCATTATTTATGTTAGTCATTACTTGTACACCATGGAGGGTAGTATGTTTTTACATCATCCATGTAATATTTTTATTTGTGGTCCGAGTGGTTCTGGTAAAACACAATTTGTTAAACAATTAATCAAATATAAAAAAGATATATTTGATATTGTTCCAGACAGAATAATATGGTGTTATAAAGAATGGCAATCTATTTATGGAGATTTACAAGAAAGTGAGGGTACTTCGATTAAGTTTATTGATGGAATACCTGATAATGATGAAGATATTACATCTGATATATCAACTCCAAGTTTAATAGTTTTTGACGATATGTTAGGTGATGTTGATGAAGAAAAAATCAAATTATGGTTTACACGTAAAGGGCATCATCGTAATGCTAGTATAATATATATAACTCAAAATATGTACCAACAATCTAAATCATCTAGAACAATAAGTTTAAATTCACATTATATGGTGTTATTTCAAAATAGTAGAGATAAAGGTCAAATAAAAGTATTAGCTAATCAAACACAATTACCCCATCTATTACATGCTTACCACGATGCAACTACTAACCCTCATGGTTATTTATTATTAGATTTTCATCCATCAACTCCAGAACAATTTAGAATTAGGACAGACATTTTTCATCATTGGCAAACAGGGGATGATAGAGGAGCTATAATATATACACATTAGATGTTATTTTTTCATTTACATTTTAGCAATCATGGAGACTACACCAATTTCATTAATTAGAGCGCTAACAAATTTGGGGGCTGAAAGAAATCATGACACTAGAATTATTTTATTAAATAAGGGTTTAGCCCAAATGATGAAATGGTTTATATTAGCTTCCAAAAATATTTTAGATAAAAAAATTAAATTGCCTAAACCTACACAAAAATTTATGGATAAAAATAAACATATTCTTGAACAAATTGTTGATGATAATGTAAGTTTAGATAAAAAGAGAGAATTAATTTTAACTCCTGGAGGTATGGGTTTTTTGGGTGGTGGTTTAATAAAAACACTAATAAAATGGGATGGTAATAAAATGATTAGAAGTTTAAAGGCTCCTAAAAAAAAACCTCCTAATAAAAATAATGGACGTAAAAAACAGGCTAAAAAACCAGCAGGGGGTAAACAAAAACAAGCTAAACAACCTAGGAAACAAACTAAAAAATCGCCAGTGACAAAAAAACCAATAGGTAAAAATATGAATCTTATACGAAAAACCATTTTAAATAGCGATCGTCAAGCAAATTTAAAACTAAGATTAAAAAATAAAATATTAAATAAACAAAACCCTACTAGTTATCCATTACTTAGAAAAATATTAGGTACTCCTGTTATAAATATAAATCATCAAAATCAAACCCAAAATTTATCAGATTTAATATCAGAAAATTCATTTATTTTAGATAATCAAAATTTAAAATCTAGAACTCCATCACCTATATTACCTTCATTATCTCCAAATAATGTATCAAAATTATTAACATCCATAGAAAAAACAATATACCTGATAGCGATACATTTATTAATAACAGTATTAATAATAGTATTAATAGTACTCCAATACATTTACCTTTAGCACCACATTATCAACTTGTTGGAGAGACCCCATCTATAAATAACTTCCAAAACAATACTGATTTTTCAAATATATCTGGATTATATATGGATAATAATGATACTAGTACATTTCCATTTACAGCTACAAAAGTAGATCCAAAGGCTTTATTAGGAAGTCCTGAAATATCGGATGATTTATCATTTTTGCATCCAAGTAGAACTTCTACACCAATTAGTAATATGTCGTTTGTATATGATGATCCTAGATCTCCTAGCCCTATAATATCACGTTTTCAACCTTTAAACACAACACCAAAAAAGAAAAAAGTATCATTTGTAATACCTAATAAACAAATAGGTGAAAAAACATTAAAATTTAAAACTAAAGCGGAAAAAGAAAACAATAAAAAGAAAAAATGGCTTAAAAAATATATTAATTAAGGTATAAATACATTGGATTTTTGTTATATCAAATCAGTTACACTTAAACTACTGAAAGGTATGGCTGGAAGAAAATCGAGAAGAGTTAAAAGAAGAAGGCGTAATAATATTACCATCAAAAGAGTACAAAGAGGTGGTGGTAGAGGTCGTAGACGTAGTAGAAGAGGGCGAAATCAAATTGGTGGTGGTGCTGCTATGCCATTGTTGATTCTAGGTTCAATGTTAGCTCCAGTTATAGAAAAATCACTTGGAGGTTTAATTAATAAAATTTAGTTTTATAATGGTTAAATCTAATAAAGTACCATTAATTAAAAAAAATGGTGAAATGTTAATAGCATTGTCAAATTCACCTCAGAAATTTAGAAGAAATATAATTGTACATGCACCAAATGAACTTATTAATAGTATATGTGAATGTTGTAAAAATGTTTTAAAGGGTAATGTATCCATGTCAAATGGTCATACATCTCAGTTGAAAGCTCATAGTAAACACATACGGAAATTAGCTGACCATAAAATAAGTATTAAACAAAAGAAAAAAATATTAAATAATAAAAATAATAGAGATTTACTTTCATTATTAGGAACTATTATTAAACCTATTTTAAAAGAAATATGAAAAAAATGGTTATGGTTCCGATGAAAACATTAGAAGAAATGAATCAATGGAAAACTCAGCATAGACCTACTTTACCAGTTAATCCTGATATTAGTAAAACATCAAATTTACAATCTGAAATGGGTAGTATTTTAAAACGAGATGATTTAAATGAATCAGATAAATCAAGATTATTTGGTGAAACATTACATAAATTTAAACTATCGCATTCTAAAGCTATATCATCATTACCACAGACCAATATTTCTGAAAATACTAAACCAAAACATGTACATGGAATTAATGATGATATTATTGAAAGTATTCCTAAAACTATGCAACATAAAGGTACATTATTATTAGAACGTTTAAAACAAGATCCAAATATAAAATGGGATGAAAAAGGGGTTTTAGAAATTAATGGTAAAACAATTGCAGGTTCAAATATAATAGATTTAGTTAATGATGTAATTAGACAAAGAAAACAATCATACAAACCTCCTACTGGTTGGAATTATTTTTCTAAAATTTTAAAAGATATTAATATACCAAAAGAATATATAGGAAATAAACAACGATGGACATCAATGCAAAAAGGTTTTGATAGTGATGATGATGATGATGAATTTTTTGACACAAGTAATATAGTAGATTCAAGTTTTTCTTTTCCACCTACACCATCAACACCTTCAACATCAGGTATAAAACCTTCAACATCAGGTATAAAAAAAAGTAGAAATAAAAAAGGGAAACAAAAATGGGAAAACTATTAAAAGCAGGGTTATTAAATAAAATTGAATATACTTTAAAAAGTATCTATTATAATCCTAAACACCCCTCAAGTTTTTCAGGTATAAATAAATTATATCAAACAATTAAAAAATATAAAACTATAGGTAAATATGTTTCGTTAAATATAGTAAAGAATTGGTTACAAAAACAAAATACTTATACATTACATAAACCTATAATAAGAAACTTTAAAAGAAGAAAAACCATTTCAGGAGGTATTGATTATCAATGGCAAGCTGATTTAGCAGATTTACAAAAATATAGCAAATTTAATAATAATTTTAGATATCTATTATGTGTTATAGATGTTTTTTCTAAATATGCATGGGTAATACCTATTAAAAATAAAAGTGGAGATACAATGATTAAAGCATTTCAAACTATTTTAAATAAATCTAAAAGAATTCCTAAATCATTACAAACAGATAAAGGTTCGGAATTTAAAAATAAAATATTTCAAACATTTTTAAAAAATAATAACATTTATTTTTTTACAACTGAAAACCCGGAAACTAAGGCTAGTATTGTTGAACGTTTTCAACGCACTTTAAAGAATAGAATGTGGAAGTTTTTTACACATAATAAAACTAGAAAATATATAAATAAATTAAATGATATAGTTTATGCTTATAATCATAGCTTTCATAGAAGTATTCAAACATCTCCTGTACTTGTTACAGAAAAAAATGAACCAGAAATAACCGATATCTTATTTGGTGATAATATTAAAAAAGAAATAAAAAGAAATAAAATAGAAATTAACGATTTAGTTAGAATTAATAAAACTAAAAAAACATTTGATAAAGGTTATTTACCTAATTGGACAACTGAATTATTTAAAGTTTATAAAATTAATAATTCAAATCCTGTATCAGTGAAAATAAAGGATTTAAATAATGATATAATAAAAGGGTCATTTTATTTACAAGAAATTCAAACTATAAAAGACAATAAAATTTATGATATTGATTCAGTTGTTGGAAAACGTACACGGATAATAAACGGTAAGAAAATAAAAGAAATAAATGTACATTGGAAAGGGTATCCAAAAACATTTAATTCTTGGATTCCAGAAACAAATTTAGTATAATGTCGTCCGATGAATCAAATATTACAATACCATTTTGTGACAGAAAACCAAAAAATACATTAATATTTATTTCCCAAATCATTGTGATTTATTTCATTATTATAGCAGCTATCATCCAATTAAGTCTACAAAATACAAACAAAGATTTATGGATAATATTATTAAGTAGTTCATTAGGATATATATTACCATCTCCAAATTTAAAATTCGATAAGAAAAAATGAATTCTTTTTATGTAACTTTACTTAGTGATTCTTCATATGAAACATTTCCAAATAATACATTACATAATTTTACAACAAAATTACCTAAATCAATAAATATAAAAAAAGAAAATTGGGAAGTAGCTTTAGTTGAATTAATTCATCCATCACAAATTATAAACATAAATAAAGAAGATTCGGTTTTTCACTATGTTACTACTAGTGATATATTAGGAAACTTTATATTCGTAACTACTAGTTCTAATTATACATATGATAATGGACTTCATAAAATGAAATGTAGTATAAAACCAGGTGTATATTCAGGAATTGGTCATGTTGTATATGAAATTAATAATTCTTTACAAAAATGTTTAAAGTATAGTATTCCTAATAATGAAATAAGTTTATCTATATCATTATCAAAATCTAGTAAAAGACCTGAAATTAATTATATTATAAATGTTAAGGACAGACCTCTAGCTAATATAGGGCTTTTATTTTCAGATACTTTATTTGAAAAATTAGGTGGAGATAAAAACAATAATCGTATTATTTATGATAATAATGATCTAGATTCTTTTCCTTTTGCATCTGATTTAAATATAGGTTCAAATCAATTATTTATTTATTCCGATATAATAGATTATAGTTTATTAGGAGGTCTAGAAAGTCCTATTTTAAGAATAGTACCATTTGAAAATAAAAGAAAATCATTTCAGGTGCATAGAGAATTTGTACACAAACATTATTTATCAATATCAAAATCTATTTTTGATGAAATAAAAATATATATAACAGGAGAATCAGGCACCTCTACTAACTTTGTTAGTGGTAAGACAATATTAACATTACATTTTAGACAAAGGAAACAAATATGAATATTACAAATTCTTTTTATGTAACATTATTAAGTGATAAAGCCGAACGTTCAACAAATAAAAGTGATTTTACAACTAAATTAGCTAAAACAATTAATTTTAAAAAAGAAGAATGGAAAGTTGCATTAGTTGAACTAATTATACCATCACATGTAATTAACATAAATGCCACAAATGATTCTTTTTATTTAGCAGTACGAAATATTAAAACAAAATCAATTAATTATAAACATGAAACTGTCTGGGTAGAGGATACAATTAGTCCTGATTTTCAATATGTATCTTTAATGGAAAAAGCACTAAATAAAACAAGCATGCGTGTATATTTGAAGGATCGAGAACCATTTTTGGGTAAATATTCTAATAATATTTTTTCATTTAATTGTAGTATACCCCATGGCGGTTATACACATATCGACCATTTATTAGAGGTAATTAATAGTCAAATAGACAAATATTTCTCTAAAGCATTATTAACTTTAGATTATGATGTTTATAAAACTACTAAAACAGGTGTTATTATAAAATTAGTTTATGATCATACTACAAAAAGAATATTTTTTAAATCGAATGATAATAATCATATTGGATTAATTTTTCATAAAGACATCATTGCAAAATTTGGGGGAAGTTTAGATAATCTTAATGTAAAAAACTACGGTATTTTTTTTAAAAATAATAGAGAGGATATTTTTAAATATAATGTAGACTTAAATATAAATTTTAATAATTTGTTTATTTATAGTGATATAGTAGAACACACAATAGTAGGCCATACAGAAAGTCAATTATTAAGAATTATTGAATATCAAACATCTATTGTTAATAATAATAATCATTTAGAATTAAAAAATTACCATTATTTACCTGTAAGTAAATCTAATTTTGATGAACTTACTATATTAATAAGAGGCGACACTGGTGAAGAGGTTCATTTTATGAAAGGTCTTACAATTGTAAAGCTGCATTTTAAAAAATTCTAATGTTGCCTGTATATAGAGGTCGAGGTAAACAATATGGATATGGAGTAGGAAGTATAATAAAAGGTATAACCAAAAAACAATACCTCTATTAGAACCAATAGGTAAAAATATTTTAAATACACTTAAACATGATGGGGTAAATGAAAGTATTGGAGCATTTACAGATATTATTCATGGAAAAAATGTAAAGCAGGTTGTTGAGGATAGAGGGTTACAAACAATTAAAAAAATAAGTAGAAATCTATTATCTGGTTTAGATAATTCTATTCAAGGAAGAAAAACAAACAAAAAATCATCTAAGAAAAAAACTATAAAATCAAATGGACATAAGAAAAAATTTCATTTGAAAAAAAAGAAACGAAGAAGTAAGGTTAATAAAAGAGCATTAGATATATTTGATTAAATATGATGGAACATGGTTCATGTGGTTGTAGTAAGAGTGAATTAGATGTTAATAGTGTACCTCCTACCATGGCTTCTATGGTAGAAGGACAATGGACAGAACATTATCCAATTGTTAACCCTAGAAATAATGACGGCCCTATAGAATTTATGATTCCTGCACAAACACAAAAATGGACTGATGTTAATCAGTCATATTTAAGATTAAGATTAAAAATTACAAAAGAGGATGGGTCTGATATTGAGGATGATACTAATTTATCTACAATTAACAATTTTTTTCATAGTTTATTCAGCAGTATTGATTTATACTTGAATAATAAATTAATTCCATGTACAGATAAATATGGGTACAAAGCTTATTTTGAAAATTTACTAGGGACATCAGCTCAAAATAAAATTAGCATACTAAATGATTTAGAATTGTTTAGATTAGACAGAGCAGGCGATGTTACAAAAAATACAAAAGTTAATGGAGGTGGGGGTTGGTTAGATAGAAAACTAAAAATTACTAAGAAAAATTTAGAAATGTGTGGGAAAATACATCTTGATTTATTTTTACAAGAAAAATATCTACCTAATGGAATAGATATAAGACTTAAACTAAATAGAGCTACTACCGATTTTTGTTTGATGGGGTCAGATGCTAAGGGTAAAATAGATATCCTAGAAGCTGCTTATAATGTTAGAACTGTTACACTAGCTCCTACTGTAGCTAATAATTTATATCAAAATATTCACAAAAGTAATATGAAAATACCAATTAGAAGAGCTGTAATAAAAACATTTACAATTACAGCAGGTTTACAATCTAAAATTGATGATTATACCTTTTTAGGTCAAATGCCTAAACGAATTTTTATAGGAATGGTTAAAAATTCTGATATGAATGGAAATTCAACCACAAACCCATTTAATTTTCAACATTTTAAAATATCTAAAATAGATATTAGTTTAGATGGTAAAAGTATTCATAATAAAACACTAGAACCTGATTTTACTAGTGCTACAAATAAAAAAACTTTACAATCATATTTCACACTATTGAATGCTATGGGAGCTAATATGCATGATGATTCATTTGGATTTCCACTAAAAGAATATGAAAATGGACATACATTGTGGGGATTTGATTTAACAGCCGATCAAGGAAGTGAAGGACATCTACACCCTATAAAAACAGGCAACCTACGAATTGAATTGGGTTTTAGTGAAGCACTAGCAGACCCTATAAACGTTATTATATATGCTGAATATGATAATCAAATAGAAATTAACAGTATCAGAGAAGTGATTACAGATTATTAACAATGGATACATATTCACTACAATATTTATTGGACAAATCTACTATATTAAAACATTTAAATGGAATTGTGTGCGCAAAAGATGAACTAGCTATGGAACAATATACAAAAAAAACATATATTGTGAACACAGATGATTCAAACCAACCAGGAAAACATTGGGTGTTAATATATTTCATGGAGGACATTGGATTTTATTTCGATTCTTTTGGAAATACACAACATATAAAAGAAGAAATTGTGAACTTTATGAACAAAAATTGTAAAAAATGGACAAAAATTGTATTAGAATTCAAAGCACATATAGTGTTATGTGTGGTGTATTTTGTTTATTTGCACTTGATATGTTAGTTAGAGGTAATGATTTAAAACAATTACTAAAAAATATGTTCTATACAAATAATGAATATTTGTATAAAAATGATATTATTATTAAAACTTGGTTTGATAAACATTATGGAAAATTATATAAACATGGTATATTGATGAAGGAACTAGGCAATGTTTATGTTAATTATAACCAATGTTGTAAATGTGAAAAAACTTTAAATTAACATGTATTCAAATTAATATAACATGTATGTTACTAATGTTTTAGTTATTAGTTAATTAGTTATTAGTAAATAAAAAAATTATATTGAAATTTATTATGTGTTATGTTATTTTTAGTAGTCACTAGGGGTGGCACTATGGGGACATGTCAAACATGTGCATGTGTATAAATGCCCCATAGTGCCATAAAAAAATGCCCCATACTGCCACCCACCTCGGTATGCCCCATAGTGCCATAGACATGCCCCATAGTGCCACCCTATACTACTCAGACAGGTAAATAAGCGGTGGAAACTTTAAACCTACCCCAGTTTTCACTAATTTCACTATATCCGTTTTATGTCGCCATATAAATATCATTTTAACAAGAAATTAGCAATTTTTTGTCCAAAATGACATATGTACATCGTCTGCCAGGCCAATACATTTACGAATAAAAATGTCATTATAGGCTCACTGCTCCATGTTTATGAGTTTCGCCCGTTATTACACACAAGGGGTCCTTATGAATAATATCGATTTTCACCGTTTTTCGTCTTCAGGTCATAGCTTCTCCAACTGATATACATGGGTGTGTACACCTAGTTATTCTCTGTTAGGCATCGTGTGATGTGTTCGATGGATGGGTCCATATTTACAGTTCTGTACCCAATCTGAGTAATTAGGAGGGGTGATGACTTCTTATGTCCCGTGTGTTTGTTTAAGTAAAACTAAATGTTATTGTTTGAGATACAGTATATAGACAAAATGGCCTGTTATTAAAGTAAGTCTTCCTTATTTATACTGTTTTGTTAAAAAATAACTGTTGCTTACATACCAATGCTCGCGCTGTAGGCAATTTCCACAGTTAGGCGAAAACATGTGACGTCATTCCGGATTACTGAGAAAGAGGTACCGCTATTTTGTCAACTTTTCTCAAAAAGTAAACAATCGGTTTTCTTCGAGATTTTTGTTAATGAATGGTAAAATATTGATTATTTGGTGACATAAACTTGTTTGCAGTGTATGACCATTCTAAACCTATAGGAGTCCGTTATGTACTGCATCGTCGCAAACCAGTAACACCAATAACACCGGGATACGTGAATACATAATAAAATATTATTAAATCAAACATAAGTATCTCGAACCAGTGACCATCAGTGATGATAGGTTACAGTGGTATACAAGTCAACGACCGTAACCACTCGATCACGGAGGCGGTCTACATTTTTTATTATATTCAATAGCACTACAATGGTTATACCTATACATAGAGGGAATTGATGCGTTTTCATGTAACAGACGGATACGCGGTCCAGTGTTTAACACGATGGACTGGAAATCCTGGGGTTCGATCAGTCGTTCAGATGGGACATTAAACCGAGGACTCGTGTCGGTGCTTTACACCGTGCACGTACAAGAACCAGATGAGACTCTGGATTGAGTATCGTTGCACTATCCTCCAAATATCTATACTTTCTTCAGGAGGCGTCTCTCATATGGGTAACTGGTAGCGACGATAAATAAACGTAAAAAAGACACAGTTTGAATGTATTGTATAATTATCTAAAATAAATATTGAAGCTTACTGTCTGGCATCGAGTTAAGTTTTTGAGCGTTTAGCAAATTGATCAGGTGCCACGAATCCCCGGAGACAGTGATGTATTTAATTAGCAGGAATTATTAGAGTAGTAGGTGAAATGTTTATCCGGATGAGTTTCAGTAAATTAATGTCTCTTTCGTTTTGCAATTAAAGTCACACCAACAGCTTCGTAACAGTGGAACACCCAAGAGGACGTTATATGATGGTCACGGGCATGAGCCCCGCTCTGAACATGTCTCTTTATATGAAAACGTTGGCGGTTTCTTACGGAGGTTGGTGCACTAAGTACTGGAGCCTGCAATCACTGATGGTCACGGGCTCGAGCCCTGCTCTGAACGTATCTCTTTATTTGAAAACGTTGGCGGTTTCTTACGGAGTTTGGTGCACTAAGTACTGTTTAACCGTTACACCCAGTACAGGTGATGTTAGGTAAGCTGCCCGTCGCTCATATATGGGCAATCTCACTTATGTAGGTTCGAATCATTTCAAGTGAGGAAGTTATCCAGCTGACCTGTGGAAGGTCGGTGGTTTCACACGTGTGCCCGTTAATGCTTGAAATACTGCTCAAGCGCCCACTGGAGCCTTCCTCCGTCAGCTGGATAGTCTAGTTTAATCATATTTTATTGCAAATCATTATTATATATGTCATGCATAAACAGATACAATACATAATATGAACATGCAAATGGTTTGGGCCACAAGTTTTAACAACATTAGACAACGGCCCGCACCAGTTGGATAGTCGGTGGTATATGACCAACAGCAAGAATGAAACAGAATGAAAGTGTCAAACGACTGGAGAAATTCTCGTAATGGCCCACAGTTGATATATTAACATGTTTTAGAGGGCCATATGGAAGATTAGTTCAGAACTTATTAGGAGACCCTCTATGAATAAAGAAATCAATCTGTCAATCTAACCTAGAATCGTGGAATAAATGACACATGGGTATCTAAAAATGGCTATATCATACTAGACGTTCATTCACTGGTCAATGTGTCAGACGGATGAAACAATACTGAATAACACACCTATACATATTGCTTGTTAGTTTCTTCGGGATTTACTCCTTCATCAGCACTATTTCGGGCTATATGTATATACAGTCTGCATCAGTCCTATGCATATTGCTTGTTTGTTTCTTCGGGGTTTACGCCTTCATCAGTATCATGTTGGGCTATATGTATAAACAGTCTACATCCGTCATATACATATTGTGTGTTTGTTTGTTTCTTCGGGGTTTACTCCTTCATCAGCACCATTTTGGGCTGTATGTATATACAGTCTACATCCGTCCTATACATATTGTTCGTTTGTTTCTTCGGGGTTTACGCCTTCATCGCCAGCATTCTGGGCTATATATATATATATATATATATATATATATATATATATTATATATATATATATATATATAATTTATAATATATTATATATATTATATATATATATATACACAGTCTACATCCGTTATGTCGAATTCCGGCGGACCGAAAAAATACTTCGACATAACCGAAGTTTGACTTAACGAAATTCTAAATAAACGGAGCCAGTTATATGTAAAATGATAGTGTCTTAAACGGTACGTTGATCCGACTTCGAGATGACCTACTAATTCGACATAACAGACTTTGACATAACGGATGTAGACATATATATATATATATATATATATATATATATATCGCAATCGTTGTAAAAATAAATCCAAGTTTAAAAAAAATATATATATATAATTGTGTGTGTGTGTATTGAGTATGTAATAATGTTATACAACTTTATTTTAGCTCGATTGCGAAACAAGTTCCTACAACTTATATTAATCACTCTCGAGACCTCAAACCTAATGTAGTCCATCGCCACGAGGGAGAGAGAAGAGGCAATGTGGAATTTAAATGCCTTGCCTAAGGGCACAATCGTAACAGCTCCAGCGGAGGCTCGAACTCCGGGCCTTTTGCACCTGAAGCGAACGCGCTACCATTGAGTATGTAAATGATGATTGACATACATATGGTAGTCAAAGGAATAAACCATGAGGATTTGGAAACTATCATGAGAATTAAAAGTGTTAAATAATTTCCTAAAAGTGTTTCACATTTTGTACTAACTGTCTCTCTGTGTCCCAAATGTGCACTTTGTTGTCTGGCATTTATCCAGTATGGTCACTCACTGCTCTCCGTCTAGACGAATAATCCAAAGAGGCATACGATATTAATAGATAACAACCATGTATCGCCGTCGGTAAGGCAGCAATTGACAACGATGAAGAATATGACATTGGCCAAGAGTTAATATCACGATTTCTTTATTTATTATGTAATGTAGAATGTGTTGCATCTTCGCTTAGTGAATTATATGGGGACGCCAGGCGGTTTTTTTTAATCTTCCGTAACAAAGGTATACGAACACTTAATTACAAAGGTATTGATGGCTGTGCCAACAGAGAGAGAGAGAGAGAGAGAGAGAGCCAAAAGGTTGTCTTACAAATAACAAAGACGTCGTTGAATTGGTATCCCCATCGGAGCGGGTCATTGATACTACTACTGAAAGGGTTGATAAAGCACTTGGCATTACTACAAAATATGATAAAAATGCCATAGACAGAACAGGCATTATGAGATATATACTAGAAGACATAGAAAACGCACACTTCGGATAAGTGTGTTTTTACATGAAAAACAATAACTATATAAATACATAGTTTTAAACAGTTTGGAATCTTTTTAGTTGTTCAGTTTGTGTTTTGTAATAAAGATGTGATATATCGTTGATGGAATAGATGGTTTCTATGTCCTCTAGTATATAATGTATGTGTGCGTTTTCTATGTCCTCTAATATATATTGTAGATGTGCGTTTTCTATGTCCTCTAATATATAATGTAGGTGTGCGTTTTCTATGTGCTCTAATATACAATGTAGGTGTGCGTTTTCTATGTCCTCTAGTATATAATGAAGGTGTGCGTTTTCTATGTCCTCTAGTATATAATGTAGGTGTGCGTTTTCGGTGTCCTCTAATATATAATGTAGGTGTGCATTTTCTCTGTCCTCTAATATATAATGTAGGTGTACGTTTTCTATATCCTCTAATATATAATGTAGGTGTGCGTTTTCTATGTCCTCTAATATATAATGTAGGTGTGCGTTTTCTATGTCCTCTAATATATAATGTAGGTGTGCGTTTTCTATGTCCTCTAGTATATAATGTAGGTGTGTGTTTTCTTTATCCTCTAGTATATAATGTAGATGCGCGTTTTCGTTGTCCTCTAGTATATAGTGAAGGTATGCGTTTTCTATGTCCTCTAATATATATTGTAGGTGTGCGTTTTATATGTCGTCGAGTATATAATGTAGGTGTGCGTTTTCTATGTCGTCTAGTATGTAATGTAGGTGTGCGTTTTCTATGTACTCTAGTATATAATGTAGGTTTGCGTTTTCTATGTCCTCTAGTATACTCGTATACTAGGTGTGCGTTTTCTATGTCCTCTAGTATATAATGTAGGTGTGCGTTTTCTATGCCCTCTAATATATATTGTAGGTGTGCATTTTCTATGTCCTCTAATATATAATGTAGGTGTGCGTTTTCTATGTGCTCTAATATATAATGTAGATGCGCGTTTTCGTTGTACTCTAGTATATAATGAAGGTATGCGTTTTCTATGTCCTCTAATATATATTGTAGGTGTGCGTTTTATATGTCGTCGAGTATATAATGTAGGTGTGCGTTTTCGGTGTCCTCTAATATATAATGTAGGTGTGCGTTTTCCTCTGTCCTCTAATATATAATGTAGGTGTGCGTTTTCTATGTCCTTTAGTATATAATGTAGGTGTGCGTTTTCGGTGTCCCCTTATATATAATGTAGGTGTGAGTTTTCTATGTCCTCTAGTATATAATGTAGGTTTGCGTTTTCTATGTCCTCTAGTATATAATGTAGGTGTGCGTTTTCTATGTCCTCTAGTATATAATGTAGGTGTGCGTTTTCTATGTCCTCTAATATATAATGTAGATGCGCGTTTTCGTTGTACTCTAGTATATAACGAAGGTGTGCGTTTTCGTTGTACTCTAGTATATAATGTAAGTGTGCGTTTTCTATGTCGTCTAGTATGTAATGTAGGTGTACGTTTTCTATGTCCTCTAGTATATAATGTAGGTGTGCGTTTTCTATGCCCTCTAATATATATTGTAGGTGTGCATTTTCTATGTCCTCTAATATATAATGTAGGTGTGCTTTTTCTATGTGCTCTAATATATAATGTAGATGCGCGTTTTCGTTGTACTCTAGTATATAATGAAGGTATGCGTTTTCTATGTCCTCTAATATATATTGTAGGTGTGCGTTTTATATGTCGTCGAGTATAGAATGTAGGTGTGCGTTTTCGGTGTCCTCTAATATATAATGTAGGTGTGCGTTTTCCTCTGTCCTCTAATATATAATGTAGGTGTGCGTTTTCTATGTCCTTTAGTATATAATGTAGGTGTGCGTTTTCGGTGTCCCCTTATATATAATGTAGGTGTGAGTTTTCTATGTCCTCTAGTATATAATGTAGGTTTGCGTTTTCTATGTCCTCTAGTATATAATGTAGGTGTGCGTTTTCTATGTCCTCTAGTATATAATGTAGGTGTGCGTTTTCTATGTCCTCTAATATATAATGTAGATGCGCGTTTTCGTTGTACTCTAGTATATAACGAAGGTGTGCGTTTTCGTTGTACTCTAGTATATAATGTAAGTGTGCGTTTTCTATGTCATCTAGTATATAATGTAGGTGTGCGTTTTCTATGTCCTCTAGTATATAATGTAGGTGTGCGTTTTCTATGTCCTCTAGTATATAATGTAGGTGTGCGTTTTCTATGTCCTCTAGTATATAATGTAGGTGTGCGTTTTCTATGTCCTCTAATATATAATGTAGGTGTGCGTTTCTATGTCCTCTAGTATATAATGTAGGTGTGCGTTTTCTATGTCCTCTAATATATAATGTAGGTGTGCGTTTTCTATGTCCTCTAATATATAATGTAGGTGTGCGTTTTCTATGTCCTCTAATATATAATGTAGGTGTGCGTTTTCTATGTCCTCTAATATACAATGTAGGTGTGCGTTTTCTATGTCCTCTAGTATATAATGTAGGTGTGTGTTTTCTTTATCCTCTAGTATATAATGTATGTGTGCGTTTTCTATGTCCTCTAGTATATAATGTAGGTGTGCGTTTTCTATGTCCTCTAATATATAATGTAGGTGTGCGTTTTCGATGTCCTCTAGTATATAATGTAGGTGTGCGTTTTCTATGTCCTCTAATATATAATGTAGATGCGCGTTTTCGTTGTACTCTAGTATATAATGAAGGTATGCGTTTTCTATGTCCTATAATATATATTGTAGGTGTGCGTTTTATATGTCGTCGAGTATATAATGTAGGTGTGCGTTTTCTATGTCGTCTAGTATGTAATGTAGGTGTGCGTTTTCTATGTCCTCTAGTATATGATGTAGGTGTGCGTTTTCTATGTCCTCTAGTATAGATAATAGTTGCAAGTTTGAAGATAAATATGTGTACCAAACTTAATTACATTAAATATATCCAAGACACCAGGACATATACCATTTACAGGACACTATCAATGTTATTAGAACTAATGCTTGATGTTTAATCATCCGTTCATTGATTTGGTATAATGTGCAAGACTCGTTAAAGCGACATTACATCGCAAAAAGCAAATAAAATGCATTATTCACGTACTGTGCTTTCAAAGTAAAGTAATGACGGTTGTAAACATACATTCGATACACTATTACATTATGGGTATACACACCGCACGATAATAACAACATTATCGGAAGAGTCCATTGACTTGCTATAGGTGTTTTATATTACTATGTCATATACAAATTGACTATTTTGTAGTCGATACAATTGAATGGTAACGTAGTGTGAAGGCATAGTCGTTAGACTGGCAATACTTTTAATATCAAATTGTATAGACTACAATTTGTATATGATATAGTAATATAAAATCACCTATAGCAAGTCAATGGACTCTTCCGATAATGTTGTCGTTATCGTGCGGTGTTTATAAGTCAGGTATAACCTATTAAACAATAAATCACAGTATAAATACCGCACGATAATCACAACATTATCGGAAGAGTCCAATGACTTGGTATAGGTGTTTTATATTACTACTTCATATACAAATTGACTATTGTGTAGTCTATACAATTGAATGGTAACGTTTGCCTATAATTAGTAATATAAAAACACATATAGCAAGTCAGTGGACTCTTCCGATAATGTTGTGATTATCGTGCGGTGTTTATACCTGTAAGCTATCGTATATTGCCTTACCTATACAGTAGTGTAATATTCCAACGGTATTATTACTTTACTTTGAAAGCACAGTGCATGACTGTAAGCTATCGTATAGTGCCTTACCTATACAGTAGTGTAATATTCCAACGGTAGTATTACTTTACTTTGAAAGCACAGTACACATGCTTCCGAATACACTCGAACACTAACATTGAATCCATTAACAGTGTTGTTGTGGTCTACAAACTTTCGAAATTGTGTTTCGTAATTGAAAGTAGGATTTCATATAACGGTCATTCATGCTCTTGAATTGACGTTTATTTGTCATCGGAGTCAATACTAAACGCGAGATAATGCCGTTTAGAGATAATTGAACTAATATTAGTCTACAAATTATATGCATAAGCACACATGTGACATATAGCGGTAAATCTGTACCATAAATCGTGCTATTCAGAATACAATAGTTGTATTACGCATGGATTTACATTATTGTGCTACGTCAACAAACCGCGTATACGACGTTTGCTTATTAGTTGAAGTACTCAGCTTTTGTAGCAAATACTTGGAAAATAATCATACCATATAATAGGAACATACATTCTGTAGAAATTTGCATTTTCGCGTGTGTTTTACGTTTATTTATCGTCGCTACCGGTTGCCCATATGAGCGACGCCTCCTGAAGAGATTAGTAATTTTAGATTTTGGAGGATAGTGCAATGATACAGACAGAGACACATTCCAAAGTCTCCTCTGGTTCTTTTACGTGCACGGTGTAAAGCACCGACAGGAGACCTCGGTTTAACGTCCCATCTGAAAGACTGTTAATTTTATTATGGTCAGACGGGGGATCGAACCTGCGATCCCTGGATTACCAGTCCAGCGTTTTACCACTGGGCTACAGATCCGTCTGTTGCATTTTCGCTGATGTAGTGTCGCTTTAAGTATAAGTGTCGCTTTAAGTATAAGTGTCGCTTTAAGTATACCAGTACTACACTGGTAGATGATATTACACGTATATAGCAATTTAGAGCCAACTTCACATACTTAATCAACAGCTTTGTATTGATTCCCGTATAGTTTGTACTTATTTCCGCAATCCTATTCCGTATTCAGGAAGCGATAACCTAACATCGTATGACTACAGTTATCAGCTATTGTAATTAAAGTTTAAACTTGATTTATTTTAACATCTTATTTTAATCACTCTCGTTGGCGTGGATGAAAGCGTAAATGTAGTAATTCGTGTGGGAGGAAACCGGAGTACCCGAAGAAAACCCACCTGTCCGATCTGGCGACCACCGTACCATCTCACATATTTCCCGGTCCGAGGATCGAACCCAACCGTAGGTTACATTGGTGGGAAACGAACGCGCTAACCGGACAGCTATAAATTCAGGTTGACTGATCCATGTTTAAGGAATAACTATATATGCGTAATGTCTCGACAATTCCATAATAAAAACAGACGGATCTGTAGTCCAGTGGTAACACGCTGGACCGGTAATTCAGGGATCGCAGGTTCGATCCCCCGTCTGACCCAAATAAAATAAACAGTCTTTCAGATGAGACTTTAAACCGAGGTCTCGTGTCGGTGCTTTACACCGTGCACGTACAAGAGCAAGAGCAGACTCTGCAATGGGTCTCTGTCTGTATCATTGCACTATCCTCCAAAAATCTAAAATGACTAATCTCGTCAAGAGGCGTCGCTCACATGGGCAACCGGTAGCGACGATAAATAAACGTAAAACACACACACACAATTCCATAATATTGTGCAATGCATTTCTTAGGTGTGTAGGAAGGCAGAATAATACGCAATATAATTCGAATTAAAACAACCGCTGCCCATAAACAACATTACAGTGTTTCTGATTGGATAGACGCATCAATATAATATAGATTGACGTTAATCATCAGTACAGTGGAACAACAACAGTTGAGATATGCGTATTGTTAATTGCATTTCGCCCTTGTTCACATGCAAGTGGTCCTTGGCATTTCAGGACTTCAGTGCGGGTGGACGAGCAGGCAGGTTGGCTCAGGACTGTCGTATTATGTACGGTCGTGTTTCTAGTTGGCTGGCGGTGCGGGCGGGTATCGGACAGGCGGTTTGGTGACCATCTGGGTCAGGTAGGTAGGTAGGCATATCATACCATGAGAAAAAGAGAACATGAGAACCAGAGACAAGACGCACACAACAGACAGGCAGTTAGTAACACTCATTTCGAATTTGTCAAGATTTCTCAGACTGGTAATTTTCAGTATCTATAAATAGGTACATGCAACCCATAAACATAGGTTACAGACGGATATGTAGCCCAGTGGTAACACGCTGGACTGGTAATACAGGGATCGCAGGTTCTATCCCCCGTCTGACCCTAATACAATTAACAGTCTTTCAGATGGGACGTTAAACCGAGGTCTCGTGTCGGTGCTTTACACCGTGCACATAAAAGAACCAGAGGAGACTCTGGAATCTGTCTCTGTCTGTATCATTGCACTATCCTCCAAAAATCTAAAATTACTAATCTCTTCAGGAATCTCTTCAGGAGGCGTCGCTCATATGGGCAACCGTAGCGACGATAAATAAACGTAAAACACGCAACAATAAACATAGGTTCACATTAGTTTGTTCTCTTATTAATATCATTTTCAAAAGTAAATCATATTAGAACATTTAATTGCGTTGTTCGTTCTTGTTGGCATCTGCCACCGAGCGCCTTTAACATGAAATATGAATAACAGAACACACTTTGATTAGAACAGAATTAGATGTAACTATTCAACTTAATGATGTTTTAGCCTTCTTAATGGTTCGATTCTCTGGAGACAATGCAGTATAATTAAAACGACGATATTAAGCCAGAAAGTAGCGTATTCACAGTGGAATAGAGTTATCGAAGCGATGCATTGTTCGAAAATAGTGCATAATTAAACCAGGAATATCCTGCATCAGCACTGCCATTTTTGTAGATTGATTGATTTGAGAGTGCCTGCAACCGGAAATGGTTCTAATATGCATTGGGTTTAAGCCGAAAACGATCCAATAATTATGTAAAATTGGTTGGGCGCGTGTACCGTCTCCGTGGCCTAGTGGTTAAGGCGTCCGCCCACGGAGCGGAAGGTCTAAGATTCGATATGGGGTTCGTTCTGATATGGCCGGTTGGTGAGCTGCCAGCTAGTTAAATAATGGTTACTGATTGCCTATAAGCCAGGCGCCTGGCATTCAAGGATATGATTCGGGAAGTACTGATGTCCATAAGAGGTGTCTCATAAGTCAGAGGTGACTGGCCCTTTCAGTAGGGTGACACTATAATAAACAAAGACATTATTGGATCCGTTTGAGGCCTATATCTTACTTAGAACAAACACTTATATCAATATCTTACTGTTTATTTCGCACATTTACTCATAGGATTTAATATACTCTGGCCTTTTGACAGCAGTCCAATATTATTAATACTGGACTGAAATAACAAAGGTATGTTTTAAGACTGGTATTGACGAAGTTTACTAAAGCTTAAAAACCACGTGTAACTCGATACAACAAATAGTCAATACTGCGAAAAGTGATACAACGGAACTCGAAACACGATTTTTAGATACGAAGTCGTGTTATTCCAGTTAATGCAATGTTTCACGCAAAGCAAAGCCTTCATGATTATTTCTACGATGAAACGAACTATCGTTAGCCAGAGTACCACCGGTTGTGCGCCACGTAATAAAATTGCAATGTGTTATTCTTTACGTTGGCTTGTTTGTTCGGGGTTTACGCCTGTGTCGTGCTAGCACCATTTGGGTCTATATCGCTGGCGGGCAGTTTATCTAACAACGCCTTTCCTGGGCAGGCTCCAGCGGTTAATCAGTACTTGGTGTACCAATCTCTGTAAGAAACTACATATAATTCATTATTCATATAAATGTGACACGGACTGAGCGGGGCTCGAACCCGTGGCCATCAGTGATGATAGGTTACTGTGGTACACAAGTCACTGACCTTAACCACTCGACCATGGAGGCGGACGTGTTATTCTTTATTTCTTGCGAATATATATTGGAGGGTCACAGTACCGGCAATGTAATACTCGTATGGTCAATATAAATTGAAAGTAGAGGTTATTTAAGTATTCTAACGAAATTGACTTTTACTCGTAAACGCTTTGACGAATGTCAAATGTTAAATAATAACCACATGAATACAACGCTTTCAACAATGCCCATATACCATTTTCTGTCATACACATACGATTGAACAAGGTACAAGACATTTACAAATTTGCCTCGGGAAACATCGACGATTTTAATCTCTGACGTAGATTGCCGAATAACCCCGATTTAACACAAAGGTCGATATAACCCTGTGGGTCGATAGAACATCAACGTTTCAACTTTCTTCAACAACTTAGGTTCATACACATAATGAACTGCAAAAGCATCATATACTATAGCACATATTACATAATATCAGCATAATATCAATGGCGACTCAGAATATGGTTATAAAATCACATCATTTCCAGGAAACAGCAATACCAGTTTTACAGGATTTTACGTTTCTTGATAGTATACAATGATTATCCTGATCACAATATACTTCTATAAATTAGTTTAAACATATTGTATTCAGTTCATTCAATATATATACGGTATATAAATACAACAGGATGTCTGAAATGTATTGGAAAACAAGCTGAGAGCTTATGTAAATTCCTTTCCATGAGGATGTTACAATATACAGTTGTTAGCATTGAGAACGGTTAGTGAGACATGTCTTGGGTTCTTTAGCCCCGATTGGTCTTGGGTGCTTGTATGCGTACTTGTGATTTGTGGGGCAATTTGAAACAAGTTTTGTCATCATGCGTGCATTAATTGGTGGTGAACTGAATTGGATGGTATGGAAACTTAGTAAATGGGATGAAATGGGTTGCTGTGACACACAGGAAAGGAAGGATGGACCTGGAATACCCACCAGGTAGTCGGATCATGCATCAAACCTCTTTGTAGCTGCAATGTAAGCCTATAAATTACGTTTTAGAAAACAGGGATTTGTTTCAAAAACGAAGAGATGTTTTCCAAGCATTGCTATGATTCATGTAGGTTTAGTAAGAAATATAATACAACCCAACAGAGTGTTGACATAATTGAAGATCCACCATTATCATCATTAGATACATACACAAACCGACATACAATAAATAATAATATAATTTAACAGCAATAATTGACTCGCTGACTGTGACTGTTTTGTTGCCAATCTTAAAACTGCACAGAAGGTTGCATCAACTATAGACATAGTTTTAGAAACACCCAGTAGTTATTACATCAATTATTAGAAACACCCAGTAGTTATTACATCAATTATTAGAAACACCCAGTAGTTATTACATCAATTATTAGAAACACCCAGTAGTTATTACATCAATTATTAGAAACACCCAGTAGTTATTACATCAATTATTAGAAACACCCAGTAGTTATTACATCAATTATTAGAAACACCGATTATGATTTATAACATGTGTATCATATTAAGCGAATGTTATCGAGAAAAACGGTTGGTCATGTGACAGCCATTTGACCAATCAGGTGGTATGGGGAGATGAGGCATACATGTGTGCATCTAATATTACACATACGTAGTGTGTGACTCCGTGTCATATGACGATGGGAAGAAGCCATTGGCTTTCTACGATGCTATGTATTATATAGCTAATGGACTCAACGCTGGTCAATTGGTGAATGAAAATTATCGCATAAAACAAATACAACCCAAATGCTATGCACGGACGGGCCTGTGAGACAACAGCTGTGCTGTATATTTACTAGAAATATGTTTTTTTTTATACTTTATTTATTTTACAACGATTGCGAAGCAAGTTTTAATAACTTATATTAATCACTCTCGTTGGCTAGGATGAACGCGTATATGTGATCATTCATGTGGAAGGAAACCGGAGTATACGGAGAAAACCCCACCTGTCCGATCTGCTGACAATCGTACCATCTCACATACTTCCCTGTCCGAGGATCGAACCCGGGTCGCATTGGTGAGAAGCGAGCGCGTTAACCACTGCGCTAATCGGACAGCCACTGCGCTAATCGGACAGATTCAAACACTTGTCACCATACTTACAGAAATCTCTAAATTCACATTCACACAGTAAGCTGGTACATTTGATATAGAAGAGAATATTGTAACATAAAAACAACGGTGACAATTACTTACATTAGACACAGGCACACCCACTTGCCTCATTAGATTCATGCTCTTTATATCCTGTCTCCCCATATATCACTCCCACAATAAGCGAATATAGGCACAGGAGTGCTATAATATTATGTCTAATTCGTGTCATTTTGCTGGAATGTTTTCGTGCATTCCGGTTAAGAAATAAAAACAACATGCAGCTTCGATAGACAATACTACTCATTTTCTTCAAAATATCAAGCACTACCGTGTGTATTGAAAACTATTTAGATAATTAAGACTGTCATCACGTGACATTTTTTATCCTCGTGTGGACGGTGTTGTTGCTGTGGTCACAATGATACCCGACGACTGCGTGAGGTTGGAGATGTTTTGTCCCAAAATGGGGCTAATTGTAATAGTGTATGGAATTGCTATCATATAATAGTAATACAATATCTATGCAGACACGTTTGTCTGCATGGCATGCACGCTGTGTTTGTCTGTAAGCCAGCATCTCACGCCGTGCGCTATATACCGATTAGGCGATTGGCACGCACTTCAGAACGATTCGATTAAGCCATAACGTGTGAGGAATTATTTTTATGGATATCAATTAGGGATGGCAACGAATGGCGATTTCGGTATTCGAATATTCGGTCGAGAAGGTATTCAAATATTCGATATCATTCTATCAAAATCTCACAATCACTCAAACTATTAATACAAACTTGCCAAATTAACATACTTTCTGTTTTACCGGTAAGGCGGTAGTGTACAGTGTTCGAGCCCCATATTCGAATCGGCCCTGGTAGTGCACAGTGGTCGAGCCCCATATTCGAATCGGTCCTTGTATTGCACAGTTTTCGAGCCCCATATTCGAATTGGTCCTTGTATTGCACATTTTTCGAGCCCCATATTCGAATCGGTCCTTAAATTGCACAGTTTTCGAGCCCCATATTCGAATCGGCTCTGGTAGTGCACAGTGTTCGAGCCCCATATTCGAATTGGCCCTAGAAATTATGAAATAGTAGGTACGATTAACACTAGAGTATAAGTAGGTAAGTAAGTAAATGTGTTATTATAGTGGCATGTGCATTAACATAGTTACACTACATACATACATATACACAAAGAAATATAGCACCCGACCCAATGGATCAATAAGTCATCTACATATTAAATCCTTATAAATAACATTGTATATAATTGTTCATTTTAAAACCATATATGAACTGATGGTTATATAGAAACAGTTGATTGTGTGTTATAGATCAATTTATATAATGTAAATTTATTGTATTATAATTTGACGTCTGTACAACATGTTTAGCAAAGGCACTAAAATAAAACATTTATTTATTTACTTAATTAATAAAAAACCTAAGGATAATATTTCGTTTATACATTTACTTACCATGCATACATGTAGGACATATATGCGTATACATATATACTATCGGGTAAGGTATATATGCATGTACATTGTATTATACACGCACATAATTAAATCATATTGGAAAGACTATTGCACTAAATTTTTCTATTTTCGTATAAAATGAAATAAATAAAATTGCATAAAGCTCAAATGATTTTGGGGTATACAATTACAGGGCCTTCTCTTTGTTTTGTGCGATGCTCTGTTTTATTATGTGTGTTGTGTAGATTGTCACTACAAAATGTAGTTTCACTGTTCGCTATCTCTATCATGCATATGTTTTGACCTCATGGGCTTTTTAGCCTAATGGTTTTGAATAAAATGTCTGTTCGTCTGTCTGTCTGTCTATCTATAAGTCACTGTGAGGCTGACTTCTATCGTACCTCTAGTGTTACAGATATGCTACATTCCCTAAATCTACGCAGACTAGATCAACGGCGTATTGACAATAGGTTATCTCTTATGTATAAAATTCATAATGATCTTGTTGCTATCCCCATTGAAAATTAACTAGTTCCCCTCTCCCGTCCTGCTCGCCATTGCCATTCCATAAGCTATAGGTTAATTACAGCAACTACAGACTACTACATGTTTTCCTATTTTTCCAAGGTAGGAATGGGTTTCTGTCTGTATCATTGCACTATCCTCCAAAATCTACAATGACTAATCTCTTCAGGAGGCGTCGTTCATATGGGCAACCGGTAGCGACGATAAATAAACGTAAAACACACACTAAGTTATTCAGTCGTTATAAGAAGAATTATATAATACCCTGTCTTCCATTCTAATCCTTTTTCTGTATGTTGTGTATGTGTGATGTATGCATTGTTCAATATGTATTGGGGAATAAAATATGTTTAAACTAGTCATTATAAGTATGGCATGGTATTTATAATGGTAATGTTAACAATGGTAATTATTATAACAATATCGATAATAAGTAAAGTGGAAATCGAAAGTTCAAGAAATTAGCGAATACTCGAATATTCGTTCGGCAGATCATCCGAATATTCGAATACCGAAATCACTATTCGTTGCCAGCCCTAATAATAACATTACACTTTTATAATAATGTTCGACAACCCGAGAATACTGTAAATGGGCATGCTAACATTGTTTTAGTTTATACAAATTTATTTTAGCTCGATTGCGAAACACGTTATTTCAACTTATATAAATCACTCTCGAGACCTCATTCCTGATGGAATCCATCGCCACGATGGAGAGAGAAGAGGCAATGTGGAATTTAAATGCCTTGCCTAAGGGCACAATCGTAACGGCTCCAGTGAGGCTCGAACCCCGGACCTTTCGCACCTGAAGCGAACGCGCATCCACTGCGCTATCACAACTTCCACAATACATATCTGCAAACATTGCTAACATTGTTAATACGAAATACCAATAGCAAACATTTTTCATAACTGTATATGTATTATCTTTATAATAGTTAGTTGTTGATGACATGGCTTCTGGGTGCTGAAAATGGATGTTTGGAATTAGTCAACGTTAATAATTTGTGATCTTGGTGGTACTGCATGGAGCGTGTGCTCGAAATGCGAAACAGAGGGTGACCTTGGTGGTACTACAAAGAGCATGTGCTCGAAATGTCATGGCTCGGACGACCATTTGCAGACACAATTGAACAGGGGTAAACAGAATTGAAAATATCTACACATGTAGGTGGTCGAATGTAGGTGGTCGTTCACCTGTTTTCACGGGTTCTTTCAAGCATAGGGTGAATGGAGAAACAAAAACTATTGCACTGATAATGTTTACGTTGACTGGATTTTTATGATGTGTTGACGAACGTGTGTAAAATAGCCTCGGCTGTGGTCTGTATTTGTGATCTGAAAATGACAACACATCAAAAGTGAAAATAGGAACAAGTTTCTGTTTCAATTGGTATCTTTCTGTCATGTGTTTGGAAGCTGTTGTCACTGTGGTCATAATTGAATGATTTCCTTCGTTCAGATCTGTGCACAGAATATTTTCTCGGAGGAATTGTAAAATTGCTACCGGTGTGATTGGCTGCGGAGTGAAATTACTGTTCATTGCAGCCTAAACGTCATATTCGTCATGTAAGGTCATGCAAATATGAAGACGCCTCATTCAATTATTGTTATCGGCCCCTGTACATTCATGAGCGTTTTCATTGTCACTTAGGTGGCATAATGTGGCGAACAAGGAACCAAAATGTTAATTAACTTTGAACAGATGATAGGTATTGTTCTCCTGCTTCCATTTTAAGATATAAATAGCATATTTGTTATAGCCTTCATGTTTCACGTGAACTATTTGTTAAAATTGTATGTATTGTTGTTAAAAAAGGAAATAAACGGGGTTACCTATACTTATAATGAGGGCCTAAAACAGTCTTTGTCACTTGAACTACTTTCCGTTGAAGGGTGTTTGTTTTTCAAATTATTATTCAGATTTATGTTGTACCCGAATATGTTAAATCCAATTTGTATATGTTACACCTAGCAGTTTTCTTATTCTCAGAGCAATTGAAGTCTTTCCAAACGTGTGGCATTTTTGACGACAATATCATAAAAATCGTACTTTTAAGTACTGGTAATATTGAGCAGTTAATTAAAAAATTAAGATACATGGGGTGGGGGTGGATGTTGCTGTAAAGTGTATGTAATAGTTCAAAGGAATGTTCTCATATAAACAGTTTTGACATCATAATTAACCACTACCTACCAAGGAAACGTTTAAAATAACAATTTTAATTAGTAGGATCTTGTTATATAAGTGTGTGTTTTAAGTAAGATATAAGCCTCAAACGGATCCAATATATAAACTATTGGTACTGTGTGCGGCGTAACGCGCCTCACACAGTCCAATATTTTACATATTGGATAGTTTACGGCTTATATCCTATACTTCTATTATGCTGCCATTGTTATTTATGCGGTATTTGACCAGTGTTTTCTGCTACCGTAACTGATTAGGATGGCAAAACGTTGACAAAATTGTTTAGCCATGGAATTAGAAACTTTGACAATCGAAGTTGAAAACAGAAAAACACTTGTTTTCCAAATTGAACAGCGCTCTTACGAACCAACAGAAAGCAAACACATGTTCTAAGTGGGCAACCAATGTCCCATTCTTCCTCAAATATTTGACCTAACATGGAACTTGACAACCATATAAACGCATCCTACTGTGTTGTCCAAAATTGTCACCTTGGTGTCATATACACGCTTACAAAGACATAGTTCATTATATTCCAGTAAGCTTTCAAGCCCATTAGGACATACATACATATTATATACAGTTAGCGGACAGTGCAAACATAATGCATACATTATATACAAATCAATGTGAGCTCCCACACTCATAGTCATGTAGATTTATTTCTATGTAATACATGTAATATTTATCTGATATGTTCTTTAAAAAAGAAAAGTAAAGTAAAGTGTTTGTTTATTTAAAGGACCAGCCATTTCTGACTTATGAGACACCTCTTTTTATGAACATCAGTACTTCCCGAATCATATGCGTGTATGCCAGGCGCCAGGCTGGTAGGCAATCGGTAACCATTATTTAACTAGCTGGCGGCTCACCAACCGGCCATATCAGAACGAACCCCTGACGAGATTCGAACCTTCTACCACCCGCTCCGTAGGCGGACGCTTTAACCACTGGGCCACGGAGACGGTTCTTTATTTAATTAGTTTAGTGGAACCCCTTCCTGTCATCTTCTGTAGGACTCTTTATATGAAAACCATTCGCATATGTGTGTACCTTATTACACCTTGGGAAGCTAATGTACCCGTGAGTCTGCCTACATAAAACACTGGAGACACCTCTGATAACCCTCTAAGCGCTGAGTCTGCCTACATAAAACACTGGAGACACCTCTGATAACCCTCTAAACGCTGGGTCTGCTAATTGTAACATAATGGGGTTATATGTTGATTATGTTAATTAATTACCTCCATAATTAGTTGTATATCATGACACATATTCATGAGTATTGGTCTCTTTTTAATGATGCTGTATACGATCTTTATACAAGACAATTATACATGGAACTGGACAGACTGTTTATGTTCGCAGAGAAGCAAGTACATTTGGCGGAGAAACAAGTATACTTGGCATGGACATCCTTTACACGTATGCTTGATCAGCATATTAAAGGTTTTCCCACACATGTGTGCTATTACATCAGAAATGTACTCTATTGTTTAAGTTTAAACATTCCAATTCTAAAATGTTAACTTGTTATCGTCCGTACAAGCGAGTGTTTGTACCAAAGCAATATATCCGAATTGATATATTGAGTGACAGTTATACCAAACATGTTTACTGGAACATCTGTAGCTTGACATTTTATGGAATACACGTCCAAGCTTGCTTCTCTATAAACGAGATAAATTTAGATTAGAAGGTTGACGAACTGGGATTTTGAAAGCGTCGTGTGGTGCTTATGCACGTACATGTACTAACACTTTGATGTAAAATAAATACTTATGTTGTCAATGGGACTTGGAACTTTTACTAAACACCAGAAATACTATACGATTACGGTACATAATGCTGTTCACGTCTCCATTGACAGCCTGGGAGCTTCCAGTCACATAAACTCGTTCAGCTGTCAACACTTTTTGATCGGATAATATGCCTTTTAATGACCATTTCTTCGATTTCACATAACTCAAATATAACCTCACGTGTAGGGCTATACCTGGGGATTACAATTCTCAGCCAACTATTCTTGACATTAGTTCAACAATAATTATATATGTCTGTGTAAATATTGTCCAACGGTCGTTGTTATCAACGATCACAAAGACTGATATAGGATACATTTATTGCCTTATGAATCTACTTACGCATGCTTACTAGTGTAGTCTATGCAACTTTATTTTAGCTCGATTGCGAAACAAGTTCTTTCAACTTATTAATCACCCATTTTTGATATAATCCATCGCCGTGAAGGAGAGAGAAGAGGCAATGTGGATTGGATAAGTGCCTTGACTAAGGGCACAATCGTAACGGCTCCAGCGGGGTTCGAACTCCGGATCTTTCGCACCTGAAGCGAACGCGCATCCACAGCGCTATCACGACTTCCACTATGCTTACTTGGAAGACGTGTGTTTATTAATTCATTTATAAATACCGTTTCAACTGGCGAAGAAGTTTTGGGGGAAACACTGTAATATAAATATGAAATTATTTTTTATGCATTCCAATGAAATATAGAATCAGTGAAATAAAATGTGTTATTCCATTGGTTTGGTAGCAGCGCAATAACATATTTAGTTCTCACTGTATAAGCTCGTGTGGTACATAGCCGCTACAATTTGAAATGTCAACGCAAATGTTCGGTTTCAAGAAGTCAGTGACGTCATGTAGGACGTCTGTTATGTCGTCATTAATGTCGCCACCAAGCACAGCGTAACACTGTTTTCTATAATAAAAACACGTTTCAGCCTAATATAAAAAGAATGATTGTTTATTTAAAGCGACACTACATCGGTGAACACGCAAATGTCTGAATGAATGGTTGAATAATAGAAAGCTACAAGTCGTAATAGCGCAGTGGATGCACGTTCGTTTCAGGTGCGAACTGCATGGAGTTCGAGCCAGGCTGGAGCCGTTACGATTGTGCCCTTATAAATTCCACGTCGCCTCTTCTCTCTCCCTCGTGGCGATGGATTCCATCAGGAATGAGTGATTAATATAAGTTGTAAAAACTTGTTTCGCAATCGAGCTAAAATAAATGTGTATAAGCTAAGGCTATTAGTATCACGACATCCAGAAAGGTACGGTTAGAGAAGTTGGCGATCAACTTGGTGGAAGTGACCACACACCAGTGTTCCTCACAATCAGCAGTGAAGTGATACAGACAGACAATCCCTACCCTAGATGGAACTACAAGAAAGCCAAGTGGAGTCTCTTTGCTATTCGGTCCAATTCTCTTACTCGAGGCATACAGGTACAAGGAAGAGATGTTAACAACGTGGTGAAAGAGTTCAACAGCTACATACTCAAAGCTGCCCATGAAACCATCCATAGAGGTGCGAAAAGAGAATACAAGCCCTACTGGACCAATCAGTTGCAGACCCTCCAATATGAACTCACTGAAGCAAGGAACAGGGTAGAAAAACAGCCATCACAAGAAAACCATGAACAACTTCAGAAAGCAAAGGCACAGTTTCAAAAATCTAAACTAGAAGCTACACGACGAAGTTGGAGGGAGAACACTGCTGCTCTGAACATTGAGAAGGACGGGAGGAAGTTGTGGAGGCTCACGAAACAGCTAAATGATGAAGAAAATAGCAGACCGAAAATCACGTTGGATGAGGATGGGAAACTGTTGACCGGCAAAGAGACTGCAAACTGTCTCGCCAAAGCCTACCAGAAAGAGGGCAACATCAAAGTCACACGCCAACAGCAAAGAGAGGCACGGAAAGAACAGAAGGATAGAAGTAAAAGACATACGGAACAAGACTCCATGAAACTTCCACTTACATACCAGGAACTGTTCACAGCGCTCAGACAACTGAAGAAGAGGAAGTCACCAGGACCAGATGGAATCTCCAATGAGATGCTAACGCATCTTGGATGCTTAGCCATGCTGAAACTTCTTGACATCTTCAATCTTAGCTGGGAAGAAGGCATAGTTCCGCAGATCTGGAAGGAAGCCACCGTTATCCCAATCCACAAGAACGGCAAGGATAGAAAGAAAACTTCCAGCTATCGCCCTATTAGTCTCACTAGCTGTGTGGTCAAGACAATGGAGAGGATAGTTAACAAGAGACTCATGTGGTACCTTGAGACAGACAACCTCCTATCCAAGGAACAAGCAGGATTCCGACAGTTCAGATGCACAGAGGACCAGGCAACATATCTCGCTCAGGAAGTTGAGGATGCATTCCAAGACCGGAAGGTAGTTTTTGCAACCTGGATATACCTCCAGAAGGCTTTTGACAAAGTCTGGACTGATGGGCTGCTAGTCAAGATGCAACGATGTGGAATTGCCGACAAGATGCTCCGATGGACCAAATCCTTCCTACACAATCGCAGAGCCAGAGTACTTGTTGACAACCAGATGAGCAAGAACGTCCTCATCCGACATGGTGTTCCTCAAGGAGGAGTGATCTCGCCTACGCTGTTCCTCATCTTCATCGATGACTTGCTTGCAGAGCTGCCACATGGTATCAAAGCAGCACTCTATGCTGACGACTTGGTCATGTGGTGTGTTGAAGAACATGCAACGACTGCCACATACAGAATGCAAATGGCCGCAGACAAGCTCACATCATGGGCAGAAGACTGGTGCATCTCTATTAATAAGGAGAAGTCGTCAACCACACTCTTCACACTTTCCACCAAACAGAAAGCTGGAACCATCAAAGTCGGTGGAACTGCCTTGAAGACGGACAACGAGCCAACATACTTGGGGGTGACATTTGACAGACGGCAGAAATGGAAGCCACATATCCAGAAAGCAGAGGTCAATGCCAAGCGCAAGCTTGCAATCCTTCGGAAGCTTGCTGGCACCACATGGGGTGCCAATGATCACATCTTGAAGACTATTTACTAAGGTGTGGTCAGGCCTCACCTGGAATATGGATCCACCGCCTGGACAACATCAGCCAAGACCAACCAACAGACACTTGACAAGGTTCAGAACAAGGCTCTCAGGCTGATCACAGGTGCAATGAAGAGCACTCCAATCAAAGCCATGGAGAAAATTACTTCCATCCAGCCACTGCAAGAACGTCGCGACACAAGAATTCTTCTACAGACAGAGATGTTTCGATGTCAGGAAGAACAACCGATGAAGCAGAGAGTTGAGGCACTAACGAAGAATCGTCTAAAGCGAAGCAGTTTCATCCACCAGTCCAAGAAGCTTGCTCGAAAGCACACCAGCCATCTCCCAGCCAAGACATTGCCTCGAACGCCATTTCTATCCAAGCCATGGTTGACTAACGATGAATCCAAGGTTACCATCTGCAGTACAATCCCATACATGACATCCAGAGATAGACAACATGATGACGTCAAACGTGCCCTCACACTAGCACACATCGACAAGAGTTATCCTGGAGAAGCATGGATACAAGTCTACACAGATGGTTCAGCCACAAAAGCAGTAGCACACGGAGGAGCAGGAGTGTATGTCCGACACCCAGATGGACACACGCAGTCAGTTGCTCTACCTACTGGAGTACATTGCAGCAACTATGGGGCAGAAGTACAGGCCCTTGAAACAGCAGCATCTCTAGTACACAACACTGTGGAGTGTGCCCAGGTTGTCTTCCTGACTGATGGGCTCTCAGTTCTGGATGCCCTGTCTAACAACAAAGAACCCCACCTGATAGAAGCCCTTCGAACAGTCAGCGTAACTAAAAGAACTGTCCTCCAGTGGCTACCTGCACACATAGGCATCCCTGGCAATGAAGCCGCTGACCAGCTTGCCAAGCAAGGTTCTACCGAGAGGCAACCAGACAAAGATTTGACTTACACGGAGAAATGCACCATAATCTAATCTGCATCAAAGCCAACACTCGAGAAGGATGACTACCACCTTCTCACCAGACAGGAGCAAGTCACGATATTCCGGCTTAGAACAGGGCATAACCGCCTGAACTTCCATATGTGTCGGAAGCTTGGACTAGCTCCATCAACTGCCTGCAGCTGCAACGTAGGGGACCAGACTGCAGAACACATCCTCCAGGAGTGTTCCAATCTTCATGGGCTGAGGAAACAACCTGGCCAACAGATACTTCTCTCCATCACGAATGGCTAGCAATGGCAGCAATACTCTCAATGTTCACTCGGTGGAATATAATTCGATCTTTCACTTAAAACGACATTACATCGCAAAAAGCAAATAAAATGCATTTTTCACGTGTAAATGCATTGTTACTACAAATTACATCGAGAATACATCGAACACTAACATTGAATCAATTTAACAGTGTGTTTATGGTATACACACTTTCAAAAGTGAAAGTAGGATTTCATATAACGGTCACCCAGGCTCCTGAATTGACGTTTGTTGTTATTGAAGTCAATACTAAACACGCGATACATTCGTTTAGAGATAAATTAATTACGATTAGTCTACAAATAAATGTGCATAGGCACACATGTGAGATATCACGGTAAATATGTAGTGTAACTCGTGTTATTCGGGATAAACGCTTTGTCTTACGCACGTATGTCAGCCCAATTTACATTATTTTGTTATGTCAACAAACCGCGCGTATTATTTATTTTTTTGTAATGGATCGGGATAATTTTATTTTAACGGTACCTAGTGTAATCCAAATACAGGTAAATCAGGAATATTATCCGAAAATTGGCGTTAATTTGTATATATTCGTATTCTTCAATTTAAATGCGTTGATTTATTTTGTAACCGATTCGTGGACTAGTGGATAGTTTATCCGGCTTGCAATATTATTGTCTTTGTGTGGTGTAGGTTCGAACCACTTTTAAAATAACGTTTTTTTTGTTGGTTTTTTTTTAAATTTATTTAGATATATTTCTTTTTTTCCTTTTTTATTTATGTATGCATGTCATGACATATAATTATACAAATGTTCATCAAAATGCACTGTCAGTTTCTGAGTAGTCATCCTGCTCACTTGCGGTGTCTGTTCCCTCATCATCACTGACCTCAATAATGAACCGTTCACAAGCTTGTTCCACTGCAATATCGGTCTTGCGGAATCGCTCCTCTGCCTCTCTTTCATGTCTGCAGCGGTTTTCCCATTCAAACGGTGTAACACTGTTAATTGCCTCTTGAGACAATGTCATGACGTCCTTCGATTTAAGTTTTACGATGTTACTAGATTCTATTTGAAATCTAATATGACACCAATTTCAAATATACTCGGTATTAGTGCACGAGAAAATCATGTTACAAATATATTTACTTGTGCATTCCTTTTCCAGGTAAAGAAATGTGGTTGTCAAAATTAAAAAATGACGCATCATTCGATCCTGGACAGCAATATTACAACACACATGTTTTATCCACTAGACCACGTAGCTACTTGATTCAAACTTGCGATATTAGATATAAATCGCCATTCAGCGTTTTACGCCGGGCCTACTTGATTGGAAATTTGAACATTGTTCTTAGTGAACAATATTCTATTTCTTTGCACCGACAGTGTGGCAACACTCTCCAGCATTATGGAGTACAGTGCTTTCGAGGGAGATTCTAGAACACAGACAGACTATAATCTGATGGATTACGAGGCGCAACATAATCTGAGGTATAGTGCGTCTGATGAATCCACATTTGAATTGGATTCGAAGTGTACTGACCAATTTGAAGGCATTTTGTATAAAACTGTACAATGTGATTCAGCGACTATTGTTGTGTTCTGCAAAGGAGACATATTTAACATATTTGTGAATAAAATAAGATCTGACTTTGCTCTCGGGAATGATGAAAATCTGAAGTGTACTACACACATTAATAGTATGAAAACTAACATTTCAGTTGACATACATGCGTCAACTGTAACAGCTACTGGAGTTGGACACATGGTCTGGAGATCTCATAGTTTAGTTAATAGTGCTAAAAAGTTCTGTTCCAGTACATAAACCAGGAAAATAAGCATGATAGCATTAACAGCTGTTACAAACGGGCATCACCAGTCCAGCCGAAACGATCTACTGATACAAAGCCACGCGTAGTCGGAAAAGGACATGTAAATCAGTCTCAAGTAAATGCTGAAAATATCATAAAAATCAACAAGAATTTGCTGGAAATGCAGAATAATTTTTTGTCTTTGCAAAAAGAACTATTAAAAGGAAGAGAATGTCATGGAGTGTTGCAAAATGATAGTCCTGATAGTCCTGTCCAAAATAGTGAGCACACTACGCATGCTTCTCAATCCTTACCAGCACAGAAACAGAGTGAAATATGCAAAGATTTACAAGATTGAGACAATTCAAGGGAACAGGCAAAATGTTCACATTAAGCATATAAATAATCAAACTCCTCTGACACACAATAGGGGAGAAATCAGACCAATAAATAGTACTCGTAATGCTATGAGATCAAAAAACACTTATTATTGGATCTTCTATACTTCATGGTATTAACCCACAAGGACTTACACAAGGAACGCATAAACATTCAATAAGTGGCGCTGGCATTGATGACATAGCAGATGATATTTTACTGTATGATTTGTCAAGTTTTAGCACGGTTATCATCTACATAGGGGGTAATGATGTAGCCAGGGGTATGTCTGGTCAAATGTTCAAGGAGAAATATATGATCCTGTTAGAAAGCTTAAAAATCAGCAATCCACAAATGGCCATTGTAGTATGTACTCTTTGTCCTCGCGGAGATGTAGATGTGTTTCAGTTCAATGACTACATTGAAGAACTTGCTGCAGAAGCTTGTATAAATTGCATAGACATGTGCCAAACTTTCCGTGATAAGGATGGCAATCCCATCAATTATTTCTTTAACTTTTAAGATAACATCCACCTATCCCAATCTGGTATAAAAAGACTATTAGGTACAATAAATAACTTCGCCCAGGTTTGTGGTGACTTTAATAGATGTGTATTTGTACCACGAAGAACATCGCTTGAAAATGGAAACAACAACTATGGCACCAGTGAAACAGACATATGGAAATCGACGTGGGCTAATCTAAATCAACATGGGGATACTCATAGACATCTTCAGTGGAAATTCTCGGGAAGGTGTTTTAACTGTGACCGTCTTGGCCACAAGGCCATACATTGCTATAAGCAATAGAAATCAGGCCATGTTGCCAATGCTGACGTGTCTGGAAATAACTTTGATGTCACTACATCCAATAGATTTAATCTTTTGCAAACAATATGTTCACAATGTGAATTATCAAACTGTATTTGTAATGCTTTAGAAATTAGTTTAGCTAATCATCCTGACTCGACCAACAGCTTTAATGGTATTGTAATTGATACCACAGACATCGGTCTGCATAAAAATGGCATGAATATCGGTCATTTAAATGTTCAAGGTCTTAATAATTTAGACAAATTTGAAGAGGTAAAGCTACTTATGACCTCTGATAAAAATAAAATTGATATTATGTGAAACAAAATTTAAAGATGATGTAAATACAAATGCTTATTTAATAAAAGGATTTTTACCTCCATTTCGTAGAGACCAAAATGACAGAAATGGTGGTGGCGGAATTTTAGTTTATGTTAAAGATGGGTTAAATGTGAAACGCCGTTATGATTTAGAAACGCATGATATTGAGGTTGTTGTTCTTGAAATATATTGTTAATATTGTAAACCATTTTTTGTTTGCAATGTGTATAGGCATCCTCACTCTAAAATAGAGTGGAAAGACAGATTTGAATTGTTTATCGAAAATATGTTCTATGAAGATAAAGAAATAATTTTATTAGGTGATTTCAATAGAAACCTCACTGATTGTTATACAAATGATGAATGGGCAAATTGTTATATCCCACTAGGTCTTACACAGTTAGTAACGGAACCTACTAGGGTAACTAGATCATCTGCATCTTTGATTGATCACATATATACTAACATGGAAGAAAACATTGCCAATATGTATGTACCAAAGCTTTCTATCCGTGATCATTACCCAGTATTCTGTAATCGTAAAGTCAACTTTTCAAATAATAAAAGTATGCATGAAACAATATCATATAGATCATTTAAAAACGTCAATGAGGAGTCCTTTTGCGAAGATTTACGTATTGCAGACTGGACCTTTGTTTATATATATGATGATCCAAATGAAATATTAAATATGTGGTGTAAACTATTTTTAGAAATTGTACATAAGCATATTCCAATAAAAACTCAGCGAGTGAAACGGAAATATCAACCAGACTGGATAACAGACATCTTAGATACTATGAAAGAACGCGATAAAATGAAGCAAGATAAATCAGAGCAAGGTGTTAAATCAATATAAACTACTTAGAAACAAAGTGTCGGCAATGATTAATACAGCAAGGAAAGAGTCATGTGAAAGAAAATAGAGTCTGGTAAAGATAACCCACGTACTGTCTGGAAGATTTTTAAAGAGTGGTTCAGGAAAATCAACACAATCTGGAAACAATATTAACTCAATATACCATCAAGGATCTGATTACTCTCAAAATGTTGAAATGGCAAATATATTTAATGAATTCTTTGTCAATGTTGCATCTAATATCAAAGATCCAGTCCCTGATCACTTAAACTTTGACTATATAAAAGATGTTATTAATGAACATGTACCTGTTGATGTATAGTTTGAAATACCAGAAGTTACACAGAGTAATATCAGAAAGCAATTACTCGAACTTAATGTTTCTAAAGCTACTGGAATCGATAATATTGGACCAAAGCTGTTAAAACTTTCAGCTGATATCATTGTATAACATTTAACTGTTATAATAAATAAGAGTTTTTAAACACCAACTTTCCCTGAAGCTTGGAAATTTGCAAAAGTCAAACCATTATTCAAAAATGGAAAAACCAATGACGTCAATAACTATAGACCTATTTCAATTTTACCATCTTTGTCGAAACTTTTTGAAAAACACGTGCATAAATCGCTGCAGACTTTTTTGGATCACTTCAATTTTCTTCACAAAACACAAAGTGGTTTCAGAACTGGCCACTCAACTGAATCAGCTTTACTTTATATGATAGATAAATGGATTCGAGCACTGAATGAGGGGAAATTGATTGGAATTGTAATGGTCGATTTTCGAAAAGCTTTTGATCTTGTCGATCATACTGTTTTGTTAAAGAAATTATCATTATACAAATGTAGCAACAATACTTTGAAGCTTTTTCAATCATATCTTTGTGATAGAAAGCAAACTGTTTCTATAAATGACGTTTTATCTGAAAATAGAACTGTTAATTGTGGAGTCCCGCATGGCTCAATATTAGGACCTCTTTTATTCTTACTTTTTATCAATGACTTACCACTAATGTTTTCAAATAAAATCACCGGTAGCGATTTATATGCAGATGATACTACATTATATGATATCCATAATAAGAAAGAAGTGTTAGAAACAAGATTACAACAAGCTTTGGAAGACTTGAAATACTGGTTTTTCCAAAATGGAATGAAGATTAATACAGACAAAACGAAAGTTCTATTTATGATGACAGCCCAGCGAAAATGTGCTTTCCCTAATCCTACACTCTCTCTTAAATATGAAAATATATTATTGAAAACCAGCAAATCAGAGAGGTTGCTTGGAGTACACATTCAGGATTCATTAAAATGGGACTCACATATCAAATATATTGTGAAAAAGATTTCAACTAACATTTGGCTATTAGGTAAAATACGGTATATTGTGAATCTGAACTACAGAATACTTTATTACAAGGCATATATCCAACCACATTTTGATTATTGTTGTATCATATGGGGAAACACAACTCAACACAATGTTAACACACTATTAAGATTGCAGAGACGAGCTTGTAAATTCATTCTGGGCCAAGATTATATTTCTTTGCGTGCATCAATGTCTGAAATTAATATAATGACTTTTGACCAACAGATTATTTTTCAAAAAGCAGTAACAATGTACAAAATTATGAACAATCTTGTACCGAATTATTTGAATGAACATTTTCAATTAAGACATTGCAATTCAGTTACTTCAGATATGACATTGAGAAATGTTTTAAATATGGATCTCTATATTCCAAGACCTAGATGTGAAATGTATAAGAAATCATTAGAATACTCTGGTCCAAAGATATGGAATTGTCTACCATTTGAAATTAAGACGTCCAGATCTTTAAATATATTCAAGACAAAATGTAAAGTATGGATACAACGTTTTAATCGGTAGACACTAGACAGTTATATATATATAAGGATTGTAAATCAATATGCTTATGTCGTTTTGTATTTCTATCAAAGTACCTGATTTATTTAGGCTGTTGTTTAAGTTACATTGTACAACATTATGCAAGTATATTGTACGGCGTAACTATGTTATAATTATTGTGTATGTACATTTATTCTATAGTGTTAACAAATTGAAGAGGGCCCTAAGGAGGATTAGTTCAAACTAATTAGGTCACCCTCTATAAATAAAGAAATCTATCTATCTATCTCTCCATGTCCATCCCAATTCCCTATTACATTGTTATGGGTTAATCCAGTATTGGTAAATAAAGGCCACAGTTATCGCGTTCTACTAATACGACGTTTATTTTATATTATTTGTTCAGTTGTTGAGGGAAATATTTGGGGAAAAATTATACCATATAATAGAAAATTACATTCTGCAGACATTTGCGTTTTCGCCGATGTAGTGTCGCTTTAAACAACAACAACTATCCTCTTAGTATTTCTCGGATCATTCATGGCGGGTGATCAAATTGGTTCTGAATATAATCGTCTTCTGGTCCTCCACTTTACTATAATTATATATTATTTCAGTACTTTACAGATATAGCTCCGGAAGTCATGGGACTTGCTAACCGCTTCTTTAGTGTTATTAGGACAGCTGCATAATGCTGAGACGATGAATGTATCAACATTATTTTCGCAACATTGTAGAGGAGTGGTCAATTGTTTATTGTCAAGTAATGTAGACATTCATGAAATAACAGTGCGGCATATTAATAATAAAAATTATGATAATCAACTTTAGTTTAATAATAATTATTTTATTGCACTATACACATATACAACAATACAAGTCCGCCTACGTGGTCGAGTGGTTAAGGTCGCTGACTTGTATACCACTGAAACATATCATCACTGATGGTCACGGGTTCGAGCCCCGCTCAGGCCGTGTCTCATTTATATGAAAAAGTTGGCAGTTTCTTACGGAGGTTGGTGCACCCAAGTACTGGTTAACCGCTGGAGCCTGTCCAGGAAAGGTGTTGTTAGGTAAACTGCCTGCCGGCGATATAGCCCACAATGGTGCTGATGCAGGCGTAAAACCCGAACTATAACATATAGCATAACATGTTTGGGTGTTTGTTCAATAACGATATGTTGTTTGTATTATAATAGAACCGTCTATGTTTCTAATATATTTAACAATCAACAGTGTGTGTCACACAATGTATGGTTTAAACTTTATTTATTTTACAACGATTGCGAAGCAAGTTCTAACAACTTATATTAATCACGGTCGTTGGCGCGGAGGAAAGCGTATATGTGGTCATTCGTGTGGGAGGAAACAGAGTACCCGGAGAAAACCCACCTGTCCGATCTGGCGACCACCGTACCATCTCACATACTTTCCGGTCCGAGGATCGAACCCAGGTTGCATTGGTGAGAAGCGAATGCGTTAACCACTGCGCTAATCGGACAGCCAATGTATGGTAGATCGTAGTCCTAGCAGTATACATCGTCAAATATAATCTGTTTCGCAAGCAGATGTAGGGCATAGAGGATATATGTAACGCCACTAGTGGAAATACAAATGTCGGTGATCACTCGAAGAAATGAATCCTATCTTACACTAATAAACACAAATCTTCGTTTTCTTTTGGTTTACACATATTTATTTTCTATGCTGCCCTGTCGGGAGCCCCATTGCACTACAATACAATACCGCACAACAACGTGTGTTAGTGTGAACGTCTGTAATTCGAAATAGTTCCGGTATAATGTTCTGTTTGCGGTCAACATTAAGCACTACAGACAAAACAAATTCATTGGACTATATTATTTACAAGTAATTATCCGTGAGTGTCAGAAAGCCGCTAAGATACAAAAGTAAATCCAACCGCGGAGGAATACGAAACTCAAGCAGTGACAGAGAAAATGCCATATTTCACTGTTTCAAAACAGTGGAAAATGGAGTTTTCTTTCACTAATAAATCTCAATAATTCATTGGAAAGCAAATAAAGAAAATAGATAATTACTATTCTGACCAATATGTGCAATTCTGATTGTGTGTTGTGTGTTGTTTTTTTCATGGTGATTTCATACCATATTTTATGAAACATTTGGCTCACACAGGAAATTAAGCGAGGAAAACTGGACTATTTTATCAGATCATAAGAGCAATTATGTCTTGTCATAGTCACGGCCGAGTTATGTACACTATTACCATAATACTGCTAGCAAATCGAGTTTCTTTGACGTGTTTGGAGATTGGGGATTACATTACGTCTAGTCTGATTAGTGCTTATTGTTCCGTTCTGTTCATTTCACAATAGTTAACTTCAAATCACTTGCTCACCGCTGTAGATTCCGATTCCCATTGGTGGTTTCGAATGATGTCATGTGGAAGTCGTGATAGCGCAGTGGGTGCGCGTTCGCTTCAGGTGCGAAAGGTCTGGAGTTCGAGCCCCACTGGAGCCGTTACGAGTGTGCCCTTAGGCAAGGCATTTTTTCCATCAGGAATGATGTCTCGAGAGTGATTAATATAAGTTGAAAGAACTTGTTTCGCAATCGAGCTAAAATAAATTTGTATAAACATGATGTCATGTGAGGTAGTTATCTGCTTGGCTTGCGGGAGAGTTGGTGGTTCTACAAGGGTCCACCATGCGTGAAATAATGTTCGGAGTGGCACCCGGGGTATTTCTCCACACCAATAACAGCGGGAGAGTTGGTGGTTCTACAAGGGTCCTCCATGCGTGAAATAATGTTCGGAGTGGCACCCGGGGTATTTCTCTACACCAATAACAGCGGGAGAGTTGGTGGTTCTACAAGGGTCCTCCATGCGTGAAATAATGTTCGGAGTGGCACCCGAGGTATTTTCCACACCAATAACAGCGGGAGAGTTGGTGGTTCTACAAGGGTCCTCCATGCGTGAAATAATGTTCGGAGTGGCACCGGGGTATTTCTCCACACCAATAACAGCGGGAGAGTTGGTGGTTCTACAAGGGTCCTCCATGCGTGAAATAATGTTCGGAGTGGCACCCGGGGTATTTCTCCACACCAATAACAGCGGGAGAGTTGGTGGTTCTACAAGGGTCCTCCATGCGTGAAATAATGTTCGGAGTGGCACCCGGGGTATTTCTCCACACCAATAACAGCGGGAGAGTTGGTGGTTCTACAAGGGTCCTCCATGCGTGAAATAATGTTCGGAGTGGCACCCGGGGTATTTCTCCACACCAATAACAGCGGGAGAGTTGGTGGTTCTACAAGGGTCCTCCATGCGTGAATAATGTTCGGAGTGGCACCCGGGGTATTTCTCCACAACAATAACAGCGGGAGAGTTGGTGGTTCTACAAGGGTCCTCCATGCGTGAACTAATGTTCGGAGTGGCACCCGGGGTATTTCTCCACACCAATAACAGCGGGAGAGTTGGTGGTTCTACAAGGGTCCTCCATGCGTGAACTAATGTTCGGAGTGGCACCCGGGTTATTTCTCCACACCAATAACAGCGGGAGAGTTGGTGGTTCTACAAGGGTCCTCCATGCGTGAAATAATGTTCGGAGTGGCACCTGGGGTTTCTCCACACCAATAACAGCGGGAGAGTTGGTGGTTCTACAAGGGTCCTCCATGCGTGAAATAATGTTCGGAGCGGCACCCGGGTTATTTCTCCACACCAATAACAGCGGAATGTTGGTGGTTCTACAAGGGACCTCCATGCGTGAAATAATGTTCGGAGCGGCACCCGGGGTATTTCTCCACACCAATAACAGCGGGAGAGTTGGTGGTTCTACAAGGGTCCTCCATGCGTGAAATAATGTTCGGAGCGGCACCCGGGGTATTTCTCCACACCAATAACAGCGGGAGAGTTGGTGGTTCTACAAGGGTCCTCCATGCGTGAAATAATGTTCGGAGTGGCACCCGGGGTATTTCTCCACACCAATAACAGCGGAGAGTTGGTGGTTCTACAAGGGTCCTCCATGCGTGAAATAATGTTCGGAGTGGCACCCGGGTTATTTCTCCACACCAATAACAGCGGGAGAGTTGGTGGTTCTACAAGGGTCCTCCATGCGTGAAATAATGTTCGGAGCGGCACCCGGGGTATTTCTCCACACCAATAACAGCGGGAGAGTTGGTGGTTCTACCAGGGTCCTCCATGCGTGAAATAATGTTCGGAGCGGCACCCGGGGTATTTCTCCACACCAATAACAACGGAATGTTGGTGGTTCTACAAGGGTCCTCCATGCGTGAAATAATGTTCGGAGCGGCACCCGGGGTATTTCTCCACACCAATAACAGCGGAATGTTGGTGGTTCTACAAGGGACCTCCATGCGTGAAATAATGTTCGGAGCGGCACCCGGGGTATTTCTCCACACCAATAACAGCGGGAGAGTTGGTGGTTCTACAAGGGTCCTCCATGCGTGAAATAATGTTCGGAGCGGCACCCGGGGTATTTCTCCACACCAATAACAGCGGGAGAGTTGGCTTATGGAAGTCGTGATAGCGCAGTGGATGCGCGTTCGCTTCAGGTGCAAAAGGTCCGGAGTTCGAGCCCCGCTGGAGCCGTTACGATTGTGCCCTTATGCAAGGCATTTAAATTCCACGTTGCCTCTTCTCCCTCCCTCGTTGCGTTGGATTCCATCAGGAATGAGGTCTCGAGAGTGATTAATATAAGTTGACATAACTTGCTGCGCAATCGAGCTAAAATAAATTTGTATAAACTAAGTATGTTGATGCGATGTTACAGATTCAGAATCATACTATACTGACACTATAAAAAAAACGGTGCACTTTTATATTGAGCGTTACTTTTTCGTTAAAATTTTAGAATTAAGGATTTTACTATCATGAGTAAAGAAAAGAAGCCTTCACACATTGCATTAATTTACACAATATTTCGCACATTTTGATACCAAATTTGCCTATATTTTTTCTAAAAGGATATACATTTTACCTGTAAGGCAGGTGCACAGTTTCTTTTTGATCTCAGTATATGTTACTGATATATTTATATGTTATTAAAAAACCCAGAACCAACATACCATCATTTCACAATAATAATACATCCTAAAACACAATGAACGTGTCAACTAGCGACCTTACTTAAGAAATAATAAGTATCAACCGTGGTATATCGCAGAATAACCCGAAGGCCTGAGTGATATATTTCTACGCATAAGAACGACAAACGAGGGTTATTCTGCGATATACCACGGTTGATACTTATTATTATCGATTCTAACACGACTTACTTCTAATAATTTTAGACGAGAATCAAAGGATTATTTTCTTCAAACGCGGTGCTACTCCGCTGCATTTGGCTTTCGAAATGTCCTCCCGCGTAAGGGGTGATGACGTTATTTGTTATGGAAAATATCAATCTAGTGCATAAATGAACAAAAGTTGTAACTGATCAATAATTTGATTTATTTTGTCAAATAAAACTGTACAGAATAGTAACTGAAGCGTTACTTAACAGAAAAACAAGACGGACAAGAGAGTATCTGATTCTAAAAATAGCTCACTTCCGCGAATTCCCACGTTAGTATTTACAAACATCATGTGACTTTCATTCATAAAACTTAACACGCATTATATAAATGGAATAGCCAAAACACAGTGCGCGCTCAGCATAGTTCAAGGTAGGTATATCGCAGAATAACCCGAGGTAGATTTTACTCTACAAGTATGTATGTTATTAGCTGGGTCGTGTTAGAATATAATTTATTCCGACATTGAGAGATGCATCTGTTAAAGCGATACTACATCGGTGAAAACGCAAATGTCTGCAGAATGTAATTTGCTATTGTATGGTATAATCTTTTTCCAAACATTTGCCTCAAAAACTGAGTATTTCAACAAATAAGCAAACGTCGTATACGCGGTTTGTTAACATAACAAAATAATGTAAATAGGGTCGACATTCATGCGTAATACAACGCGTTTATCCTGAATAACACTAGGTTGGTACATATGTACCGTGATATCTCACATGTGTGCCTATTTATTTGTAGACTAATCTTAGTTAAATTATCTCTAATCGAAAGTATCGGGTATTGACTACAATGCCAAACAAACGTCAATTCAGGAGCGTGGATGACTGTTACATGATATCCTAATTTCACTTTTGAAAATTTGTATACAACACAAATACTGTTTATTGCTTCAATGTTAATGCTCGAATGTATTTAGAAGAATGTTTAGTAGCAATTCATTTATATGTGAAAAAAATGCATTCTATTTGCTTTTAATGTAATATCGCTTTAATATTGTGTTAATTTGATCACATTCATAGCAAGCGTCCACCGAGTTCAATTAATTAGTTCGTATAAATACACTTGTAGATGAAGCGTATACAGTCTAACTACGCTATGTCAAAGTCGGTTATGTCGAATTCACCGTATCTCGAAGTCGGATCAAATTCCCGTTTCAGACATTATCATTTTACATAATTATAACTGGCCCTGTTTATATCAAGTCAAACTTCGATTATGTCGAAGTATTTTGTTCGGTTCGACGGAATTCGACATAACGGATGTAGAATGTATATATAAAATATTTAATGTACGACAAAATATAAATGGAGATTTGATTTGATATTATTGTATTGCTGTATATACAATACAATACAATACAATGCAATGCAATACAATACAATACACTACAATACAATACAATACTATACAATACAATACAATACACTACACTACACTACAATACAATACAATACAATACACTACACTACAATACAATACAATACAATACAATACACTACACTACAATACAATACACTACACTACACTACACTACACTACAATACAATACCATACAATACAATACAATACAATACAATACAATACCATACAATACAATACTATACAATACAATACTATACGATACGATACGATACGATACGATACGATACGATACGATACGATACGATACGCTACGCTACGCTACGCAACACACACTACACTACACATACACTACATACACTACACACTACACTACACTACACTACACACTACACTACTACACTACACACTACACTACACACTACACTACACTACACTACACTACACTACACTACACTAACTACAATACACTACATACACTACAATACAATACAATACAATACAATACAATACAATACAATACAATACAATACAATACATACAATACAATACAATACAATACAATACAATACAATACATACAATACATACAATACATACAATACATACAATACATACAATACATACAATACAATACAATACATACAATACAATACATACAATACAATACAATACAATACAATACAATACACTACACTACAATACTACAATACAATACAATACAATACAATACAATACAATACAATACAATACAATACAATACAATACAATACCTACAATACAATACATACAATACAATACAATACAATACAATACAATACAATACCATACAATACAATACAATACAATACAATACCATACAATACAACAATACAATACAACAATACAATACAATACAATACTATACAATACAATACAATACAATACAATACTATACAATACTATACAATACAATACTATACAATACAATACAATACAATACAATACAATACAATACAATACACAATACAATACACAATACAATACACAATACAATACACAATACAATACAATACACAATACAATACAATACAATCAATACAATATACAATACACAATACAATACAATACAATACAATACACAATACAATACAATACAATACAATACACAAATACATACAATACAATACACAACAATACAAATACATACACAATACAATACACAATACAATACAATACAATACATACACAATACATACAATACAATACAATACAATACAATACATACAATACACAATACAATACAATACAATACAATACAATACAATACACAATACAATACAATACATACATACACAATACAATACACAATACAATACACAATACAATACACAATACAATACACAATACAATACACAATACAATACAATACAATACACAATACAATACAATACAATACAATACACAATACACAATACAATACAATACAATACACAATACAATACAATACAATACACAATACAATAATACACAATACAATACACAATACAATACACAATACAATACACAATACAATACAATACAATACAATACAATACTTATTGCATTAAACATCAGAAGATGCTTATAGCATCACATATAGATAGTTTATTTTCAATTCTATTATGCTTAAAAGCCCATGAGGATAATGTATGCATGATATAAATGAACAGACAGTGAATTAACAAATAAATATAATAAACAATGCATGCATGTTAATAACTGATTTAACGAAATGGAGAAGGTTACAGAATTATTTTGAAATGTTTCAATGTATATATACACAGTTTACAGAGAAGCATGAAATATAACAGTATAATAGCAATGTAAGGAATGATGGTAATGATCTATTGATTTCTGGTGTGATTTGCATAATAAATATACTTAGCAAGGTTTAAGATCGGTGTTTGTATACATGTATGTAACAATTACAATAAAATTACAAATACATAATTAGCTAATGGGTTGGGCAACACGTTCTAACAGCAGGCTGTCCGATTAGCGCAGTAGTTAGCGCGCTAGCTTCTCATCAATGCAACCCGGGTTCGATCCTCGGACAGGAAAGTATGTGAGATGGTACGGTGGTCGCCAGATCGGACAGGTGGGTTTTCTCCGCGTACTTCGGTTTCCTCGCACACGAATGACCACGTATACGATTTCATCCATGCAAACGAGAGTGATTAATATAAGTTGTTAAAACTTGCTTCGCAATCGTTGTAAAATAAATAAAGTTTAAGCTTAACAACAGACGATATTTGAACACTACAGAATGTAAATGGCTTAATTAAAGCTGAAAACATGTACAAAACGCAGTTTACAAGATATAAGTTGTATACAATACAGTCAAACCTGTCATAAGCAGCCAGCCAAGGAAGTCACAGAAAGTGGTTGCTTAGCACTGGTTGCTGCTAAATAGAGGTCACATGTATAATAAAACAGCATATTGGGAATCTGGAAACTGGCTGCTTAATACAGGTTGGCTGCTTAATAGAGGTGACCACTAACACAGGTTTGACTGTATTGTGGTATTAGTCACGGAGATACGTGCGAATCTAAACGATATACATATCTATCTTATGGCGGGTCAGATGGAATCAATAACTGTTAACTCTCTAGACGTCATACTATCGTCCTGGTTGTTTTCACATCAGAATTAACCGAGAATTCCACTGAAAATTCAGTCGCTGATGATGTAAGCGACTGGCAATTGGTTGCCGATCCCGCACAACTACAATCGTTCTACGGCAAACTGTATATCTGTTGTTTTTTTGTCATTTACTACATAAAACACAGTTTTTATATATACCAGATGACACCAACCCTGGACTAATATAGTGTGTATGCTTGGGAAACAGTTGCTTCTCTTAAGCAATTTAGCAAAGTCATATACCGTATGCGTGGGAAACAGTTGCTTCTCTTAAGCAATTTAGCAAAGTCATATACCGCATCCGTGGTCGAGTGGTTGAGGTGGTTGATGTGAATCACTGATGGTCATGGGTTCGAGCTCAAACCGTGTCTCTAAAATGTGAACAAGTTGGCAGTTTCTTAGGGAGTTTGGTGCACCAAGTACTGGTTAACCGCTGGAGCCTGCCCAGGAACGATGTTGTTAGGTAAACTGCCCGTCGCTGGGCAACCGGTAGCGACGTTAAATAAACTTAAATAATAAAAGAAGCAACAATTTTATTTGCAAATTGTAGAGTGCCAAGATAACAAGCAACACAGCATAGTATTCGAAAATGATTATAGTTTATACACATTTATGTTAGCTCGATTGCGAAACAAGTTCTTACAACTTATATTAATCACTCTCGAGGCCTCATTCCTGATGTAATCCATCGCCACGAGGGGGAGCGAAGAGGCAACGTGGAATTTAAATGTAAGGGCACAATCGTAACGGCTCCAGTGGGGCTCGAACTCCGGACCTTTCGCGCATGAAGCGAACGTGCATCCACTGCGCTATCACGACTTCCACATGCAATTATAATTGATTATGTTGGCTTAATTACTCCTTTGAAGTTTGCTTCAGTAGTATTTGATTCTTAATCCGCGACAGTAGCGACACAATTCTAATGATTATCTCTTACATTACGCATAACATCTTGAAACTGTTGAACACTTTAACTGCCACAGTTGTCATAAATCCATACATCGGCAACAACATTTGCTACGGAACATTGCCGTGTACCTGGAACACGATTACTCACGATATGAGAATAATGGAAGACCCTCTAAACCGAACAGTCACCGGACCAGAGACCCTATAAACCGAACAGTCACCGGACCAGAGACCCTCTAAACCGAACAGTCACCGGACCAGAGACCCTCTAAACCGAACAGTCACCGGACCAGAGACCCTCTAAACCGAACAGTCACCGGACCAGAGACCCTCTAAACCGAACAGTCAGCGGACCAAAGACCCTCTAAACCGAACAGTCACCGTACCAGAGACCCTCTAAACCGAACAGTCACCGGACCAGAGACCCTATAAACCGAACAGTCACCGGACCAGAGACCCTATAAACCGAACGTCACGGACAGAGCCTCTAAACCGAACAGTCACCGGACCAGAGACCCTATAAACCTAACAGTCACCGGACCAGAGACCCTCTAAACCTAACAGTCACCGGACCAGAGACCCTATAAACCGAACAGTCACAGGACCAGAGACCCTATCAACCTAACAGTCACCGGACCAGAGACCCTCTAAACCGAACAGTCAGCGGACCAGAGACCCTCTAAACCGAACAGTCACCGGACCAGAGACCCTCTAAACCTAACAGTCACAGGACCAGAGACCCTCTAAACCTAACAGTCACCGGACCAGAGACCCTCTAAACCTAACAGTCACCGGACCAGAGACCCTATAAACCGAACAGTCACCGGACCAGAGACCCTATAAACCGAACAGTCACCGGACCAGAGACCCTATAAACCGAACAGTCACAGGACCAGAGACCCTATAAACCTAACAGTCACCGGACCAGAGACCCTCTAAACCGAACAGTCAGCGGACCAGAGACCCTCTAAACCGAACAGTCACCGGACCAGAGACCCTCTAAACCTAACAGTCACAGGACCAGAGACCCTCTAAACCTAACAGTCACCGGACCAGAGACCCTCTAAACCTAACAGTCACCGGACCAGAGACCCTATAAACCGAACAGTCACCGGACCAGAGACCCTATAAACCGAACAGTCACCGGACCAGAGACCCTATAAACCGAACAGTCACAGGACCAGAGACCCTATAAACCTAACAGTCACCGGACCAGAGACCCTCTAAACCGAACAGTCACCGGACCAGAGACCCTCTAAACCGAACAGTCACCGGACCAGAGACCCTCTAAACCTAACAGTCACAGGACCAGAGACCCTCTAAACCTAACAGTCACCGGACCAGAGACCCTCTAAACCTAACAGTCACCGGACCAGAGACCCTATAAACCGAACAGTCACCGGACCAGAGACCCTATAAACCGAACAGTCACCGGACCAGAGACCCTATAAACCGAACAGTCACAGGACCAGAGACCCTATAAACCTAACAGTCACCGGACCAGAGACCCTCTAAACCGAACAGTCACCGGACCAGAGACCCTATAAACCGAACAGTCACCGGACCAGAGACCCTCTAAACCGAACAGTCACAGGACCAGAGACCCTCTAAACCTAACAGTCACCGGACCAGAGACCCTCTAAACCTAACAGTCACCGGACCAGAGACCCTATAAACCGAACAGTCACCGGACCAGAGACCCTATAAACCGAACAGTCACCGGACCAGAGACCCTATAAACCTAACAGTCACCGGACCAGAGATAACGTTCGGTTTGGAGGTGTTCTCGGTTTACAGCGGTTTTCATAGTGGGGGGGGGGGTAGATTTCTCAGTCCTAAATTAACAATTCAACTCTGCAATGCATAGAAGGAGGCTTATTATTTGGTAGTTAATAAAACATATTAACTGATTAATTGTATGTGTTGTATGTGTACATTACACTTTATCGGACAGCCAAAAATGCATTTAATATACGTGTGTTGTACTGTACATATGTTTAGGATCGGTGTTTCCAAAACTACATATCGCATGAGGCTATGAAATGGGCTATTTTACAATAGATTGACATTATAAAATGCTGATTTTATAAATAGATGTCGTGACCAGTAAGTCTTGCACAATAGGCTGATATTATGTTATGAATTATATACGCTTTGACTGATACCACTATTGAATATGTGTTTCAGTGGAACTTCCCAATACTGATGCAGGCATGGAAGCTCGCACCCGCTCTGGCGTTAGGCAACGTGGTGGTCATGAAGCTAGCAGAACAGACACCACTCACTGGTCTCCACATAGCTTCTCTGTTCAAGGAGGTAAGGTATTCGCCGTATGCAATCCCATGCAAAAAACGTTATAAAAATGAAACACAAAAATATAAAATAATTTCTGGAATGTGTCTCAATATGTTATCATATTTACTGTCATATTCTTGTTGTCTACTCTGGCCTCAGAGTCTGGAATGGGTCTGTATCATTGCACTATCCTCCAACAATCTAAAATGACTAATCTCTTCAGGAGGAGTCGCACAACCGGTAGCGACGATAAATAAACGTAGGACACACACACACTAGTGCATATCATATATTAATGAAAGGTGAAAGTAACAGATCATAATAGGCTAACATGATGCTATGAAGAATATGGGAAGAATCAACCGTACTATCCTCCAAATGGGTCTCTGACTGTATCATTGCACTATCCTCCAAACATCTAAAATAACTAATCTCTCCAGGAGGCGTCGCTCATATGGTCAACCGGTAGCGACGATAAATAAACGTAAAACACACAAATCAACCGTACATAGCCATTCAATGTTAATGAATTATATGAGAGTTATATCACAGTTATATATATATATATCACACATTGTCACATATTATCATTGTAACTATAGCGTTAAATACAAGGTAAAACGGAGCAGTAGCCGTTAATTGTGATATCTAAAAAGATACTAAGATCGGCAAATTAAATTGTGAAAATCAATACGAGCACTAACCCGTATCTAAAAATAGTTTAAGAGACCCGTTACCAACCTCGATCAGATCGAGGGTGCGCTATTTAACAACTACTTCTCAGAGTATATAGCACACTAGCATATCATAATAAGAAAAGAAAAGATCATACATTATTTACAAAGATAAAAAGCACATCTCTGTAATATATTAAAACAGGATTTGGCACATAACCTAATTAAGTAAAAATTGGAAACTAGAACAGTCAGCTGTTCAGTTCATATACACCAGTATCATAGCCAGAGGCAAATTTCAACCAAGGCAATATATGGGCGTCCGGGGGCATGTTCCCCCTTAAAAGTGTTGGGGTATAGACGCGATTTCCTGCGTTTTCTGATATAATGAGCTTATACGTATAACTATGTACTGACCATTCAGCTCTCTAGCAGTCAACGTCTTATACAGCAAAGGGATATGTTTTGAATTTTATTAATTTAATTTTTCATTTATTTTTTTGCTTTGGAAATTTTAACTGAGGCAGCTGCCTCGGTGTGCCTCAGATTAGCTACGGGCCTGGGGAATAGTAAAAATAACATCGGGCCAGGTACTGTATCATATAGTGTTTACATCGTTAATATCTGAGATTGGAATGTCTGCCTTTATTTTAAAAGCTATATTAGTGGAAAGAAGTCGAACAGTTCATTAAAAAAGGGCCAAATAAATCCTGTGAAATTGATCCAATTCCGACATGGCTACTGAAATCTTGTCTTAGTGAAATCCTACCAATAGTGACACAAATTGTAAATATTTCATTGGAAAAAGGCAATGTACCAAAGTCATTCAAAATCTCCCGGGTAAGACCTTTGTTGAAAAATCCAAGCATTGATCAAAACACTTTGAAGAACTACAGGCCCGTGTCAAACCTGCCTTATGTCTCGAAGATTCTGGAAAAAGTAGTAAATAGTCGAATTGATGAACATTTGACAAGTAATAACTTACACGAGGTACATCAGTCTGCGTACAGGAAGTTTCATTCCACAGAAACTGCCTTACGGAAAGTCCAAAACGATATACTCCAATCTCTGGACCAGAACAATGCTACAATCCTTGTGCTTTTGGACCTATCTGCTGCATTTGATACCATCGACCATAGAACACTTTCACAGCGTCTCGAATTTCATTTTGCAATTACTGGAAAACCTCTCCAATGGATATCAATATCATCTTATCTTACCGACCGTTATCAAGCAGTATGTATCGATGGAAAACTATCCAACTCAGTGCATGAATTTCAGTGTTCCACAGGGGTCTGTTTTAGGCCCGAAATGTTACACTATGTATACCAAGCCTGTAGGAGCCATTTGTAAACACCATGGACTGAACCATCACTTTTATGCTGACGATTCCCAGCTTTACCTTTCATTTAAACCAACCGTTCAAGCTTCACAAGCAGAGACCCTACTTCGAGTGGAAAACTCTCTACAAGACATTGTTGCTTGGATGCATGCCAATATGTTAAAACTCAATACTGATAAAACTGAAATGATTATGTTTTCTAGTCAGCGAAATTTTCAACACATTGAAAACATAAATGTGAAAGTAGGAGACTCAAATACAGAACCATCAACATGTGTGAGAAATCTAGGAGCTTTCCTAGACTCAAGAATGGATATGGACAAACATGTAAATTCCATGACAAAATCATGTTATGCGCAGATCCGGCGGATTGGACACATTCGGCAGTATTTAACAACAGACGCCACGAAAACTCTCATAAACTCACTCGTTACATCCAGGCTCGACTACTGTAATTCACTGTTGTACGGCGTGCCAAAAAACACTTCCAATAAATTACAAACTGTTCAAAACACAGCAGCTCGCATCATAACCAGAACATCCCGTTTCAGTCATGTAACGCCCATTCTAAAAGAACTTCATTGGCTACCAGTTCAAGAAAGAATAAAGTATAAAATACTGACTCACACATATAAAGCATTGAATGGAGAAGCACCGATTTATATGAGAAACTTGCTTGAGGTTTATATACCAAGGAGAGACTTACGGTCTAAAAATGAAGCAGCTACTCTTGTGTTACCTAGAAGTCGGACTGTCACATACGGATATAGAAGTTTCATGACTGCTGCCCCAAAACTTTGGAATTCTCTTCCATCAACAACATTGTGTTCTTTCAAAAAGGCTTTGAAGACATACCTTTTTAAATGTTCATATGGAACATAAATATCGAACTGTGTCTGTGCTCAATCAGGATTAAGACTGCAAATGAACACATTTTATTTAATTATTACCTATATTTTAATTGTTATAATTTTAGATCCGAATATTTTATAGCATATTTAGAATCCATTGTAATTGTGTTTGCTATTTTTGTCTTGTTTGATCTCATTGTATGTGGAAGTTTTTATCAATATTTGTGATATTTTAGGCTGTAAAGTGCTTTTGAACGTTTTATTTTTAGATGAAAAGAGCGCTATATAAGTTTGGTATATAATAATAATATAAAAAAATGCATTAAACTCATGAGTTTGGTGTTGTTGGACCTTCAATATGAAAATTGTCACAAATGTGAAAATGGTGACATGTGTTAAACGAAATTGTCACATATTTTAAAGCTTGGGACGTGACAATTGCGAAAACTGTCGGTGACATATGTGAAAACATACTTGTTGTTAATGTGAAAAATGAGGTGACCAAAAAAAAGAAGTGAAATAATAAAATTGGTTACAAATGTGAAAAAAAGCCTGTCATATTATTTGGTGATCTGAACTCATTACATCGCAAAAAGCAAATAAACTACATTTGTCTACGTATAAATGCATTGTTACTACAAATTCTTCCGAATACATTCAAACACTAATATTAAATCAACAAACAGTGTGTTTGTGGATTGAAAGTATGATTTCATATAACGGTCGTCCATGCTCCTGAATTAACGTTTGTTTTGTCATCGGAGTCAATACTAAACGGGAGATAATGTCGTTTTGAGATAATTTAACTAAGAATAAATATACAAATAAATATGTGAGATATAACGGTAAATGTGTACCACAGATCGTGTTGACTTGTTCGCACCTCCACACCGTGCACGTCGGGAACAAGGCACAGCTCACAGCAGGAAATTTGGTCACCGTTCCGAAGTGACCAATCCACGCCGCTGACGCATACAGACGAGGACTGGCATCGACTCTTCGGAGTGTCAACACTTACCTAGATCAGCGACAGCTAGTACTGGGGCGCTGAAGATGCGACGAGTGACCGGGCAGGAGAAGACGGCAATCGTTTGGCGTGGATGACACACCCGTCGCCTCGAACTCTTTTATCTGTCTCCAATGATGGGCGAGCGGTTGGAGACGGAGGGATGCGACCTCGACCCCGGATGCGTCAACGGGGTGGACAACGACGGAACAACCGAACCATTTTGCTGCTGTGAGCCGACTAATCGTGGAGGATGTGGCCCTAAAAAGCACCGAGAAAGCTTAAGATACCACCGAGAAAATAACCACCTTGGACATGATGGCGGAGGGATACGTCACAGCACATCAACTACCAGTACCACATCTTCTAGAACATAATCATCTTGGACGTAAGCAACATAGACTCAACCAACAAGGAATAATTATCGAGTAAACTAATCATCTTGGACGTAAGCAACATAGACTCAACCAACAAGGAATAATTATCGAGTAAACTAATCATCTTGGACATAAGCAACATAGACTCAACCAACAAGGAATCATTATCGAGTAAACTAATCATCTTGGACGTAAGCAACATAGACTCAACCAACAAGGAATCATTATCGAGTAAACTAATCATCTTGGACGTAAGCAACATAGACTCAACCAACAAGGAATAATTATCGAGTAAACTAATCATCTTGGACGTAAGCAACATAGACTCAACCAACAAGGAATAATTATCGAGTAAACTAATCATCTTGGACCGAAATCTTCACGGGAATCAACAACTACACTCCTCAATCTACACCACTGTACAATACACCGACGACTCAACACTTCATCGAATAATCGACGGTGCGAAAGCACGTTTGCTCGCCCATATGGTTTACCGGCGGCGAGGGTAAATAAACTCAATCATCATCACAAATCGTGTTATTCAGGATACACTAGTTGTATTACGCGTGGATGTTTACATTATTGTGTTATGTCAACAAATCGCGTATACAACGTTTGTTTATTAGTTGATATTTGAGGCAAATATTTGGGGGGAAATTATACCATATAATAGGAAAATACATCTTTTACATCTCTACAATTTGTAGAAATTTGTGTTTTCACTGATGTAATGTCGCTTTAATATACTAGAGAACAAAGAAAACGCATACCTACATTATATGATTGTTATTACATGAACACGAAATACGAAGGAATCCATCAAAGATATGTCACATCTTTTAATTAATACCAAACACAAACTGAACAACTTTAAGAAAATGCATATATGTATTTATATAGTTATTGTTTTTCATGTAAAACACGCTTATCTGAAGTGTGAGTTTTCTATGTCCTCTAGTATAGTTTCCATAGTGTGCATGAGTGATTAGGACCGTTCTCATTATCACAACGGGATTGTTTTCGATAAGCTTATAAGTAGTATTAACTGTATTTCTCTATATTCCGTGAGTATCTGCTTCATTTCTGGCTAGAACTATTTCCTCTCCTTGATAGCAGCCAATATATCGCTATTCAGCCAATCAGGTTCGTGTGCATGTTTAACTCTGGGCTTCCTCAGCGTAATATGCTATTAATTAATTGTTTGTTTTTGTTTAAACATAATTTATTGCCAAAATGTACATAGCAATTTAGTTTAAGCCACAAGTGCTATCCACATTATGAAACATTATTAATTAATGTTGTGAAGCTTCGCATGAATGAGTCAAAGCTCTCATTTGCATCCGTTTGTGGAAGTCGTAAAAGACCAGTGGTAGCGCGTTCGCTTCATGTGCGAAAGGCCCGGAGTTCGAGCCCCACTGGAGACGTTACGATTGTGCCCTTAGGCAATGCATTTAAATTCCACGTTGCCTCTTCGCTCTCCCTCGTGGCGACGGATTCCATCAGGAATGAGGTCTCGAGAGTGATTAATATAAGTTGTAAGAACTTGTTTCGCAATGAGAGTGATTAATATTAAGTTGTAAGAACTTGTTTCGCAATCGATCTAAACAAAATTGTATAAACTATATCGCTATTCAGCCAATCCTGTGCATGTGCATGTTTAACGCTAGGTTTCTTCAGGGCAATATGCTTATCAACTAATGTTGTGAAACTTCGCACGAATGCGTCAAAGGTCTCATTTGCATCCGTTTGTGAGAATGGGCTTAGCAAGAGTAGACAAACCAGTACTGACAGTTCCTGCATTAACATAATTAGCTGATCTATAATTGAATTAAATTCTAATAAACATGTTTGTGTTTTCATCCGGGTACTGTCAAATTCAAATGAAATTAAAACACAAAATCAACCACATAAAAAACATATCATTGTAGGCCATCCCCCCCCCCCAATTTCAACGCGCTTGTCACGTATGTGCTGTAATGCAACAATAATGGCGTGACGTAGCATTATATTACTGTTCGTTGTGAAACTAAGTTCAAATATTCCTATCTTGCCAGATTCTCACAATTCAATGTCACCTATATAATTAGCTTTCTCGTTACGCTTATTTTACCATTCATTTTACCATACCTTAACTTGTACAACTTCACAAGTAGTATATAATATACACGCCTGAATTATATATAAATTCACTCATTGGTGTTGTTCCGACAAATATCTCCAGACATTGATCTAATTAGAGTAGTGTTATTATATATCTTCTAACGACATTTTAGTTATGGGTGGACAATAAGAGCTATAGGTGATAGGCGGATCTACTATAACTGCACACTGGACTGTTAATCCAGGATCGCAGGTTCGATCCCCCATCTGACCCTAATAAAAATGAACAGTCTTTCAGATGGGACTTTAAACCGAGGTCTCGTGTCGGTACTTTACACCGTGTACGTAAAAGAACCAGAGGAGAATCTGGAATTGGTCTCTGTCTGTATTATTGCACTATCCTCCAAACATCAGGTGGCGTCGTTCATATGGGCAACCGGTAGCGACGATAAATAAACGTAAAACGCAGACGCTATAACTCATCTCTCCAACAAGTAAAACTCGTCACAAGTAGGTATTATATCGACCGAAGTGTTGACAACGATTCACTATTTGCAATTATTCAAGATAAATCTTAGACCCACTGTTCTACAGAGCTAAGTAGAAGAGAGTAACTGATATTTCACAATGATGATAAAGATTTGACAGCCAGTCGTATATACATAATGTCATTAATGCATATAACTTGCACTGCTTTTACTTTCTAAGATTTGCAACAAGCAAAGGACTTTAAGCAAACTAAAGAGCATGCTACTAGCGGGTCCCCACACTGTGGCGTTAGTTACCTCCCCTGGCAGTCTTCCACAGAAATGCTAATGATGTGATAATAACGCTCACGTGTTGGACTAAGTACTAGCGTGTACATACATGTACTACCCTAGCCTGAGTTCCAGTCTGTCGATGTTTCACTAATTACTAGCGCGTATATACATGTACTACCCTAGCCTGGGTTCCAGTCTGTCGATGTTTCACTAATTACTAGCGCGTATATACATGTACTACCCTAACCTGGGTTCCAGTCTGTCAATGTTTCACTAATTACTAGCGTGTACATACATGTACTACCCTAGCATGGGTTCCACTCTGTCGATGTTTCACTAATTACTAGCATATATATACATGTACTACCCTAGCCTGGGTTCCAGTCTGTCGATGTTTCACTAATTACTAGCATATATATACATGTACTACCCTAGCCTGGGTTCCAGTCTGTCGATGTTTCACTAATTACTAGCATGTATATACATGTACTACCCTAGCCTGGGTTCCAGTCTGTCGATGTTTCACTAATTACTAGCATGTATATACATGTACTACCCTAGCCTGGTTTCCAGTCTGTCCATGTTTCACTACTTACTAGCGTGTACATACATGTACTACCCTAGCCTGGGTTCCAGTCTGTCGATGTTTCACTAATTACTAGCATGTATATACATGTACTACCCTAGCCTGGTTTCCAGTCTGTCCATGTTTCACTACTTACTAGCGTGTACATACATGTACTACCCTAGCCTGGGTTCCAGTCTGTCGATGTTGCACTAATTACTAGCGTGTACATACATGTACTACCCTAGCCTGGGTTCCAGTCTGTCGATGTTTCACTAATTACTAGCGTGTATATACATGTACTACCCTAGCCTGGGTTCCAGTCTGTCGATGTTTCACTAATTACTAGCGTGTATATACATGTACTACCCTAGCCTGGGTTCCAGTCTGTCGATGTTTCACTAATTACTAGCGTGTATATACATGTACTACCATAGCCTGGGTTCCAGTATGTCGATGTTTCACTAATTACTGTTTGTTAACAGGTAGCCCGCCTACTCTAGTTGCGGAGATATGAAAACGGGGAACCAGCTTAAGATTTCGCGTTTAAATTCCCGGCCCTCGGACTTTATCGCAGTAACGCAATTCCAAGCGTTCCTGACTCTGAAATGACGCCATCTTGAATCTCGATTGACATATTAGTTTCCGCTGAAAATGAAATCGCCGAAATACACTCATAACATTAAAATAAACCACAATAAAAGGCATATATTAAGATAATTTGGCGTGTTTAGCTTAATAAATAGTTACAAACACGCTACTTCGTTCTTATATTGTTGGTATATACTGTTGTTCGGTATATGTCGGTAATTGGGTGTCTTTATGTATGTTTCGGAATATGCGTGGCTTTCGGTATTTCTGTGGATCGGGTAAGTGAGTTAATGCTACCGATAGTCTTACGGCTATCACCAAAGCATCCATGCTACCGATATAGTCTTACGGAAATATAATGTTACTAAGACCTGGCTTGGAAATGATATTACCCTAACATTTGGAATAGTTTGGACAACTGAGGTCCCGGATGTTGCAACTAAAATCATTACTCCCGTAGTGTCAACAAAAGCAATGTCAGCGGACGTTTTGTTTGGCGGGGGGACGTTTTGTTTGGGGGACGTTTTGTTTGGCGGGGGACGTTTTGTTTGGCGGACGTTTTGTTTGGCGGACGTTTTGTTTGGCGGACGTTTTTTTTGGCGGACGTTTTGTTTGGCGGACGTTTTGTTTGGCGGACGTTTTGTTTGGGGGACTCTTTGTCTGGCGGACGTTTTGTTTGGGGGACTTTTGTTTGGGGGACGTTTTGTTTGGGGGACGTTTTGTTTGGCGGACGTTTTGTTTGGCGGATATATTGTTTGGGGGACGTTTTGTTTGGGGGCCGTTTTGTTTGGCGGACGTTTTGTTTGGGGGACGTTTTGTTTGGCGGACGATTTGGCAAGGTAACGAGCTAACAAATGCATGACTTATCTCTCTTGTGGGAGTTCACGCTCATCCCCGCTAGGCATGTCTTAAGAACAAAGTTCCAAGAGAAAAACCACAATGTCGGTATTACAGGTAAGATGATGATGATTGAGCTTATTTACCCTCGCCTCCGGCGAACCATTTGGGCGAGCGTAACTATTGCAAGTTTGTCTTTATTATTCACAAATGTTTTGCACTAAATTGACAACATTGCTTAACAATGTCAGGTGTATTGACAATGGATTGAGAAATTGTTTACTGTAGCACGTTTGGCAATTTAATAAAAATAAGCTATCATTCACCTGTGTATAGTTTATTAAGATTAATTTAGCTTTGTTGCAAAGTTATTTCAAGATTAGTGTAATCGCTCTGGAGAACTCATTCCTGGTGGAATACACCACCATCTCTGGTCCTCTGGATCATAATCCTGCCAATAAGCTGTGTTTTAAGTGCTCCCCTCAGTATGTTCAGTTCCCAACATTGGCATTGTCTGCTCGGTTTGGTAGAGATGCCTGACTAGGATTCGGGAAGTTATATATACTGAGTCAAAAAAGAAACGATACCTGGTGTTTATGTGTCTATAATTTCAACATGTATTAAGAAAATACTTTGAAAATTCATAAGATGATAGTCCAACATGTTTGAAAGAGGAGCACATAAAGCATAATGAGCCTCCGAAACTGTCTGCTGCGTCATGACGCAATTCGTCGGACAGGGGTCTAATGGAGTTTTCACACAGACGTCAATACCGAGTATGGGCACCATTTGTGTCTCTCACTGCAATGTACAGCCGTCGCATCGAACGGAAGAGTGTCTGAATCTCTTGCTGGTCAATATGTGTCCACTCCTGATGCAAAACATCCCTCAGTTGGTTTAAAGTTACCGGCTGACGTCGTCTAACGCGGCGGTCTAACGTATCCCACAAATGTTCTATGGGTGACAAGTCTGGTGACATTGCAGGCCACGGCAGGGTTTCAATATTGTTCTGCTCCAATAATGTGGTGGAAATCCGAGCAGTATGACACCTGGCGTTGTCCTGTTGGAACAGTGTGGCGTTTCTGTTGGCGTTAAAGAACGGCACAACAACTGGCGCAAGGATCTCATCACAGTACCGCTGGGCGTTTAGGTTCCCGTCCACCACTAACAGTTCAGTGCGACTGCCGAAGGTGATACCGCCCCACGCCATAACGCTCCCGCCCCCGAACAGATCGACCTGGCGTACACATGCGTCGGCGTAACGTTCACCGCGTATGCGATATACCCGCTCTCTGCCATCCGCTCGACGCAAACAGAACCGCGATTCATCGCTAAACATCACCGAATTCCACCGTAACCGAGTCCAGCGAGCACGTTCCGTCGTCCATTCCCGCCGTACGTCACGGTGACGTCGTGTCAGGATGGGTCCAACGTATGGCCGATAGGCACGAATGCCACGTTCACCGAGCCGGTTCGTGACTGTTTGTGCACTGATGCGATTGTTGGTCATCCCAGGAGTAACGGCAGCTGTGTGCGTAGCAGGTAGGAACCGGTCACGTAAATGTGACGTCCGAATGTGACGGTCCTGTTCACGCGTCGTCACACGTGGTCGACCAGATCTTGGACGGTCGGCCACCGATCCATGTGTTCTATAACGTCGAAGTAGACGTGTTATCGTGATCCGCGTAATCCCGAGTCGATTTGCGACGTCACGCTGACGTAAACCGCCGTCAATCATGCCAATGGCACGCATTCTCTGATTGCGGTTTAGCCTAGGCATTTTGTTAGAGGTAACAATGGGTATGTAAGGTGTTTTCCCTCGATGATAATGCAATACCAGTACAATAAACCGGTTTTCCGATTTGTACATATGTAGGAAGTTGTCTTTGTTGAGGAGCACGTGCAAATCGGAAATTCGGCGTTCCAGGATTATCGGGTGTTTATTTACCTGTGTTTATGGTTGGCTGACGTTGCAATAAGATACCCGGTACTGATACGTAATAATATATTAAACCTTTCTATGGTTTTATCCGTTTTACGTCATTTTTAGTTTGGTATCGTTTCTTTTTTGACTCAGTATATGTATGTTCCTTTAATGTCAAACCCCTCGCGGGGACTTTAGACATGTTTTCCTGGGCAGGCTTAGCCGACCTAAGCGATTAACCAGTACTAAGCAATGTGTGTGAGGTGCCTTGCTCAATGACACTACATACGTGGCCTGACCGAGTATCGAACCCGGGACCGTTCGATTCCAAATCCGACGCTCTACCACTGGACCACGGACGCCACACAAGTTATGCATGCGTTACATGTGTTGTACCATTTGTTGTTCGATTTACGTTGTCACCTTTCTATAAGGGCAACTGAAATGAGTCTTCTTTCGCAATAGTTCATTATATGCCGTATATTGAACCTTACACCCTAGATATTTCATACCCCTTAATACCCAGTTTCGAATACCTTAGAGAGTGGAGTATATCGATTGGCACATGAGTCGATGAATCGTGTCACGATGCGCATCTTTGAAACCATTTAACCGGTTTTCAAATAACAGTATGCCATAAAGGCTTCACACAAGTGTATACATAATGACACGGCGTGCCATGCACAATACCCAGGGTTTCATATATGTTCATCTAAATGTACACCATATTGACACTTCTCCCTCGACCCAGCTATCATAGTTCAGAAATGGGTGCCATCTGTTTTTACATCGTATATCGGACTATTCTTACCTGTGTATCGAAGTTTTCATGACGTCACAATTGACGTAACAGTCAAACTGTCTATTTGAAATACAACAGATTTCAATGTTCTGACTTATATGGAGTTTTGAAAGACATGAAACTAACTGTTTTAATTTGTGAAATATACATGATGGGTGTAATGCAATGTCAGGTCAGCAATTGTGCAGAGACCTTTGGAGGGCAGTGTGTTTTAAACACATTTATGTATACAAAAGTCATCCTTAATCGATCGTAGTCCTAATAACATGCACACTATTTCTATGACATGTTTTCTCTTGTTGACTAATGATTACCGTAATATGTCCAGTGACAGAACAACACAGTCATGATTGATGATCACTGGGAGCTGTGGTCAAATGTTCATTTTCATTTAACAAAACATACAGACGAAAACATAGCATCCAAACATTAGTCATGTGCCTCCAAGTTTAATAATGATAATCAAATCGGAATGGCAATGCCCGTATTAATGAAAGCGCCATGGCAAAATGCTACGACTCATTGAATGAAATTGGTTGTTTCGCACAAACCTTATTTATAACTTGGCATCAAACCTGCACTGGAAAACAATAACGTGATGAGCGTGCTTGGTAAAAAACTGAAATGAGGAAACGACAGAAAGTTCTAAATGTGACCGAACTTATACAATGTGTAGTAACACGCTGGATTACTACACAATACTGTCGAATCTTGATTGGTAGGCCTTTATTAGATTATGTACAGACGCGTGTGCATAGTGCTCAGATATATACCCAGATGTATGTGACCAGAGTAATACAAACTGCCTGAAAACCACAACGACGGTATCGTTCCAGCGGCGTTGACACCCGCTACTACTAACCCCTGTTTAACATCATTTGTCCGTGAAGTCGGATGATAACGAACTACAGGACTATCTACGTGAAATTACCAGCTCCGACAACTCCGAGTTTGTGAGGAAGCATGTATAAAATACCATCAAATTGCAAATTTCGAAAGGAATATGTTTGCTGTACCGGCGGTGTCTGTATCAACGAATTTTCAGCAGGGCATTTATGTCCTAACTTAAGGAATATAATGTTAAGTGATTTAGTGGATGGCATTTTCGTTTATGCTTTCCAATGAATCATTGAGTTTTCGCAATGACAGAAAATGCTGTCTTTCGCCGTTTTGAAACAGTGGAAGGTGGCATTTTATCTGTCACTGCTTGTGTTTTGTATTCCTACGCATGTACTATAGCTATGTTTTGTATTCCTACGCATGTACTATAGCTATGTTTTGTATTCCTACGCATGTACTATAGCTATGTTTTGTATTCCTACGCATGTACTATAGCTATGTTTTGTATTATATTATGATATTCTTTATTAATGTTTAATATGTAGTTATTTTCGCATGTATTCCTGTTTCAACTTTCCTAACTCTATAAAAACAATTGCAAAAGTCAAGCGAAATACATACAATCTTTGCAGAATTATGAAAGACTGTCTTTCATTCTAGACTCTGTCTTTCATTCTAATCCTTTTTCGTTATTTTCATTATGTGTGATATATGCATTGTTCAATATGTATTATATTGGGAAATAAAATGTGATTAAACATAAGATAGGATTTTGTTTTTCATTCACATATATTTCTGTGATAAATTGACACTGTTAGGACGCTTAATTAGCGGTTTGTCCAAAACGATGACAAATTGCTTGCGTTGTGAACTGTATTGAATATAGCTCATTAGCTGAACATTGTAGATATATTCATTATTTCAGTCTCATCGTTGTACAATACATAAAATATACACAACACAGTATCGTGGCAAAGTACAACACCATTCATTATAAAAGAATTATAAGAGACTAATGTAATCACAGATAATCAAACTATCACAGTCTAACGACATATTATTATATTTACATATTAAAACCGGGGAACAGTCGCTAATTGAAAATTAAATACTTACTAAAACCAGAAATTTTGAAATACTGAAATGGAAAAAAGCACTAATGCGCAATTAAGAAATGTTTTAAAATATCAGTTATCAACCTCGATCAGATCGCGGTTGAACTAATTAGCAGCTGTTTCTCGGAATGGATAAGAGACACACAATCAATAAATCAAATGGATACATTATTTACATAAATAAAAGGATCGTCTTTGAAGAATATAAAAACAGGTTTTGGCAACAATTCTAATCAGAGGTATAGTAGTAAAAATAATTCTAAGCTGGTCGGATACAGGTTTGTTCCGAAAGTCATTTTCATATAATGAGGCTTTCTCTAAGAGAACAGCTCTCAAATCATCATACAGTGAACATTCTAATAATACATGACTTTCGTCTTCTAATACATTACAGAAAGGGCACTTACGTTCATCAAGTGGTAAATTCTCATACCTTCCGGTTTCTATACGTAATGGAGCAACTCCACATCTAAATTTACATAATGCTGATCTGTGACGTGTGGGTAAAATCATTTTACAATATACTTCTGTTTGAAATTTAAATTTAAATGTACAGTAGGTTCTAAGCTTATTGCGACCACGTCCAGAAACACCTATCACACTGTTAATAGAGGTGGACCAGTCAGTAACATATTTCTCCATTACCGCATTTTCCACACTATCTACTAAATTGTGCTTATGTATAGGTATAGATAGGTTACAGTAATCCATCAAAGTAATGTCTGCAAACTGTCTCTTGACATAATAAAACCAGTTTTTATAACTTGTAGATTTAGCATTCGCCCATAGTGCAACTCGCTTATTTAATCTGGAATTGTCGGTATTAGCTAAGCGTGCCCAAAACCCAGATATGTGCTTCCATTGTCGCACAACTGGCGGCTGCCAACCCATTTCCCCGGAGACAGCTGCATTGGGAGAATATTTCCCAACACCAAGAAAGAAACGCATGGCACGATTGTGGATTGCATTAATGCATGAAAACGCTTTATATCCCCAAACCGGGGCGCCATAAGCAATCACAGGCCAGACAACAGAGTCATACAATTTGGAGAAAACATTATATGGTACACCCCCAACTAACTTACATTTAGCAATGAGCAGTCCCAATGCACGACTTGCACTTTGAGCAACACATTTTGCAGTAACATTGAAGTCAAGGTATTCACTCAAAACAATTCCTAAATAAGTATATATACCTATAGTTTCCAGAACATTAACACCACATTTAAAAATAACATCAGATCTTGGCATAGAAGCAGGACGAAAATGGACAACTCTACTTTTATCCCTGTTTATAAACATATCGTTTATATTGCACCAGTCATGTAAAGCATTCAATAATCTCTGCAAATCAAGTTGGTTTTCTGCTAGTAGGACAATGTCATCCGCGTACAATAGAATACCTATACAGTCATTATCGACATTAACACCGATATTTAATGATTTCAAAAATATCGTTAAATCATTAATGTACAAATTAAATAAAAGCGGCGATAGAATGCACCCCTGTCTTAAATCACAATTAACATCAAACCAATCAGTCTTAAAAGAGTTTACCCTAATACCATTGTATGTATCATATAAATTATGTCGATGTATATAGTTGATGTTACATAAACACATATCCGATTATATCATTGTCAGTGACTAGAAACTTACTTTATCATTGTCCATTCCGTGATTAACACCGACGAAATTATGAACAATATGTGGATAACTGATGAATGAATGTCCGGTTAGACGGTTAGTATTTCTGACCGACTTTGACATGAGCATATTCCTCATTTCCCCATTTTTCGTCATTTACGACACAATGTTCGCCTCCTGAAGGGACCAATCCCTATTCCACTAAAGGTGAAGAAATACTGTGTGCATCTGACGGATTATAATAGTAAAGCTCTGGTTGCGCACTCTACCACCACTCCCCAACATAAATATGTCCAACATGGGTTCAATATGCCACAATACACCCTTAGAGTGTATACACCCTTACATGTACATTTAGTTTAAACATATTTAAATTCTAGCATGAATAAATTGAAATAAGGAATTGGACAGAAAACTATGCCGCTTACTGTTGTCCTCTCCTTAGAGATGTTTAATAGGATCTGTTGATGATCGATTCCAGATGGATCTGTAAAATCCAGTGGTAACACACTGGACTGGTAATCCAGGGATCACAGGTTCGACCCCCCGTCTGACAATAATACAATTAACAGTCTTTCAGGTGGGACATTAAACCGACAATTAACAGTCTTTCAGATGGGACGTTAAACCGAGGTCTCGTGTCGGTGCTTTACACCGTGCACGTAAAAGAACCAGAGGAGATTCTGGAATGGGTCTCTGTCTATCATTGCACTATCCTCCCAACATGTAAAACAACTAATCCCTTCAGGAGGCGTCGCTCATATGGGCAACCGGTAGCGACGATAAATAAACGTAAAAACACACACAATTCCCATTTGGGGCAATGCCTTATCTCATTATTATATACAACATGTCTTGGGTTTTCGTGTGATAGCTTTGATAATCGAATACTACTAATATGACATTTAATTTCCACGTTGCCACTTCTCTCTCCCTCGTGGCGATGGATTCCATCAGGAATGAGGTCTCGAGGGTGATTAATACAAGTTGTAAGAACTTGTTTCGCAATAAATTTGTATAAACTAATATGACACATATTAGGCCATATACGTTTTCATGAAATGTATAATGCTGAATAATCTATTCATATTCGTATATCAGACTCTTTGGTTTGGAATACCAACATTTTACATCGAAACGAGGTATGAACATTGTTTTTAGATCTTGCAAATAATACCAACTTATGAATAATTTTCGGCTAACCCACTCAAACGAATATGGCAATTTAACCAAGCATTATAGCAGTCGGGTCGTCTTACACCAATAACATCTGGAATGTCGTCATATGACATAAGCTGTTACACGCATTATATCCCTAAATCCAATAACACCATCAAACCTGCGAAAGAGATATTAATGAACGTCCATTTTTAAACGTCTGTTAATAAACTATTACAAATAATGAATAATATATGCATATCACAGTCACCCATCATTAGTCGCTATGACACCTGTTACGCGTCAATACATTTAACACATGCAAGAGCGCATAGACAGACAATAGAAACATACAGTTGACAAGTTGATTTGGAGACATTTGCGCATGAGAGGACAGCCATAAGCTGTATAGCTGTCTATCCAATTCCTTATTCCAATTGTTGTAAATAGCCATGTACACGATAGAAAATAAATATGTTTAAACCAAACCTTTGCGGATCAATAACAATAATACGTTTTACTGCGCATCAATAACAATAATACATTCTACTGTGTTTGATTTTGATGTTTAGGGTTTAATGTCGCACCGACAGCTTAGGTCATAGCTATTAGTTGTGAGTAAGATTAACCGCCGGGCAGTACACCTGACAAGGTACCCGGGTAGAATTACCGACATGCCACAAGATAGTTGTGGAGTAGACTGACCCGCCGGGCAGTACACCTGACAAGGTACCCGGATAGAATTACGGACATGCCGCAAGATAGTTGTGAAGCAAGATTGACCCGCCGGGCAGTACACCTGACAAGGTACCCGGATAAAATTACCAACATGCCGCAAGATAGCTCGATAGCTTCCTCGCATTGTGTGTTTGTACGGTTTTTACGCCTTCATCAGCACAATGCCACTGATCCAACAGTTATCTCATGGAGTGGTTTGTGTTGGCTTTTGAGGGTTAAAGTTACTAACAGCTATTGCGACTCCCCGCCGATTGTTTGGTGATTGGAACAAGAACAATGTACATAAACCGTTGTGTAATTTGTATATGTGACATGTATATCGACAGTCTTAACATAACTAATCACAAAACAACAAACACCTATTGCAATGGCACGCTGTATACTTTATAGAACGCGACAAGTGTTTATGCTATTCAAATTCCAAATAAAAATAATCCCTTTCAGTCTACTGCTGTTAATTTATATGTAAAATGTTAATTATGTTATGTACATGTAAAATACTGAAATAAATAATGTTTAAACTAAATTCCGAATATATGTACATTCCTTTCAATATATTTTCGATTACTGACAGTGTTATAACTTTAACTGTTTTGTTATGAACAATTTTATAAATTTAACTGTTTTGTTATGAACACTTTTTTAACTAACGAATCTTCTATGTAGCCATCTTTGGCCGTATCGCTCTTCCACCACTTTTAAGACAACGATCGGATACGCCTTCCGAATTCGCTGCAACGGTACCACCGCTAGCTCTAAGTGAATGAATACCTAAATTCAAATCCGGAGCTACAAGCTTCAGTTTGGACACTATGCATTCTTTGGAACGCGTATGACTTAACTTTCCGTTCGACTTTAACAAGAAACATTTTGAACCCGAGATAAAAGCTGGATTGAACAAGTATGAATCGGACCCCAATAACAGACTGGAATATTTAATATATCTTTGCAACATATCAAACGGACAAGCGGAGGTAGAACCTTTTGCAATTAAAACCTCCTTCCCGGATCTATAAACATCTGTGTTGCTCTTTCTAATCTACAATACAATATGCTCCGTCTTAAACTCTACATCGTTACATCGATTATCACTAATTTCGTTATATCTCAAAAACCCTGAATAACCTAATAATATTATTGCCAGACCTCTCAAAGCTATAACGTCTGTTGTGTCTGAATATATATCACACAAATGTATCAAGTGTTCTATACTTATGACATCCTTCTTCTGCACTGGTTTTGCATTTAAGCGTTTGCTGCATTCTAGCATCTTCGAAACTATAGAACACTGTGTAAGATCTTCAAAATCGTTAATGTCGTGTAACCATTTGATTGCGGAAAACGCTGAAGATATCACATTATTCGACTTTCCGTTATCGATCAAGTTTGATAAGTACATAGCCACGTGAATAGAATTCGCAGGTCGAGATTGGAATCCTTTTAATTGACAAAGGCCGTCAACGTACCTGATCTGACTAGAATATTTCGAGACGGTCCATCAGCTTTAGCAGATAATAATGTGATTTGTTCTATGTACAACCAACTGACTATTGTCAATCGCTACACCGCCTTCATCGAACTTTCTTTTCAATGTTTGTCTCAAGCCAGAACTTGCCAAATGTGCTAAATATGTCATACATGTATCTCAATATCACGGCTTATACTATTATTACAATATCCCTGTACACCTACTTGCATGTACATCGCAGGGCCAGCATTCTGAAAGAAAATGCTTCGTTATTAAAAACGCCATTGTTGCTCTTTCCTGCAGAAATTGCGCCTTCACGAGCCAATACGTAAACTTCTTTAATGAACGAATTATGCGTGTCTGTACATGCTGACAATAAGCGGCCAGTATGGAGCCCACAACCACTCTGGAATAACAACTGTAGTGTCTGCTCTCCCTATTTCTATTTTTTAAAAACAATTTGTGATTAAATGTGGGGTGGTACAATCCAGTTATTCTCTCATTGCCAGCTATGGCTTAAACTATCTACATTCTCTGTACCCAGCACCCATCACCTGGAATTAAACCGAACATATTTGTTATTATAATGCATAGCGAATCTGTCCACAATGTGGGCCCCCATTTATTGTCTAAACACCTAGAAACATCGTCAGTATCAAACCAATCATCTGGATCAGAACACCTGCTCAGATAATCTGCTCTTTCGTTATCTGATACTGGGATCATTCTGCAACGAATTCTATATAATATTTCTCACATACATTGTTAATATGCATATAAATGTTATGTAGCACTGTGTAACATATATTTCACATTTTTGTTATCTGAAAATATTTTGATACAAGAATTGTTTAAGTACTCTACATTACTAAACAGTATTCTGCGAACAGCTTCAATCTCACGCCAGGTTGAATGGACTCTTATCTGCTTTTTCTGCAGTCCAAGAACCATATACTGCACCATCAATACCCTGATATATATAATTGAAAACGGAGTTTACCTGATCTGCTCCTGTGCAACAATTGCTCACTTCTGGAATTACTAAGTGTTTCACCCGTTCTCATTTCTGGGAGCACAACACTGCGCCTGCTCACTTCCGGGAGCACAGCACTGCGCCTGCTCACTTCCGGGAGCACAACACTGCGCCTGCTCACTTCCGGGAGCACAACACTGCGCCTGCTCACTTCCGGGAGCACAACATTGCGCCTACTCACTTCCGGCAGCACACCACTGTACTTACTCACTTCCGGTAGCACAACACTGCAACTGCTCACTTCCGTGAGCTTCAATAACCTTTTATCTACATAATACTTGTCTGAATATATCCACCCTAATGACATATCGCTAGGACCGCTCGCTTCCGGGAGCATCTTACTTGGGGTACAACCACTCATTTGCTTGTTTACAACACTTGGTTCGAATATCTGTATGTACCCCAATGCGCAAATGCGCTTGCATCTGAAAACAAGTACGCATTTACAGTTTCTATTTGCTTTAATGGTCTGCCTACATAATTTAATCATTTAGAATGTTTGCGCCAAAACTGCATTTCTAGGATAGCCCGTTTAGTCACTTGCACTTGGGATTTCCAACTAGCCCTTGTTAAAATACATATACCTTGTTCTGAGACACACTCTTTTCCCCAACACACTATGCAGTGAGATAATCTGGCCAACAACGGCAGCTAACAACGTGACAGGTACTACGTTAAACTTATCTTTACAGACTTGAAAAAGCATTAAATATATTGATCATTCTAATTTACGTATGCGTTCGTCTGTTACGGACAACCTGTTTCGTTTGAAATCTAGGATATGCCCCAGCCAGCACGATACATTAGCAGGTAACCAATTACATTTCTCGTGTTGCCTTCACAAACTGGCTTAATTCTAAAGTCTTGATATAATTACGGTGCCTTCCTATACCGTCATCCAGAAACATTACAACTCTGTGACCTACACATATCCAGTATTTAATTATTACCCGTACTATCTTGGTAAAAATATGACCAGCCGTGGCAATTCCAAAAGGCAAATAATTGAAAACGTATGTTTCCTTACCATCTTGCATCCAACAGAAACATAAAATTAATAGGACTCGTGACTAGCATAAATGTCAATGTGATGGTATGCCGATTATAGCTCGAAATGCCAAACAGTTGTTCTGCGAATTTTATATTCTAGATGTGTGCAGATAGGGGTTGATGCGTCTGCAATATAGCACTAGCCTGGGTTTTGACTCCCTGTTATAGGCCACCGTTAACGGATTAACTATTAAAGCTTTTGTGTAACTTCAGAAATAATGCCTTGCTGTAGAAGTGAATTTATTTCATTTTGAACAAATTCGGGATTTTTCCCTAGCAGATCTATTATTCTTAAGGTGAACACTAGGCGGTATTTATTTAAACGGCAATTTATAGTCGTCTTGTACCACTCCTATTATATATGCGTTGTCTGATACGCATTTCCACTCTGAAACATGTCGCTTTAACCTACCGACTGGGGATGGTTTCATACAAATATCTTGACTTCTAGTCAAACATGTCTTTATTTACCATGTAATTCTGACCCCGTGTATTTTGCATATTTTGAAAATCTTTAGAACCACATACTGTTTGTACGTTTACGTTCTGATTACATCCATTTTGTGGAAAGTGTGTGCTAGAACGATTTGTAGTTTCAGTTTCAGAGTTTATTGGCATTAAACACAATTGTTCGTCGCCTATACAACATGTACGACGGACAGTACATAATATACAATTACAATATAATACATGAGAAAAGCATGAAAACAAAATTAAAATTAATGGGTATCGTAGTTTGAAAATATATAATGAATATACATACGTAAATGTGTTCATTGACAACTACCCTCTAATAACAGATGCTTGGTAAATATATTTTGATATATTTTTTATAATACTACTTTGTGAACATTGTAACAATGACTTAAACTTATTCAAGTTAGGCCAATGACAATAATAATGTGGTAAACAGTTGTTTCTTACTTCTCTATAGAATGGACATACTAATAGTAGTATCACATACATTACTGAACACATTCGTGTTGCTTATTGCGTTAGCTTCTTTCGTAGTATTACAATTGTTGTACGTATGAACGTACTACACCGCTATCAATAGAACCATGTACATCTACACACGGTATTCCAACACCAGCTGTAGAACCCCACGCATTGTGGTAATCGATATCGGACATTTGATATTTACAAGTTTTCATACGAGTCATTGACAATATATCATCTTCTGTATCATGCGTGACATGATCAAATGTATTAGAATTACGTGACATACATGTACTTTATCTACTTAACTTAAGACTATTGCTGCTACTATTTTGACTGCATTCCATTTTCCAATGACCGGGTTTCCCGCAACTGAAACACAAACCATGACGTTTGTTTCCGCCTTGTACACGCTGCGTCGTACCAGACGACGACGGAATCTCCACAACTTGTCGTGGGCGTCTGTATGGTTAACGATCTCCCATGACGACTCTTTACCCTGTCCGATTTCGCCTTTCTCATGGCTCTCGCCTCGGCCTTGTACATCCTGTTATCATCGCTATCACTTGCTATCGGGTGCATTTCGTATTCAGCCACAACACGCCACCCAAGTTCAGAATTGTCTGCTAGCTGTACCAACTTCTGACGTCTCTTAATCATATCTAAAGCTAAAATATATATTCGCATATATAATGCCATTTAATATGCCCGGTTTCAATTATATGCTCTATATAATGCTATATAACTTGCAATGTGAAAAACGATCGAAGTACCTGATAAAGTCATTTCTTTTTCTACATAACTTATTTTATCGAGTATAGAATACGTCAATATCAACTAAACAATACCTGTACAATCAGGTTACATCACAATGATATAAACCGGTCATGAAAAGGCAATACACACCCATTGTTCGGGGATTAAATTGTCCACTATACTAAAGCGTAGATAATGTTCACGAGATGAAAACCCTACTGTCAATACCCTAACAAGTTTATATGTATATATTTGTGTATTTTTCAAGAACAGCAAAGACAATAAGTTTATCCTGAGATACAGTATTAGTTAAGTTCTTATAAAAACTCGTTATACATGTTTGAAAATGCAACTCAATAACACAAAATAACATTTTAGTTACTTATTTAATAGTGTTAATAGTGTAGCATCCGTGGTCCAGTGGTAGAGCGTTGGATTTGGAATCGATCGTTCCGGGTTCGATACTCGATCAGGCCACGTATGTAGTGTCATTGAGCATGGCACCTCACACACATTGCTTAGTACTGGTTAACCACTTAGGTCGGCTAAGCCTGCCCAGGAAAACATGTCTACGTCCCCGTAAGTGGTTTGACATTAATGAAACATACATACATACATACATACATACATATTCTCTATGGCTAGTTCAACTTCCTGCGTGTATAATTTTGCAGCTAGATTCGAATTGTATTTAAATTGTTCCTCCTGGCTTTTTCTCTTGAATTTAGGAACTTGCAAGGCATTTAAACTTGAAGAAGATGAAGTTACACTTATCTTGTCAATCATTTCTCCAATGTCTTTCAGCAAAACCTGGATATTAGAATTGTTGACCTCTTTAACTTTATTTTCGACCATGCTCGCCAAGTCGCCCTCCATTTGGTCAACTTCGCACAATAAAGTAGATGTGATACGTGTAAAGACTTGCGTAGAATTGATTAATTCGCTCTCGAATACCTGCTAAACATCACGTGCACAAATACGGTCCACTGATTGTGTGCATCGCTATGTTAAGACATACGTTCTCCGCTATACTACGTACTGCGGGGAACTTCAATAGTTAACTAGATAACGAGTTGGTTTTAGAAGATAACATAACAGCAACTTAATTTCACACACTTGTAAATAAAAACAAGATAACATTCTACTAATTTGTAGTGTAGTGAAATTGTTTGTTTGTTTGTTTGTTTGTTCGGGTTTTACGCCTGCATCAGCACCATTTTGAGCTATATTTCCTACTGAGAGTTTACATAGCACCTTTACAGGACAGACCCACTACTTAGTGCACCAACCTCCGTAAGAAACTGCTATATTTTTCATATAAAGAGACACGGTCTGAGCGGGGCTCCAACCTGCGTCCTCGCATGTAAAATTAGGGAGATGGATTTGGGTTTTTAAGCATTTTATTGTTTGTTTGTTTTGAGGGTCTAAAGTCTCACCAATAGATCATATAACGACTCTCAACCTATTATTGGCGTAGGAAGTCGCCAGTGCCCCTTCGAGCAGTATCCACTCGGATAGAACCATGCCACAAACATGAAGCAATACGACACCCACAGTGGAATTTGAATCCACAGCGATATGGTACAAGTGATGAGGCACCATCACACAGACAATCTAAACATACCATTGACAAGTTGAGGTGGAAACTATAACTCATCAATAAGACAGACAAAAGGCAACAGATAGACAATCTAAGCCTACCTTTGACATGTACATATTGCACATATTACGCATCAATAACACAGACAATATGGAACAGACAGACACTCTAAGCCTACCTTTGTCATGACAATGTTGCCCCTATTACGCACCAATAACACAGACAAGAGGCAACATACAGACAATCTAAGCATATCGTTGGCATGAACACGTCACACCTATTACGCATCAATAACACATGTCAATAACCCTATTACAGAATTCTGATTTCAGGACAATATATCACAATCATTGGCATGCTATTCTTTCCATTTGTCTCTAGTTAATATGTTTATAGGGGCTTACGTTATATAGAAGCAGTAATAGTTGCGTTATTCTTAAATTGGAATTAGTGGTCTACGTTGAGATAATTTCTATGCTTTATTAGAAAACATCGATATTATTGCGTGTTTCCTTTCATCTTTTACTCGCAGACAAACGAAATCTGTCTACCAATATAATACTATACACTGAACTCTTGCATTAGTATTATGAGATTAGATCATTAGACGTAAACGCAATTTATGGAAATACGTGATTAAGTTACGATAGAGAAAATCCGTGCGCTGAGAAACACTACAAGATTATCCCGAAAGCTATCACAGTATTAGACCGAGCTACTTGTGTTTAACAAATCATAATAATTGTTGTCATCGCAACACTTTCCAAGTTTACATGTCTTGGTTTAATGACTCTTTCTGCACTTTCATCTGTTACAGCGGACAGCAACGTTTCTTCCATACATACACTGAACCGAATTTCTAAACGTCCACCTAATAAATTGTGAGTTTAGGGTAACGGGTCTGTGTATTAGTCCAAATATTGGTAGTCTATTGTTATCTACCATACTCTATCAATGTACACTAAGAAAACACCAATGTATTGTCATGGCTGACCAAGCTGAACGGAAGGTTCGAATCCTAAGTTTTGGCATGAGGACCACGTGCACGGCATGTTGAGTGCTCAATTTGATTGCAATTTATTCTATGTGCGACCCGTAACCGAAAAAAACCCAGAAAATATGGCGAGAATGACCATTGAGGAACGCGCGCGTATGCTTAATACAGGCACTTCTATCAGACAGGTATGCTCAGCGTTGTAATTAAATTCGATATTTCAAGTACATTTTGTAATGAATCATACAATGTCATATTTTAATATCATTCTAAATCATTTCCATCGTGTTTCCAGGTTGCACGACTTTTCAACAGACGGCTACTATGGTCTTTACTTGTTGATTGCCTTCAACTGTTATACAACATCAGGTGGACGTTTAGAAATTCAGCAATGTTTCTTCCATACATATATGCAGTCAGTATATATACAGATTGTCAATCGTGATTCAGTAAATATTTTAATATGTTTCAAATCTGAATAAAATGACACATCATCTGTGGATGAATACTGTTATGTATAATATGTTTCAAATCTGATCTGTAATGGCTTGTATCTCTCTATATACAAGACCACAAATCTGATCTGTAATGGCTTGTATCTCTCTATATACAAGACCACAAATCTGATCTGTAATGGCTTGTATCTCTCTATATACAAGACCACAAATCTGATCTGTAATGGCTTGTATCTCTCTATATACAAGACCACAAATCTGATCTGTAATGGCTTGTATCTCTCTATATACAAGACCACAAATCTGATCTGTAATGGCTTGTATCTCTCTATATACAAGACCATCACATGTTATTTCTGAACAAGGGATGTTTGTAGAATTGTTTGCAAATATTATTTTATTGATTGTCTAAGATAAGAAGAAACGTATCCAACATTTAGAGAGACCATTTCCCACATTATAAAAGAATGCAATACTGCATTGAAAAACCTCTCAGTAAATACTTTTCCCATAATGATAAATACAATTTACAAATCACAATAACATTACTGTCTCATTAATAACATACATAAAACCTGATAATATCCATATACATGACATGTTCAAACGGTGCAAAAGGATTGGGCTACAAGTTTTGAAAACATTAGCAACAGTCCTTTCCAAAAGGTCAAATTTGCTATCAATTTGTTCCGATGTATGTAGTAAGTAAGTAAGTTTTTTAAGAAAAGTATTGTTTTGATTAAATAAGAAAATGACGGAATACGCTTAAGTGAATACTAAAAATGAACAAGAATTGAAAATTCCCCCGAAACCCCAAACCTCAGAACAATATCGGCCAAGTTCAAAAGACAGAGATCTCTCAATAAATGCAACAGATCGATTTTAAATATCAGACATTAATGACATTAAGGTTGCCACTAATTAACGTTTGATAAAATTTGAGTGATGGAAATGATTCTTCAAGAAACATAGCCCATTATCAAAATTACACAAATCGTGAAGTGATAAAAGGTCAACTTAGATAATGCCTTTCATCACCGGTGTCCTATTGATCACATACACAGCATTTGCAATTATTCCCCATCAATCCACATATGTAAATTACTTTGTTTCCTTTTTCCTTCATTTTCCGGTAAATATAGTCTAAGAATAAATGCTACAAATTGCACTAGAGACACTTTCTAAGTGAACGGGCAAACTGTCATTAAAGCAGCATTACATCGTATGAAATAAAAGATATTTGAAACATTCATTTTTTACGTATGGGTAGCAATGCTGAACTGTGTTTTTTGTGATAAAACAAACTCGAAACCGAAAGTAGGACTTTCCGAGTCGATCGGTCACGCACTTGTTTACATCCGAAATGCATCGTCCGCACTTGTTCCACGTTGTCTCTTTTAATTAAATTACTTGATATGTTGATTCATACCTCTGTTAGCTAAGTCTTTTAGGGACATGTCTACATCCCCGCGAGGGGTTCGACATTAGAGGAAGATAGATAGATAGTCGTTCATGTTCAAAATATATACGTTGTTTTCTACACCCTCTGTTGTTTCACGCATGCGCGCTGTGTGTGTTTACATTTCGTGTGTTGAAAAACAAATTCGCGTATACGACGGTTTAAATTTATTGGATTTTTATCGTTTCTGAGCGACTATGTCGATTTTTGTAAACACACACACATTAGTATTTATAGTTTACCCAAAACATCCTTTATTACGATATAATGCTGCTTTAAGTAGATTGTACTGACGTAATATTACATACCTGGATTAGTGTTGTGATTCAATTCGTTATGACAATCTTAAGATTTGGTGCATCTCTCGCATTAGATAGTGTGTAATCAAATAAACTTGTGAATGGATTAACGAGAATCGGATGCAATTAAGACCATTATTGCTTTTGTTTCCTTGAAATCAACATTTGGAAATGACAGAATGTAATTGCCTCGTTTCTTAATTAGTATGTGTTGTAGATTTTATTCTTTATTTACGTCTCATCAATGTACAACAAACAACATTCAATATAATAAAAACATATCGATGTACATTGCCACGCAATAATGAATTATAAGAGAAAGTAACAATTCACAATAGAACACGATTCAACATATAAGTTTCTTAAGACTAGAGTTTATATAGGTTGATCCAGACCGATACTCTCACAAACTGAAGACAATCGTCAAAATGGTGACGGGCATTGTCACCATTACACCACAGCCGCAAAACGTGGCGTGAGGGACCATATATGTGAAAATCCCATCATTCTCTCACGCCCGGTGTAATGCCAGCCATGTCACCATGTGTAACCGCTATCAGTGAGATTCACGGTCCAAAACAAGACCTACTCTTAGATATAAATGTGTTAAATCTAAATTGCCTACGCTAATCCTATCTAAGAAGTGCTTAAACTATTTATTAAAACACTGATATTGAAAAAGAGCACTAACGCGCTTATTAATTAAAAAATGGTATAAAAAACAATTATCACCTCTGATCAGATCAGTGGTGAACTGATTAGCATAGACTATTTAGTTGGCAATAAAAAAAGTATTCATAGTATATAGAAACAATTGAGATACATTATTTACATGCTAAATATATAGTATATTACAATATATGAACTGCATAACATACTGATTTTATGTACACGTCAAAAAACGTCGTTTTTGAAGAATTTCAAAACAGGTTTTGGCACATAATCGTATCAGTTCCTTGGTGGAGAAAATTGAAACAAACTTTGAATCAGAAAGATTAATAAAATTACCATAAATACCCATTGTTTTTCTAATAAGCGGTAACCTAATATATGCATACGTACAACTTTGCAAAATAACATGTAGTTCATTTTCAACGGAGTCACAGAATGGACATTTCCTTTGATCTACACTCAGATTCTCGTACCTGCCCGTCCCTTTTCTTATTGGAGCAACACCACAACGAAATTTACTCAAAGCAGCTCTATGACTGAGGTAAAAACATCATACAGTAGTCTTCTACTGTGAATTCTGTTTTAAATAGCTTATACAACCGTAATTTATTTCTACCTCGACCCGATATACCAACATCTCTATTAATAGATGTAAACCAGTTTAATTTGAACCTAGCCATTAGTTTACTTTCCATTGAGAATACTAATGATGATGGCTTAGGCTCGGTAATATTTGCAAACATACTTAAATTATTTTCATTAAATACTTTTACAATTAAATAATACCAATGTTTGACATGAAACATTTGCCTTAGAAGCCACCCAAAGTGCTATACGTTTGTTCATACGATGTGTATCCATTGACGATATTTTGGACCAGAATAAACATATGTTTTTCCACTGCCATACAACAGTCGGCTTCCAACCCATTTCTCCTGTAATGGCAGTATTTGGAGTGTATTTGCCTACACCCAAAAAGAACCTCATTGCTCTGCTATGAACTGAATCTATACATGAACATGTTTTGAAACCCCATATTGGTGCACTGTAATTTATAACAGGCAGCACTGTAGACTCATAAAGTTTGGTATATACATCATAGGTGACACCCCCTAGAACTTTACATTTGGCAATGCCGGCTAGCACTTTAGGCTACTGCTTTAGTCATTATGTTATAATCCACATGTTCACTTAACAACACACCAAGATACATATACTTATCAACAACTTGTATTAATTTAATACCACATATAAAGTTGACGGTTGTTCTCTGTACCGATTTAGGACGAAAATGTACAATATTACTCTTTGAGGCATTGACATTCATTTTATTTAAAATACACCAGTTATTCAAAGCATCTAATAGTATTTGTAGATCAGACTCCGATTCGGCTAGAAGGACAATATCATCTGCATAGAGCAATATTATCGCCACCAATATCAAATGATTTCAGATAAACTGTAAGGTCATTAATAAACAAATTAAACAGAAGTGAGGATAGAATACAACCCTGTCTAAGACCACAACTAACCACTCTGTCTTGAAAGAATTAACTCTTACACAAGATTCAACACTGCAGTAGAGTGATGTTATGGCCTTAAGCATTTTACCGTTAATTCCATTTTCTAGTAGTCTCTTCCAAAGAACATTTCTATCAATAGTGTCGTAAGCTTTTTGAAAATCAATAAATGCACAGAACGTAGATTTTTTTATGCTTTTTACGTGTGTCTAGAATGTTTGTAAGCGATGAGATATGATCAATAGTGCTTCTAGACTTTCTAAAACCATTTTGTTCATCCCCAATCTTATCATTTTCTTCAGCCCATACTGATAATCGATTGTTTAAAATAGAACAGTACAATTTATGTTATACTTTATTTATTTTACAACGATTGCGAAGCAAGTTTTAACAACTTATATTAATCACTCTCGTTGGCTCGGATGAAAGCGTATATGTGGTCATTCATGTGGGAGGAAACCGGAGTACCCGGAGAAAACCAACCTGTCCGATCTGGCGACCACCGTGCCATCTCACTTACTTCACTGTCCGAGGATCGAACCCGGGTCGCATTGGTGAGAATCGAGCGCGCTAACCACTGCGCTAATCGGATTTATACATTGATGATGCAAGCGATATACCCCTATAAGACATTGGATCACGTGGGTCAGTGATCCACGCATCGGTTAGGTTGGCATATCTACCTTTTAGAGCGCTCAGAATAGTGCGAAAGTTGTTACTCATAGAACGTTCCGTTGGTGTTTGGTAATGGTTTATATACACGTTTGAATATTGCCTACTATTCTTGAGCTTGGATTTCCTACTCAATATTTCTTTTTTTGTCATTTTTTGATTTCATGCGTGCAATGATAACTCCAGGTTTACTACTATCGTGCGATGATTTCCTATCTGCACTGTCAACTAGTATGTTTGTCACCTTCAATCCTTCATGAAAGAGAGTATTTACTTTAGATGCAGTGTTTTCCTGAGAACTTTCTGGCAGATTGCGAATAACAATATTCATGGTAATATCTTGACCTTGAGTGTGTGTATATGCACGATTATGTATAGAAGAAAGGGAATTTAGCTTAGCATTGACTTCTTTCATATCGTCTGCAATTTCAGATTTCATATTTTCTTTAAAATTATCCAAACGATCATCGATGTCCTTACGATTTTTTCCGAGTTCTGAATTAACTCGTTTATCAAGGATCTGAGCTACTTTGTTTGCAATACGCTGCTCTAAATCAGTTTCTAATTTGTCCATACGTTCAGTAAGAGAAATGAACATCATGTGCATATCTGATGAAAGACGAGCGATCAGTTGTTGAATTGAAGGGTTGGCATCTACATGTACGTCTGCATTAGTTACAACTATTTTTCTGGGAGACATACTCGAATCGTAAAGTGTGCTCTTGGCTTTGGCAGAATCATTAGTAGTTGAAACACGATCACTGGAATTTCTGGCTTTCTTAGCACTAGTGTCACTAGTTTCCGACACAGACATATTCCGTTTACGATTAGCTCTACTAGTAGGGGTTTCAGTTGCTGTGTCAACTCGTGTTAGCCTTTGAGACGACATGATGGATTCCACATATTCTGCAGCTTCTCTGTTAGTGTCACTGATTAAAGACATAATGTGGAATGTGTATTACCCAGTCAAGCGTGACGGGTTTTCGATTAGACGGACACTATACTCTGATCAGTCAGGTATAAACAGCAGATAAACGGTAAAGTACAGGTAAAATCTATAAATAGTAACACATAGGTAGATGAAATGTGTAAAGCAGGTGATTAAATGCACAATATCTAATTAATTCACCTCAAAGTCCTCGAGATCAAAGCCACATGATTTACACACAAGTCCATATAAAATTAATCGCAGATATAGACTCTAAAATCCTAAATGTGTCACTCTGGCAATTATAACAAACTTTTCAAATATTGACCGGAAGCCGCATCTTTGTATGCAATAAATGTATTGTTATTGTAATTTGTAATTAAATGTCTTGCAATGTATGGGTCAAAAGTATTTATCAACAGAAATGTTGCATGTGGTGATTTTTTATTTAATGTGTCGTACAAGGAAATGTATATTATACAAACATTACAAAGGTCGTTTCAGTAAGAATTAGCAATCTGGAAATGTACGCGTGCACGCATATGTGACTTGTGAATGTCTTCAATAATCCAATATTGTGCTGTAGATGTATAATTTAGCAAGTCTACCGTGCAGACATGTATTAATAACACGTGCTTTGACGCATATGAGAATAAGTCCGTTATTTTCCTTTAATTCCATATATATGATTTATATTATTCGAATAGACTTCAGGCTATTAGTTTGTTTCACTGAATGAAGGAGACATCTCTGACTTTTCTATTACCTCCCTTGGCAGATAAAGTCCGATTTATCCCGATATTCATAGCGGTCCGTTCAGTTGGAATCCTTTGTTTTTACTTTTACAGATTTTCCCAAACCAGATTTTATCCATATCATGTTAGTTAATTTATAAATATATTTTATTTGGTTCTGTGGATATAGTAACATAATAATAATAATAATAATATTGAGAAAGTGAAAAAAATCGATAGCATATTGTGCAAAGGAAATAACGATAAAAACCGAGGACACGAATTGAGAGGACCTACATGCTTTTAGGGAGTAGTCACGGGCAGTAATTGACCGATGTCTCTCAGTATCGAATGATATTTCAATGAATGAGCATTGAAAGCAGTATTCGCTTCAGGTGCGAAAGGTCCGGAGTTCGAGCACCGCTGGAGCCGTTACGATGGTGCCCTTAGACAAGGCATTTAAATGCCACACTGCCCCTTATCTCTCTCAAGAATGAGGTCTCGAGAGTGATTAATATAAGTTGAAAGAACTTGTTTCGCAATCGAGCTAAAATAAATTTGTATAAACCAAAGCTTTATGATAACAATAATGTTCTATGTTCATGAGTGAACTTCGATTATTGTAGACTAAACAGGGACTTTAGGATAGACAAACGATGCAACCGTGCGCTAATTGGCGCGAGAACTTGTGGCGACAATAACTGACGTTATAAAAAGACGTCATTCATGACGTCACTGACGGTTTGATTCCGAAAACCTTCGCATTGACAGCATTTCAACATGCAGCGGCTAAGTACCATACGTACAAACAAGTGGGAAATAAAATGTGTTATTATATTGCTTAATAATGAACACACTTTATTCCACTGATAAATTTCAGTTTTTCATTTAGAAAGTATAAAATAAAGCTTGCTATTGATTGCATGATTGAGAACATGAATGTTTACATGGTTTGCATGTATTACGTTGCACGTGGGAATTGCGTGAATGATAATTATGTGCATTTTAAAGATTTACATTCGCTAACTTAGAGCACTATCGATTGCAAAATTTGCAAGTAAGGATCATTAGCAATGTTTGTACAGATATAATACTTGTTAGTACACATTGCTCACCTAATAATGTGATTAACAATGAACACATGCAACCTCTATGTTGATAAATAGGGTGATTGTGACCCCCCTGCTACCACCTCTGTATAATTCAAATTGCCGTCGCCGTTTAGTCTCGCATTCCACTAACGAGTGCCAGATAAAATGGTATAATGACGTCTAGTCAACAACAGTCATCAATAACCCGAGTTCCAAATGCAGCGCAATAAACCCTGTTTCTTATATCGTTTGCATAACATGGTTATGGTATACGAATAATAGACGACATAGATAGCATTAACCTAATAAACGCGTAGACAGTTCTTAGAAATAGAAATACTCCCATCTGTGTAACAATTTACATTTTGACTAGAAACTTTAAATGAACTCGCAGTGTCGAGGGATTCTTATGAAATTAAGTGTACAAAGTGCTATTCAGACCAACCAAAACCCCTTCCTACATTTCAACTGTGATATGTGTGTGATTTACGTTTATTGTAGTCCAGTGGTTAACACGTTGCACTGGTAATCCAGGAATCGCAGGTTCGATCCCCCGTCTGACGTAATACAATTAGCAGTCTTTCAGATGGGACTTTAAACCGAGATCTCGTGTCGGCGCTTTACATCGTGCACTTAAAAAGAACCAGAGGAAACTCTGAAATTGATCTCTTTCTGTATCATTGCACTATTCTCCAAACTCTAAAATGACTTCAGGAGGCGTCGCTCATATGGGCAACCGGTAGCGACGATAAATAAACGTAAACACACTTTAAAACATCAAATCACCTTATTCTACTTTAAAATATCAAACTGATTCTGGAAAATATGGGAACTAAGGATTACTAAATGTTATGTTGAAGGAAAATAATAACTTTTTCGATTTTACTAAAGCATTCGATTACGTTGTTAGGGAAAATCGTTGGTTAAAATTAATAAAAGTTTGAGTAACGTATTAAATGTATTAAGAACGATGTATTCCAATGGAAAATCGAGAATAAAAACATAAAATCACTCTGTTCATCAGTTGATTTGTCTTTCGCCTTTTCTTCTCTATCCCTTTCCCTCATAGAAGCACCTCTTGACGCCATTATCAATACGACATACATTGACAATATAGTAGCCAAACCAATGTTCGTAAACCCTTTCCCTCATAGAAGCACCTCTTGATGCCATTACCAATACGACATACATTGAAATGTAGTAGCCAAACCAATGTTCATAAACACTTTCCCTCATAGAAACACCTCTTGATGCCATTATCAATACGACATACATTGATAATGTAGTAGCCAAACCAATGTTCATAATAAAGACCAGAATCTCATGTAGTCCCAGTAATATCTATGGAGGTGGGATAGATATGGCGACTAGTTATCCGCTGCATGATAGCTAAATGGCTGTTGTTTGTATGGAGATATAATAGTATATTAACCTAAATCTCTATGAAGGAAAGTGCTATACATTTGTATATATAAATGATTTAGAAGATTCATTTATATTAAGCAGGCTTTATGGCAGCAGTTTGAAATAGTTTAAACTTTGCATTTTACTATACGCCGATGACATTGTTATATTCCCTCACACAGTAAGTGAATTAAAGAAAGGGTTATATTACTGATTTTGAAAAATACTGTCATAAATGGAAACTAGTAGTCAATGTTCCGAAAATCAAGGTAATGGTATTTAAGAAGGGTTGTAGTAATAGTAGAAGTATTAAGCTTGTCTATAGTGGCGCCAAAATCGAAATTGTCAAACATATTTTGGTATAGTTTTCTGTGTGTGTTTTACGTTTATTTATCGTCGCTACCGGTTGCCCATATGAGCGACGCCTCCTGAAGAGATTAATCATTTTAGATTGTTGGAGGATAGTGCAATGATACAGAAAGAGATCAATTTCAGAGTCTCCTCTGGTTCTTTTTAAGTGCACGGTGTAAAGCGCCGACACCAGATCTCGGTTTAAAGTCCCATGGTATAGTTTTCTAAACAGGATGTGCAGTCCTTAAAGAGACATACGACACGTTGTGAGGTCAAGCATTAAAGTCAGAAATCAGTAAATAGTAGAAAAATTAGGATATTATTGTGTTTGGGTTTTACAATGTTAGGGATTTAAAAATAAAATCATATTTTATTGCAAATCAATAGTTAATGCTGTGCACAGAACGATACAATACATAGTATGAACATGCAATGCACAGAACGATACAATACATAGCATGAACATGCAATGCACAGAACGATACAATACATAGTATGGACATGCAATGCACAGAACGATACAATACATAGCATGGACATGCAATGCACAGAACGATACAATACATAGCATGAACATGCAATGCACAGAACGATACAATACATAGTATGAACATGCAATGCACAGAACGATACAATACATAGCATGAACATGCAATGCACAGAACGATACAATACATAGCATGAACATGCAATGCACAGAACGATACAATACATAGCATGAACATGCAATGCACAGAACGATACAATACATAGCATGAACATGCAATGCACAGAACGATACAATACATAGCATGAACATGCAATGCACAGAACGATACAATACATAGCATGAACATGCAAATGGTTTGGGCCACATGTTTTGATAACATGAAATGAATAACTTTTCATTGAGCAGATAATACAAAGATTGAAAGAAAACTATTGTCATCATTGGAATGGAGAATTGAATAACTCTACAAGCGTTCCTTCCTTTAGACTGTTTTCAGATTTTTGTTTTTAACGTCAATTTAGAAAAAATAACATTGAGAAAATCTAGATGTATTGTGTGTTTTACGTTTATTTATCGTCGCTACCGGTTGTCCATATGAGCGACGCCTCATGAAGAGATTAGTCATTTTAGATTTGTGGAGGATAGTACAATGATACAGACAGAGATCCATTCCAGAGTCTCCTCTGGTTTCTTTTACGTGCACGCTGTAAAGCACCGACACGAGACCTCGGTTTAACGTCCCACCTGAAATACTTTTTAATTTTATTAGGGTCAGACGGGGGATCGAACCTGCGATCCCTGGATTACCAGTCCAGCGTGATACCACTGGACTACAAACCCGTCTGTATCTAGATGTACATTGACGAGATTACGTTTATACGCCTATAGACTGTCTATAGCAACTGGAAGGTGGCATAAATCTATCAACATTCCTAGAAATTAGAGAAAATGCTTATACATTGTACTGTTATTTACAGTAACACACTTGACGAATAATGTTCCTTTCTATTAGATTGTACTTTATATTAAGAAATTAGAATGCAATATGCAAAGTCATACTATTGGAAACGGACAAATATTCCAACATTCATAGAATTGCTCACTTGCGAAAACTAAACTATCTTATAAAACATATCGGTATACATTTGTATATATACTGAGTCAAAAAAGAAACGATACCTGGTGTTTATGTGTCTATAATTTCAACATTTATTAAGAAAATTCTTTGAAAATTCATAAGATGATAGTCCAACATGTTTGAAAGAGGAGCACATAAAGCATAATGAGCCTCCGAAACTGTCTGCTGCGTGATGACGTAATTCGTCGGACAGGGGTCTAATGGAGTTTTCACACAGACGTCAATACCGAGTATGGGCACCATTTGCGTCTCTCACTGCAATGCACCGCCGTCGCATCGAACGGAAGAGTGTCTGAATCTCTTGCTGGTCAATATTTGTCCACTCCTGACGCAAAACATCCCTCAGTTGGTTTAACGTTACCGGCTGACGTCGTCTGACGCGGCGGTCTAACGTATCCCACAAATGTTCTATGGGTGACAAGTCTGGTGACAAAGCAGGCCACGGCAGGGTTTCAATATTGTTCTGCTCCAATAATGTGGTGGAAATCCGAGCAGTATGACACCTGGCGTTGTCCTGTTGGAACAGTGTGACGTTTCTGTTGGCGTTAAAGAACGGCACAACAACTGGCGCAAGGATCTCATCACAGTACCGCTGGGCGTTTAGGTTCCCGTCCACCACTAACAGTTCAGTGCGACTGCCGAATGTGATACCGCCCCACGCCATAACGCTTCCGCCCCCGAACAGATCGACCTGACGTACACATGCGTCGGCGTAACGTTCACCGCGTCTGCGATATACCCGCTCTCTGCCATCCGCTCGACGCAAACAGAACCGCGATTCATCGCTAAACATCACCGAATTCCACTGTAACCGAGTCCAGCGAGCACGTTCCGTCGTCCATTCCCGCCGTACGTCACGGTGACGTCGTGTCAGGATGGGTCCAACGTATGGCCGATAGGCACGAATGCCACGTTCACCGAGCCGGTTCCTGACTGTTTGTGCACTGATGCGAGTGTTGGTCATCCCAGGAGTAACGGCAGCTGTGTGCGTAGCAGGTAGGAACCGGTCACGTAAATGTGACGTCCGAATGTGACGGTCCTGTTCACGCGTCGTCACACGTGGTCGACCAGATCTTGGACGGTCGTCCACCGATCCATGTGTTCGATAACGTCGAAGTAGACGTGTTATCGTGATCCGCGTAACCCCGAGTCGATTTGCGACGTCACGCTGACGTAAACCGCCGTCAATCATGCCAATGGCACACATTCTCTGATTGTGGTTTAGCCTAGGCATTTTGTTAGAGGTAGCAATGGGTATGTAAGGTGTTTTTCCTCGATGATAATGCAATACCAGTACAATAAACCGGTTTTCCGATTTGTACATGTGTAGGACGTTGTCTTTGTTGAGGAGCACGTGCAAATCGGAAATTCGGCGTTCCAGGATTATCGGGTGTTTATTTACCTGTATTTATGGTTGGCTGACCTTGCAATAAGATACCCGGTACTGATACGTAATAATATATTAAACCTTTCTATGGTTTTATCCGTTTTACGTCATTTTTAGTTTGGTATCGTTTCTTTTTTGACTCAGTATATATATAAATAAAATATTCCATTTCTGATTTCAAATCCTTAGCAATTTTCTGATTTCAAAAGCCTTAGTAATATATATATAAATAATCTATATATATTGAAATCAGAAATGGAATCAAAATATTAATAAAATATTCCATTATATATATATTGCTAATACTTTTGAAATCAGAAATGGAATCAAAATATTAATAAAATATTCCATTATATATATATTGCTAATACTTTTGAAATCAGAAATGGAATCAAAATATTAATAAAATATTCCATTATATATATATTGCTAATACTTTTGAAATCAGAAATGGAATCAAAATATTAATAAAATATTCCATTATATATATATTGCTAATACTTTTGAAATCAGAAATGGAATCAAAATATTAATAAAATATTCCATTATATTATATATATTGCTAATACTTTTGAAATCAGAAATGGAATATTTTATTAATCACCTTTCTCCGTACTTCCCTTTCAGCGGAATACCATCTCTACAATATTAGCACCAATTGTACCAAAACCTAGATGTATTGGTTGGCAAACCAGGTATGTTGCACTAGTCCGGTAATTAAAGTAAAGAGGTTCAAACAAATTGATGGGAAAGGTTTTTCAATGGATATGACTTCAATGATACCTCTATAGTGTGTAAAAAAAAGTCCCATGAAATCCAGCTATGGAAAATACCTTAAAATTGACGAAATCCAAGATGGCCGCCATCCGGATGACGGAAATAGGAAAATGGTCATAATTATGTACCTAATCATGATACAATCAAGTGTAATATGTCTATTCATACTAGCATCTCATGAGGCATGCGATGGACACTGTGTTGGCTTCGTAGAGCCAAACAAAAACAAAAATGGCGGCCATATATGACCTAAATGGTAAGTTTTAAACCTTGGTACAATATTGCTGATGAAAAAAATAACAGACACATTTTTCAAAAATGTTCAATATGTTTATCATGTTCAATACTGTATACAACTTGTTAATACTAGTACAACACGTTAAGTTTCAGAGTCAGTGTCCGAGTCATCAGGAATTGGCCCATTGATGCCCTTGCACTGTCCACAGCCAAGCGTGCACTGGAGTCCATTTTTACCTGCATGAACACGTGTTCTTTCCACAATTTCCAGTGCATTTACACCGGATCATCTTTAGGAGGGAGGCAGGCATGCAACCTGCTCCAAACTATTTGGTTTCAGTACAGTCCATAGCCTTGTCATGCGTAGGACCCATCCCCACTCAGTGACCTCCATGCTGTTCCCCAACCAGGTCTGTACTTGGTGGTAGACCCTTCTACTGTGAAATCTAGCAGCATCAGTAGTTGGTAGAAGACGTTCAGGAGGTACATAGCTTGAGCTTGAAGCTACCTTCTCAGAGAACATGGATGCTCGTTCGAGATTGAGGTATGTGCCCTGCTTACAAGCATATAGCACTGCCAGTGCTATGTTTCCCGCTGCTTCAACTGCTTCCTGGCTTTTCTCGGGCGTTATGAACACTGATGATGGTCCTTGCAAATCTTTATACTTCCCCATTGCAGATACTGGTCCTATTCCATAAGGTCTTGAGGTTGTATCGCAACCAGATAAGGCGTGGATGAAGAGCAATGATTCACTGAGGCCTGGATCCAGTGAACTGTGGAGGCTACCTATGTTGATGAGTTTAGAGCTGGTCTGAAGATAAATACTCCGGTGTTCAGCAGGGTTGAAATCGCTCGCCCATATGGTTCGCCGGAAGCGAGGGTAAATAAGCTCAATCATCATCATCAGGGTTGAAATGGTGCTGTAGAATTATCAGCAAGTCAATGTCATCACCAACAACTACCACAGGTTTCGTTCGGGCGAGGGCACATGCAGACATTGCGATGTCATTATCAGCATCTCCAGAGGACTGCTTCACATGGATGCTTTCTTTCTCCATCTGTGACGAGAGGCTATTGATGAACTTTTGCTTGTTCTTGGAGTTAGCGAGAAAAGGTTTTTTCTTCATTTTGAGAATCATGTCGTCCGTGTAATCGACATCCACTCACATCTCGCTTCCAGACAGCCGTTCGTGAGTCTCATCCTTGGTAGACGGGTCACTTCCATAGCCATCAAACACGACTAGCACGCGCTGGTAATGTCTCTGAATGAACTGGATGTAGAGTTTGCAGAGATTGAAATATGACGTGGACTTTGACCAGGGTATACGCTGCAGCATTGCACCTACATCTACAACATACATCACTTCAAGCATGTCAAGTGGTTGGTCAGAGACAACATACGCTGGGATCTTCTTAACAAGGCCATTCTGGAGATCAGCTTTGTCTGGAAGCCGCATAAGCAATTTGGGGTCGAACAGCGATGAGGGATACGAACACAACTCGTACTGGAACAATTCCGTGAGTTCGATATTGCCGATACCTGCAACGATTAGGCTGATGTGGATTAATCTCAATATTCTCGCCTTCAGAGGAAACATACACTGAGGAAGCCAGAGTACGGACCTGATCTTTCTTCACAAATTTGTGTTGCGAGACAGACTTTCCTGCCATAGAGGTCAGAATAGCATCCCCTATGGTCTTAGCGCTGTCAACGTTAACTGACCCTTCTCCAATGATCCCAGATGAGAGACTGTGGAGTTCCTTACTGTTTTGTGTGAATGGTTTTCTTTCTTGTAGATAGTCAAGGACTGTCTGGAGGTCTTTTGCATCCCGCTTCAATCTTGATTGGGAAAGATCTTTGTGCACCACATCACCACCAGTCCGTGAGAGAACAGTCACTTTATGTAGGGCCTTGTGGACTTCCCCACATGCTGGCATTGATAACAGCCATAGCAAACTAGTTGACTCCTGAAATCCTCGTCCTCGGGTAAGCCCATCAACTGATTTAATGCTTCCCATCAGTACCTGCTCGATGCACATGTCGCTGAATATTCCGGACCAATAACTGTCACTGTGGCGGATGACGAACAGTCCCTCTAGGAACTTGCTATAAACAGCTGGGTGTGTCTTCTCGAGCTTTTCCATCTTCTCCAAGTATAGAACGAGTGGCTTGGTGTAGTTATTATGACCTGAAGCAGCTAGGAATGGAAGCATATCGTGAAGGGATTGAAGATAGAGCTTCCAGTTCCCGCCACGGGAAGATTGGAGCAGAGATCGGAGGATGCTAACCAGATGCATATACAGGATCCAGAGGTTGGCTGTGCGATATGGTTTCATCATCGCACACCAGGTCTCTAACGCTAACTGTAGTTGTGAAATGACATCCGAAGCTAGGGCATCACTATACTCATGCGACCGTCGCAAACGTTCGAGAACACAATTTTGTTTAAAATTGAAAGCTGTGGCATGCGATCGTAGATGGCGGGAACCAGTTGAAGGACTCTGTTGCTGAGATGCCCTGATACTAGTTGGATGCGTATGCAAGCGTCTGCACTCCTTGTGTACATGGAGTCGTTCATTCGGATTGTACTTTATTTCGGGAATATTAATGTTTCGAGCTTTCGTAGATTCGTTGATTGTCCTGCAGCCTTTTTATCGCAATTGTGAATATTCTTGAGGTTTATCCATGTCGACTGTCTCCATGCACAATGCACAGGTAAACTTGTCCGATAGGGTGGCCATGTTTCATGAATCAGAATCGTTCAACTGCAAATACATCGAAAAACGAGTATTTTTTAGTAATATATGGCGGCCATTTTGTTTTGGCTTTGTCATGTTGGTTTTAGCTCGAAGCCAACACAGTGTCCATCTCATGCCTCATGAGAAACTAGTACGAATAGACATATTACAGTTGATTGTATCATGATTAGATACATAATTATGACCGTTTTCTTATTTCCGTCATCCGGATGGCGGCCATCTTGGATTTCGTCACTTTTATGGTATTTTCCATAGCTGGATTTCGTGGGACTTTTTTTACACACTATAGAGGTATCATTGAAGTCATATCCATTGAAAAACCTTTCCCATCAATTTGTTTGAACCTCACTGCATATCGCCACCTTTAATTACCGGACTACACACCTGTGTAATTATATAAACGTACTTAACCTGTAACAGTTTCAACATAGTTTCTTATATTGCCAGGTACTTAAAAATCATGCTCGCTTTATTGTCTGAAGCATAGACAAATCACCATACTAATATTAAGTATTTTAGAATGTGATACACCACTGACTGTTTTATTGTAATATGTTTAAATGTTCTAATAAAATGTATCTATCAATAACAGTCAAACCTGTCATAAGCAGCCAGCCAAGGGAATCACAGAAAGTGGCTGCTTATCACAGGTGGCTGCTTAATAAAGGTGAAATGTATAATAAAACAACATAGTGGGACTCTGGAAACTGGCTGCTTAATACAGGTTGGCTGCTTATTAATCTATGATCAACTACGTATAACACACTTCAATAAGCTGTCCACAATTTGTAATGTCAACTTAAACACACTACTTCTCGGTGACATTAATAAGGATATTGCAACCAACACCATAATTTTCCTTACTGTACACGAATACATTATTGGCAGTGAAAGGTTCTGAGATGGATGACTTCTGAAAGGTTCATATGGCGGATTCCAATCTGAATGCTGTCGTTATTGACACAACAACCGACCCTATTCAACCACTTTTCTCTATACTAATTTCTTTTTCTTCAAGTGCTCCGATTTGATAGTTCATGTTCTTGAACTTTCTTCATATATTCCTTTAAATATTAACCATTTTCTTTTTTACATCCAAAACTATTGACTCACTAATACATTAAGTTCTGAAATTCTTTAGCAAATACCTAGAATAGATTTCACGTATTTTCATTGTTATATTATATATTATTTTCCTGCCTATTGTATATCAATCAATTGATAGGGAGAAGAACTATATACGTTTTCTTTCGTTCTAATCCCTTTCAGTCTACTGCTGTTAAATTATATGTAAAATGTTCATTTCTTGATTACATGTACAAATACTGAAATAAATAATGTTTAAACTAATAGAGGTGACCACTAACACAGGTTTGACTGTATATCTATCATACTATCGTTTGACTAACTAGTTCTGATAGTGTTCCGTGGTCATTACTTTACTTATTATTCTGTTTAATGAGAGACATCTCTAATTTTCTATTACCCCCCTTGGCAGATAAGGTCTGATTTATTCCAATATGTGAAAAGATCCTTTTAGTTAGAATCCTTTGTTTTTACAGTTGTTCCATAACCAGATGTTGCGGTATGATAACTTTCATGTTATCCAAATCGTGTTAATTAACTGATAACATTCCTTTACAAATAACTACCCATTGTATATACTGTATGAGATCTGTCGAGATATAGTAATTTAATAATCACAAGAAGCGATAGTGGAATAAAATTGCTAGCATTTTGTGCAAAAGAAACAACTATAAAAACAGAGGAAAACACTTAATAGGACCTATCTACTTAGGGAGTATTCAAGGGCAGTAACTGACCGATGTCCCTCTTTGAACGCGTTTCGCAACATAAGTTTATATACATTTATTTAGCTCGAATGCAAAACAAGTTGTTACAACTTACGCCACTAATCACTATCGAGACCTCATTCCTGATAAAAATTTAAAAACGACCTCATTCCTGTCGCATCCATCGCCACGAGGGAGAGAGAAGAGAGAACGTGGAATTGAAATGCCTTGCCTAAGGGCACACTCGTAAGGGCTCGAGCCGAGCCTTGAGCAAACGAAGCGACCATGCTATCACTACGCTATCACAACTTCCACTACTATATTAAATGGCAGCATACAGTATATGGGAACGTGTATGATTTCTTCAAGTCAATTAAGAACGAATAATAAGCAATGATATACAATTATACGAGGAATATATGCCACTAAGTTCTCCACTGTGAAGCCCATAGAGACATTTCAGTGGATCTAAATAAAGGTCAATTGTACATGCATGCGTTTATCGCAGAGACGGTTGGATTGTTCCAGATTACTCACCAATGAATTATACATAGACTTCCAACACTCGCAGTTGTATGGTGTTTTACAAATAAAATGCTGTACATAGCTACTAGCCTGGCTTCCAGTCTGTCGAGATTTCACTTCTGGCAAAAATGACAGTTTATATGATCAGAAACTCAATACGGCCCAATTAATAGTCTCGGTGTTCAAATATATTTATTTGACTGACCAGGCAAAATATATCGACGCCTGTTCCCAGTCTACAGAGCTACTTCAAATTAGTTAATTAACCCATTTCATTCTGGATACATTTAACGGCTTTTGCAAACAACATAGATCCAGATCAGCCGCAGCGTGACGCTGCATGCTGATTAGGATCTATGTTGTTTGCTACATAACCATGTGTCTTAGCTAGATCATCGGACTAGCAAACAGCATAGAGCCTGATCGGACGGCACGTTCTATGGCAGCTGATCTGGCTCTTAGGTTCTTTGCTAATACCGTTTGAACGGTATCCAGAATGAAATGGGTTAATAAGCTCATTACAAATTCGTTAATTAATAAGCTCATTACAAATTCGTTAATTAATAAGCTCATTACAAATTGGTTAATTAATAACCTCATTACAAATTCGTTAATTAATAAGCTCATTACAAATTCAGCTTGTAAGAACTAGATTTTGTGCCACCCTGTTTTGTCGCTTGGAATGCATTAAACCACTATGACACTATGCGGGTTCTCACTTTACAGTACTGCTTTCAAAGTAAAGTAATAACGGTTGTAAACAAACATTCGATACACTATTGCATTATAGGTAAGTCAGGTTGTTAGCAGTATTAAACAATAAATCACAGTATTGTACGTATGCATTTACTTGAGACATTATCATAAATTACACGCTTCAATTACAGCGGTAAAGTAATTAAAATAAATTCATGAATGTATTTAATCTATGCAATGAACGCAAGCGCCGGTAGCCGAACGGTCTAAAGGGTTGATACTAAACTCAAATGAAATGAGCTAGTTCGCGTGGGTTCGAATCCCTCACTGCTTAAATATTGCGAAGTTACAAACATTTACATTACGATGATATAGATATTTATTTATAAATTATTTCAGTTATATTCTTTATATTTTAAATCAATGTTTCCCGATTCCCATTTTGATGCTAGTATGTGCTTTATTTCTTATTTCTTATTTTTATGATATTTTATTTTATTTTTCTACGACACAACTTATACAATTTTACGAGCATCATGCAATTTCAAAATTACGATCCATCTTCGCTCGCTGTGTCAGTGGAGCTGCCACACTCATATGCCGAGTCGGTATCCTCTGTATCCGAGCCATGTATGGTAATCACTACCCCAGTCGGCTTTTCTCCGGAGTAGTGATCTGATGCTTGCATCTTGCCAATCAATGAATGTTAATAAAATCGTGCAAAGCGAGAGTTCGTGCTATGTGTAGCATTTTTATAAAATCAAGAAATAATAAAAATAAAATTTTACCTTTTCGGGGATCGAACCAGGGACATCTACCGTCATAATTAGTGACATTACCGCTACGCCATCAATCGGATTTGATTAAAACATCAAGTTAGAACGACCTTATACTGATTGTGACCTAAGGTCAGCCAGCCGTATATGCAGATGTCTCAAGTAAATGCGTACGTACAATACTTGTAAGCTATCGTATATTGCCTTACCTATACAGTGGTGCAATATTCCAACGGTATTATTACTTTACTTTGAAAGCACAGTATCTGTAAGCCATCGTATATTGCCTTACCTATACAGTGGTGCAATATTCCAACGGTATTATTACTTTACTTTGAAAGTACAGTACCTGTAAGCTATCGTATATTGCCTTAAATATACAGTCAGTAGTGTAATATTCCAACGGTATTATTACTTTACTTTGAAAGCACACTAGTAAGCTTTGTGAACCTCATAAGCTTTTCTATTTTTACACGAGTGTCCGGTGTCATCATGAGTAACAATAATATAACAAGGTCAGCATACACTTAGTTTCGACATTAGCCGAAGATAGATAGTTTATACAAATTTATTTTAGCTCGATTGCGAAGCAAGTTCTTTCAACTTATATTAATCACTATCGAGACCTCATTCCGGAATCCATTGCCATGAAGGAAAGAGAAGAGGCAATGTAGAATTTAAATGCCTTGCCTTAGGGCACACTCGTAACGGCTCCAGCGGGGCTCGAACTCCGCAAGGATACAATTGTATTAGTTACAAAACCAGTAGTATACTCGAGTATTGGCTGCCGTAATAAAATACATCCCTTTTAACATTAACCGTTTATTTATCGTCGCTACCGGTTGCCCATATGAGCGACGCCTCCTGAAGAGATTAGTCATCTTAGATGTTTGAAGGATAGTGCAATGATACAGACAGAGACCCATTCCAGAATCTCCTCTGGTTCTTTTACGTTCACGGTGTAAAGCACCGACACGAGACCTCGGTTTAAAGTCCCATCTGAAAGACTGTTAATTGTATTAGGGTCAGACGGGGGATCGAACCTGCGATCCATGGATTACCAGTCCAGCGTGTTACCACTGGACGACAGATCTTTCTTTAGTGAAGTACATATCATTTTCCTAAGGGCACAATCGTAACGGCTCAATGTTGTATATACGTAAATAGGTTTATACAAATTTATTTAGTTCGATTGCGAAACAAGTTCTTTCAACTTATATTAATCACTCTCGAGACCTCATTCCGAATCCATCGCCATGAAGGAAAGAGAAGAGGAAATGTAGAATTTAAATGCCTTGCCTTAGGGCACAATCGTAACGGCTCCAGCGGGGCTCGAACTCCGCAAGGATACAATTGTATTAGTTACAAAACCAGTAGTATACTCGAGTATTGGCTGCCGTAATAAAATACATCCCTTTTAACATTAACCGTTTATTTATCGTCGCTACCGGTTGCCCATATGAGCGACCCCTCATGAAGAGATTAGTCATCTTAGACGTTTGAAGGATAGTGCAATGATACAGACAGAGACCCATTCCAGAATTTCCTCTGGTTCTTTTACGTGCACGGTGTACAGCACCGGCACGAGTCCTGATGGAAACCATCGCCATGAATGAGAGAGAAGAGGCAATGTGGAATTTAAATGCCTTGCCTAAGGGCACAATCGTAACGACTCCAATAGGGCTCGAACTCCGGACCTTTCGCACCTGAAGCGAACGCGCATCCACTGCGCTATCACGACTTCCATCGGGAAATAGGTAGGAGTGCATCCGAATGTAGTCCCAATAACTAATATAGTAATTTTTTCTTTTTTGTAAAAAGTGCATTTTCATGACAAGGCAGTGTATAGTGTTTGTGTTTTTTGAGAAATTATGTGACTTGAGAAGACTTCAGAAAAGTTGATGTGTAGAAAAGATGTGGTATACGAATTCGGGCCATTGCAAACTGAAGGTTGGTATACTGTATTATTTGGCGGAGGAATAATATTATACAGTGTGTAAACACAGTGACGTTATTCACAGGTGAGCATTGGCTATTTGAAACATTATACTTTGAATAGTCGTTGGTGTGTTTCAGGCTGATATGAATACCTCTTCACAGTGGATGTGGTATCAGAAGAAATGAAAGATTGGAAACATAAATGAATAGACTGTATGTTTTTACATTTTACTAAGTATTTAATAGGCAATTTATCTGTTGTTTTACCATCTCAAGCGGATCGCGAACTCGCGTGCCTTTCGCACCTGATGAGAACGCCCTACTACTGCGCAATCACTTTCGTGACGTAAAAGAGGACTATGACGTTAAGTTACGCATTGGGCGTCCAAGTTTAACGATAGTAGATATTGTCGGTTGGGTTATATAATTGCTTCCAAGTTTAACGATAGTAGATATTGTCGGTTGGGTTATATAAGTGCTTCCAAGTTTAACGATAATAGATATTGTAGGTTGGGTTATATAAGTGCTTCCAAGTTTAACGATAGTAGATATTGTAGGTTGGGTTATATAAGTGCTTCCAAGTTTAACGATAATAGATATTGTAGGTTGGGTTATATAAGTGCTTCCAAGTTTAACGATAATAGATATTGTCGGTTGGGTTATATAATTGCTTCCAAGTTTAACGATAGTAGATATTGTCGGTTGGGTTATATAATTGCTTCCAAGTTTAACGATAGTAGATATTGTCGGTTGGGTTATATAATTGCTTCCAAGTTTAACGAAGTAGATATTGTAGGTTGGGTTATATAATGCTTCCAAGTTTAACGATAGTAGATATTGTAGGTTGGGTTATATAATTGCTTCCAAGTTTAACGATAGTAGATATTGTGTTGGGTTATATAATTGCTTCCAAGTTACGATAGTAGATATTGTGTGTTGGGTTATATAATTGCTTCCAAGTGAAACGATAGTAGATATTGTGTGTTGGGTTATATAATTGCTTCCAAGTTTAACGATAGTAGATATTGTCGGTTGGGTTATATAATTGCTTCCAAGTTTAACGATAGTAGATATTGTGTGTTGGGTTATATAATTGCTTCCAAGTGAAACGATAGTAGATATTGTGTGTTGGGTTATATAATTGCTTCCAAGTTTAACGATAGTAGATATTGTCGGTTAGGTTATATAATTGCTTCCAAGTTTAACGATAGTAGATATTGTGTGTTGGGTTATATAATTGCTTCCAAGTGAAACGATAGTAGATATTGTGTGTTGGGTTATATAATTGCTTCCAAGTTTAACGATAGTAGATATTGTCGGTTAGGTTATATAATTGCTTCCAAGTTTAACGATAGTAGATATTGTGTGTTGGGTTATATAATTGCTTCCAAGTGAAACGATAGTAGATATTGTGTGTTGGGTTATATAATTGCTTCCAAGTTTAACGATAGTAGATATTGTCGGTTAGGTTATATAATTGCTTCCAAGTTTAACGATAGTAGATATTGTGTGTTGGGTTATATAATTGCTTCCAAGTGAAACGATAGTAGATATTGTGTGTTGGGTTATATAATTGCTTCCAAGTTTAACGATAGTAGATATTGTATGTTGGGTTATATAATTGCTTCCAAGTTTAACGATAGTAGATATTGTGTGTTGGGTTATATAATTGCTTCCAAGTTTAACGATAGTAGATATTGTCGATTAGGTTATATAATTGCTTCCAAGTTTAACGATAGTAGATATTGTCGGTTGGGTTATATAATTGCTTCCAAGTTTCAATGATAGTAGATATTGTCGGTTAGGTTATATAATTGCTTCCAAGTTTCAATGATAGTAGATATTGTCGATTAGGTTATATAATTGCTTCCAAGTTTCAATGATAGTAGATATTGTCGGTTGGGTTATATAATTGCTTCCAAGTTTCAATGATAGTAGATATTGTCGGTTAGGTTATATAATTGCTTCCAAGTTTCAATGGTAGTAGATATTGTCGGTTGGGTTATATAATTGCTTCCAAGTTTCAATGGTAGTAGATATTGTCGGTTAGGTTATATAATTGCTTTCGATATTGTTTCAACTGGACTCTTATCATACTGCACATCCAGATAGATTGTTCCATTAAATACCAACTGCGCTGTCTAGAATTCGATTGATTTCTCTTTGCATACACGAGGTTCCCTCAGAGATCCTTATCTAGTACAGCGATACTAATAATGGCTGTGTCAGTTTCTTAAAGCAGCATTACATCGTATGAAATAAAAGATATTTGAAAAATTCAATATTTACGTATGTGTAGCAATGCTGCTACACATTCTAACATTATACTTTGTATGCTTATGTTCATTTGGTAAACAGTGTTTTTTTGCGATAAAACAAACTCGAAACCGAAAGTAGGACTTTCCGAGTCGATCGGTCACGCACTTGTTTACAACCGGAACACATCGTCCGCACTTGTTTACATTCGGAATGCATCGTCCCCATTTGTCCTACGTTGTCTTTTTAAATTAAATTACTTGATATGTTGATTCATACCTCTGTTAGGTACTTTTAGGGACATAAATAAACGTAAAACGCACACACATGTCATATGGGTACTCTCCATGTATTTGATAGATTAATTTCAATTTAATCTGCTCTACACAAACATTGGATTAAAATAGAGATGCTGAGATAATTACTAATTATAGTATCTCTAATACCACTCTCACATTTGAAACATTTTAATCAACTACAATCAATGCAAAACAATACATAACAACAGCTTACACTAACATGCAATCTCATAATATATTCACCTACCTACCAGTATAACACTCTCCGTGGCCTAGTGGTTAAGGCGTCCGCCTTTGGAGCGGGAGGTCGACGATTCGAACCTCGTTAGGGTTTTGTTATGATATGGCCGGTTGGTGAGCCGCCAGCTAGTTATATAATGGTTACCGATTGCCTACCAGCCTGGCGCCAGACATACAAGCATAGGATTCTGGAAGTACTGATGTTCATAAAATGAGGTGTCTCATAAGTCAGAAATGGCTGGCCTTTTAAATAGTGGTGACACTATAATAAACAAACACTTGTATAACACTCTTCATATAGCTATGACTGTATTGACATGTAACACTCGATGGCCTAGCACCTGTCTATCTGCAGTAGTCATTCAGATTTACTTCCGATGTTCGAACTCAAAATTTGCGATCATCTGCCAGTCTGCAACTTTACCCACTTACGCAAACTACTGAACGTTTTAGACAATCTTTCTTATATTGAGTCACACTTGTGGAATTACCTCCCGTATCACATCAAAACAGTACATTCTTGTGTGTGTTTTACGTTTATTTATCGTTGCTACCGGTTGCCCATATGAGCGACGCCTCCTGAAGAGATTAGTAATTTTAGATTTTGGAGGATAGTGCAATGATACAGACAGAGACCCATTCCAGAGTCTCATCTGGTTCATTTACGTGCACGGTGTAAAGCACCGACACGAGACCTCGGTTTAACGTCCCATCTGATAGACTGTTAATTGTATTAGTGTCAGACGGGGGATCGAACCTGCGATCCCTGGATTACCAGTCCAGCGTGTTACCACTGGACTACAGATCCGTCTGCGACTAACCGCATATATTGCATTTATAATGGTGTAAATTTAATACGCACCATTGAATGTCACCATAATACATCACTTGCTTGCGTAAATTATTGTATGCCACAAAACCATTCTCTTCACAATATGTCTTTTGATTAAATTACGCATATGTACAATTCAATATCACTGGAATTGTTGTAAAGTTCATATATAGCGGTGCAGGAAGATGCCGATTTTAACGCATATGTATGTACCAATGATAAGCACAATATACATTGGACTTACCCTGAGAGATTATTTATACAGTCTACGTCCTCCGTTATGTCGAATTCAGTCGGACCGAACAAAATACTTCGACATAACCGAAGTTTTACTTAACGAAATTCGATATAAACAGAGCCAGTTATATGTAAAATGATAGTGTCTGAAACGGGACTTTGATCCGACTTCGAGATAACCGGATAATTCGACATAACCGAATTTGAAATAGCGGATGTAGACTGTATACACATGATAATCGTAAGGAAATCGAATTGCATCTACACATAATGTTTATTTCCCCAAAACATACGGACTTGATTGTTCTTTCCGTTGAGTAAGTGTTGTATATACGTAAATAGGCAGAAGTGCATCCGCGGTAGAATGTAGTCCCAATAACTAATATAATTCATTTTTCTTTTTGGTAAAAATGCATTTTCATGACAGGTAGTGTATAGTTTTTGTGTTTTTTGAGAAATTATGTGACTTGAAAAGGCTTCAGACTAGTTGATGTGTAGAAAAGATGTGAATTCAGACCATTGCAAACTGAAGGTTGGTATACTGTATTATTTGGCGGAGGAACACAGTGTGTAAACACAGTGACGCTATTCACAGGTGAGCTCTGGCTATTTGAAACATTATATTTTGAATATTCTTTGGTGTGTTTCAGGCTGATTTGAATACCTCTTCACAGTGGATGTGGTATCAGAAGAAATGAAAGATTGGAAACATAAATGAACAGACTGTATGTTTTTATTTTTCATTATGTATTTAATAGGCAATTTATTTGTTGTTTTACAACCTATACACATAACAACGGCGGCGATGCAAAAATCGATGCCCCCTGTCCTCTGTATGACACCGTACATTATTGACTGTCTGCTACATAATGATACAGGAAATGTTCACACACTCATCATCATTCAGAAACGGGGTACACTTTATCTCTAGGGGTTAAAATTGATGAAATCCGTTCGACAGCATAAGCGTATAAGTCTAATATACGGATCCACTTCATTATCCGAATTTCCGGACATAAACAACATCCGGTGGACAAACCATGTTGTAGTACGTTGTTTCATCTGAGGAGATAACAATATCAACCAGAGGACAGCACTCGGGGGGAAATGCAACCTCCCGAGCGGGGTATCGACACACACCAGAACAAAATGTAATTGTTGATTTTACATGACCTTAACTTGACCATGAATGGTCAATCTCAAGATCAAGGCTTATTCGAAGGATCATATCAATATTGACCTTGATCAAGATCAAGGCTTATTCGAAGGGTCATATCAATATTGACCTTGATCAAGATCAAGGCTTATTCGAAGGGTCATATCAATATTGACCTTGATCAAGATCAAGGCTATTGCTTATTCGAAATATCATATCAATATGCTCCTTATATAAAGTTTAAACTTTATTTATTTTACAACGATTGCGAAGCAGGTTTTAACAACTTATATTAATCATTCTCGTTGGCTCGGATGAAAGCGTAAATGTGGTCATTCGTGTGGGAGGAAACCGGAGTACCCGGAGAAAACCCACCTGTCCGATCTTGCGACCACCGTACCACCTCACATACTTCCCAATCCGAGGATCGAACCCGGGTTGCATTGGTGAGAAGCTAGTGGGCCAGCCACTGCGCTAAACGGACAGGTAAAACACTCTGTATTGACCATACCCGGGACGGAATTAGGTACAGTCAAACCTGTGCTAACGACCACCTGTTAATAGCGATCACCGGCCATTTTAATATACCCCATCCTATTCTTTAAAAGGCCGTGAATAGCGACCACCTCCGACCGCGACCAGCGGCCAGTCAAAATCATTCCCGGCAAGCCAAAATTAACCCCGAAAAACGACCGCTAGTGCATCGATTTGTATGTAAACTCGTATGTCCCCCGGCCTGTTTGATTAGATCACTGGATTGATTGTTTGATACATGTTTTAATCTTAGAATAAGTATGCATATTTATCGACCATCGGCTCCAAGGTCAGCTTTAATTGAGTAATCACACTTTTACTTACGACATACTTACAAACTTACCATTAAAAATCTAAATCAAATAAAAAAAGGTTTTTGTTTCAATTCACACCAAAACGTGATTATTTATCGAAGTGTTCATGCAATTCGCTTTCCGAATATCGGCAGAGTATTATACTGACTCCTTTTATTAACGCAGTATTTCATTGGCTTAACTTCGAAGGTTTCCTTTAACTATTCCAAAATAAACCAATGAAAAACGAGTTTATAAATGAATAATTTAACATCCGGGCAAGTTTTCAAACATTCTGGAAAAACTCGAAATTTGAAATCAGAAAAGTCGCATTTAAAACGAAGATCAGTTTAGATGTTTGTTACGATAGCTGGCGATTGTAACATATGAACATTGACGATATGTTTCGATGAGATAGTTATGGCAGTGACTTTTCTTTGCTTAAGTATGACGATCTTCCGAGCGATCTGGAGTTTTCGTTCAAAAATAAAAGCTCAGAAATCGAAAACGTTGGTTTAAACATATTTATTCCACTATATACATTCACAAAACAATACATGCACACACAATCAAAGAATAGGAAAGGATCAAAACGATAGCAGAACTTAAAAGTTTCTCTCCTTGCAGTTCAAAATACACAGTACTATTTTGGACGGTGTGGAGCTAATATATGTATACCAAATATGCATATTGCTTAGAAATGACAGGAATATAATACCGGTAAGAAAGCAGAAGAAAGAGAAGATATTTGAGAATGTAGCGCGGGCAGACATGGGTAAAGACATCAAGTGCACGTTTTATATACATGGGGTCTTATATGTATGGTGTTTCACTCAAAGAATAGTTTTGTATCACGAATGAAGTTATGGACATATTCAAATATTATTTTTTTGATGTCATCTGTCAGGGTCTCCTCGCCATGTAGGATAGTATGCAGATTAGCAGTAGGGCATAATCTTAGCACATTGTGTAGGAAATCAATTCGAATATTAGAATAGTATGTACATTCAAAGAAAAAGTGGTAGCTGTTTTCGTTGGATCCACAGCGGCATAGTGGTGATTGAATTAAAAATTTTAAAAAGAGATGCTCGTGGAGCCCACTTGACTTGGTTCTAATTCGTGTATGTAATACTTGTAGGTATCTATCACCATAATAGAAGAACGTCGGAGTTTTTCTTTTATCTTTGTTTATATAGTTTTTAAAGGTGTTTAGAGTTGTGGCATTCCTAACGTTACTATCTAGGTCATTCCATTCTCTTATTACGGATGGTAAAAATGAATTGTAGTATGAAGTTGTCCTGCAGTCAATTGATCGTATAGCGTCAGCATTTCGAAGATTATATCGACTAATTGAAGCAACAGTTGCAGGTACAAGATCAGATAAGTAGTCAGGTGTTAAACAGTTTTTCATTTTATAAAACAAAATTAGTTTATGTTTGTATCTACTGGTACTTAAAGGTTCCCAGTTAACTTCATTTTGTAGATCAATTAATGAAACTAGTTTAGATGCACCTGATGCGATTCTGGCAGCCTCGTTTTGAATTTTTTCTATTTCATTTTTTACGAATTCGGGACAATTATCCCATACAACATCTGAATATTCTAAAATAGGGCGTATGAATGATGTATAAATTATCTCTTAAGGATTTACGATCAAGTTTGTATTTTAATTTCCGCATTATGTATATTCGTTTCCATGCCTTTTCCTTAATGTAAGTGAGGTGAGTATGCCAAGTACAATTTTTAGTTAAATATAATCCCAAGTGCTTATGTGAACTAACCTCTGATATTGGGACATTGTTCATTGTTAATGGTAAATATTGTCGTGCATGGCGAGCTCTGGAGAACGTTATAATTTCTGATTTAGACGGATTGAATGTAACGCACCAGTTTGATGCCCATGTGGATATTGCCTGTATATCACTTTGAAGAATAACATCAGCTAAGTTAATATCTTGGACAATAATATACAAAGATGTATCATCGGCAAATAGCCGTATATTGCTTTGTATTTCATTAACAATATCATTAATAAATATTAAGAATAATAGAGGGCCTAATATGGAACCATGCGGTACTCCGGCACGCAAATATAGCCATTCAGAGGTACCGCCTGGAAGTACAACACGTTGTCGCCTACTGCTTAGATAATCAGTAAACCAGTCATGTAAATCACCTGTAATGCCAGCGGATTTCAGTTTTGCTAGAAGACCACGGTGCCACACCTTATCAAAAGCTTTACTTATATCTAAAAACACTGCTCGAACGTCGAGGCCATCATCAAGAGCTTTACAAAAGGTATCATACAAGAAAGTCAACTGATTGACGGTGAAATCACCTGGAAGAAAACCAGATTGAAACTGGGTTAGAAAATTATTACTTGTAAGATTATTAAAAATATATTTGAAAACTATACGCTCGAAAACCTTTTCCATTGTGTTCAATAATGAAATAGGTCTGTAGTTAGATGGTAATTTTGGATCACCTTTCTTAAATATCGCCGTTACATTCGCTTCCTTCCAACTACTGGGTAATTTGCACTGCCTTAAAGATAAATTAAAAATATCACATAAAGGTTTCGAAAGCTCATAGCAGGCTTCTTTAAGTATTCTATTACTAAGTCCATCAGGACCAGATGCCTTGTCGACACGTAATAACTTCAGAATATCAAGTACTTCAGTTGGTGTGATATTGATGGAACTTAGCGTATTTGTTGCATTTGAGTTAACAAGTGGTGGTTCTTTGTTATCATTTTCAATATTTGTTTGGTCGGAAAAAAATGTGTTCAGGCAATTCGCTTTATCAGTATTATCTATAATTAATGTATCATTATTATTTGCATTAATAAAAGCTGGTATGGTAGTACTGTTGGGTTTAATGATAAACGATTTTAGAATTGTCCACCAGTCTCTAGAACTAATTTCGCCTGATTTTAATTTATCTGAAATATTTTTATAATATTTGTCTTATGTCGTCCTTATTAAAGTTACTATTTCGTTGCGTAACAGTCTGAATTTAGCCCAGTAATAAACAGAGTCTCTTAGCTTAGCCTTTCTATATGCACGTTTACGTTTCCTTATCTGTAATTTAATGGCATTATTTATCCATGTGGCATCCAACGGTTTCACTTTAACAGTTTTATTTGGAATAGAGTTTTTAGCTGTAGACAAGATTAGTCTGGTTAAGTTTTGTGTGTATATATTTATGTCTTCATCTTTTACACTTTCCCAATTAGCCGTGGCAAAATTATCACGCAATGTCTGGTAATCACCTCTATCATATTTCCATATATGCCGATCAAAGCTCGTCACTTTGGGTTTATTAAATTTTAAAATTCCAAAGGTTGGACAATGATATCTAAATTGAAGGCCAAGAAACGGTTCACCGACTCCAGTTAGGACGATACTATCAAGATTACTTACAAAAATTAAATCTAAAACGGAAGAGGAATTTTCCGTGAAGTGTGTGGGATCTTCAATGGTTTGAACTAAGTTAAATTCTTGACATATTGATTCAATTTTCCTTAATAGAGGTGCTTGATTTTGGTTAAGATTGAAGTCACCTGTAATAATTATGTTTGTTGCACCTGTGTCGGTAGCAAGACCGATAGAGTCAAACATTAGGTTGTCGTAATTTGAATCAGCGCTAGGTGGTCTGTAAAATTGACCAAATAAGGCACGTTTATTGTTTTTCATCGTAAGTTCCAACCAAATACATTCAAGATGATTCGGCTCGAGGTCAAGACGGCGGGAGTAGTGTAAGTTATTTTCAACATAAACAATAACACCACCGTGACTATCACCAACACGATCCTTGCGTTCTGGGGTTTGAAAATTAAGAAGAGCAATGTCAGAGGTATCTATCGACTCATTTAACCAAGTCTCCGAGAACGCCAAAAGGTCGAAACTGCTAAGTTCAACTGAAATTAAGTCCACTTTGTTTCTTAAACTTTGGATATTGTATTGAACAAAAGAAAAGTGGTTGTTCAGGGACAGTAATTCTGATACAGTGTTCGAAGTAGATATGGATGATGTTGACGTCAACGAATTGTCTGGTCCTGGATTAGAATGTATATCACCTGATATTAACAAAAGTATTGTAAGCCAATAGGCAAACATTAAAGCAAGAATACATGAACAGCAATTTACTGAATACATACAGTTTCGCTTATAATTCAAAGTTTGTATACGAATATAGGGATGCTTTATAAGAAGGTGGAGTTCTGATTGTTTTTGTACGCTTAAGCGAAGTGAAACTAGAAATAGTATATTTAATGAAATATGTAACGTAAACATAACGTGAATCGGTAGAGTAAATAAGCCCCTAGGGTTATACCTAGCCATGACGACGGGTAAGCGACTAATAGTATTAATCATGTAACCCCGATTGACAAAAACAAAAACTTCAAGGAAGCCGTCGTCATGGACATTAATACATTAATAGTGATCTCGTCTGCCTGTCCACCAGTGTCTACAAATAGTTGTGTGAAAGTAAAAGAAAGAATAATCAAGCAAAGAATAAAGATAATCATTGTTAATAGGTGTGGCCAAATATTAAGTATCTAACAGTAATATATAGCAAGAAGTGTAGTGCATGATTCAATAACGACGTAATAAGGAATTGATGTTATCCGATTATGAATATGTCGTAAGTATCCTGAGTTAGTCATGACAAATATAACGTATGACATAAATATAGAGGCGATACTTCAGGACCATGCAATATATAATGCATACTAACACAGTGCTTGTGTCTATATTAATCAAGTGTAGTTAAGGCAATCAATCATTAACACAATGTAAAGTGCGGCACGAAGATACTATGCATTACATTCAAGACGATATATACAATACATACTAGCACATAGCTTGTGTTGATATTAGTCAATTGTAGTTGTGGCTATCATTATCACAATGTAAGATGCGGCACGAAGATACTATACATTGCATTGAATACGATGTATACACAGTATATACTAGCACATAGCTGGTGTCGATATTAATTAATTGTAGGTGAGGCTATCAATCATTAACATAATGTAGAGTGCGGCACGAAGATACTATCCATTACATTCAAGACGATATATATTCAATACATACTAGCACATAGCTTGTGTTGATATTAGTCAATTCTAGTTGTGGCTATCATTAACACAATGTAAAAAGCGGCACGAAGATACTATACATTGCAATAAATACGATGCATACACAGTATATACTAGCACATAGCTGATGTCGATATTAGTCAATTGTAAGGGAGGCTATCAATCATTAGCATAATGTAGAGGGCGGCACGAAGATACTATGCATTGCATTCAGGATGATATACACAATACATACATGTACATACTAACACAGTGCTTGTGTTGATATTAATCAATTGTAAGGGAGGCTATCAATCATTAGCATAATGTAGAGTGCGGCACGAAGATACTATGCATTGCATTCAAGACGATATACACAATACATACTAACACATAGTTTGTGTTGATATTAATCAATTGTAAGTGAGGCTATCATTAACACAATGTAAAATGCGGCACGAAGATACTATACATTGCATTAAATACGATGAATACACAATACACACTAGCACATAGCTGGTGACGAAATTAATCAACTATAGTAGAGGCTATCAATAGCACAATGTAAAATGCCGCACGAATAAACTATACATTGAACCACATAAAACCATAACGGTTTTTACGATCAAATGGTTACCATGATATTTTGGTTATCCTCGTGTATATATATACCACACTTTCTGAATGAACTGTTCATTACATACATATGTACAATAAGAACAACGTGGAGTAGATTCACTGGCTTTAGTCACAGTTCAATATCGTGCATTATAAGTGTACTGATAACCGCTAATGTCCTGCTGTTCAAAAGTAACTACTCGCTCGTAGCAGCTGCGCACGACCGTGGTTTAGGAGGACAAAGCTTCTGCAATTCCTCACTGGATTCGATGCGGTGTACCCTCATGTGCTTGTCCCGAACGAGAATAACACCGTCAGTAGTCCACGCACTTCGAAGAAGATTATGCCACGCATTTTTGTTAACGATTCATTGATAAATTTTCCTCTGTATTTATCGATGTTCCTGGCACGTGAACGAGTCAAGTATAACTTTTGTCGGGCACGATAGGAGGTAAACTTCACTATTACATCTCTGGGCTTCATCTTGTGTACAGAGGTGGATTCTTGACTAGCCGAGGGGAGTGGTGCGATGCGTGGACCAAGGCGATGAGAACGATCTATCTCAGCAAGAGATAGATCAGCACCTAATGAATTGGCCATATCAAGGACAAGTTGATCCGTGTTCTCTCCGGAAGACTCGGACAAACCAGTGATGCGTAGGCAGTTACGCTTACTATATTGCTCGGTACGATCTGCTTGTAACTGTTGCGCACGAACATCGTCATGTAGCCGTTGGTTTGCAATGGTTAGGCGGTCGACCTTGTCTGTTAGCGCCGCATTGACACCGTCGATTAACTGAGGCAACACAGATTGCACAATATCTTTAACCATCGCTTCCATGTCGGCTCTGAATGTTTCATGGAGCTGGTTTGATATCGCGATGAGATCATCACGGCTGAGCTGTATATGATGCACAGCTAGGTCGTCAGTGATAGAAGGCTCAATTTTAGACATGTCTAAAGATTCACAGAATTTGCCTTTCTTATTGTCAATAATAATGTCTGGAGACGATAGATCACGCTTTTCAGATTTCTTGTGGGAGAGTGGTGTAGAGGTGACTGTAGTCATAACCAGTTTATGACTAAAGCGTTCGTAAAGTTGTGTAATACAGGTGAAGAAACGTTGAGCGTGAGACGTAACACTCGATATTTGTGAACACAAAAGAAACTTAACGGTTTTTGACAGACAGGTGAAAAGTCATCTATATATAGTAGTGTTATTGGTATACAAGATGTACCTCGTTTTCCATAGATTTATGTCGATATCATAACATCCATTCTAGTTATCCATCAGTAATATCACTATCTAGCACTTCAACACAATACACTTTGCCATTAAATATCCATTTTTGGTCACATAAGGATAAGTCTACATCACGGTATTTAATAAAATAATCAAGAGCAAATTTTTCACAACACCTGCCATTAATCACGTCGAAAACGTTGAATTACCACAACAGAGGTAGTGGACTTTGAATGCCCTGAGAAATCGCGTATACATTTGTAAATGTGACTCCCAATATATTCCAGGGAAATAGATTTTTTAAATCTTATTCAGCTTCTCCCTTCTAGTGCTGCATAGTAACTTGTATGCCCAACAGAGGAACATGGTTGAGCCCGATCCAAACTGGTATGATGTGTCTATCACGGAAATACAGGCATACCTTCATGTCTATACTGCATCTCCCTGCATACACGATGTACTGGTCGAGTGATTGGTTGCTTGGGACATTATTTGATACGGTACCAGATACAATGTAGTAAATGGTGCTACATTATTTACGGTACCAGATACAATGTAGATAATGGTGCTACATTATTTACGGTACCAGATACAATGTAGATAATGGTGCTACATTATTTACGGTACCAGATACAATGTAGATAATGGTGCTACATTATTTACGGTACCAGATACAATGTAGATAATGGTGCTACATTATTTACGGTACCAGATACAATGTAGATAATGGTGCTACATTATTTACGGTACCAGATACAATGTAGATAATGGTGCTACATTATTTACGGTACCAGATACAATGTAGATAATGGTGCTACATTATTTACGGTACCAGATACAATGTAGATAATGGTGCTACATTATTTACGGTACCAGATACAATGTAGATAATGGTGCTACATTATTTACGGTACCAGATACAATGTAGATAATGGTGCTACATTATTTACGGTACCAGATACAATGTATATAATGGTGCTACATTATTATTAAAATCGATCAAATGTTACATTGTATTTCTTTCTACATAGTACATGTATCAAATTCAATAATAAGAAAATGGGCATGGTGGATGTATATGGAGGTCATGATTAATGACCCTCCGAATAAAGACCACCTGTGAACAAAGACCACTTTGCCTACCTCCCACGGCCGGTCTTTGTTCACAGGTTTTACAGTATTAAACATTGTTTGAGGATAGTATAATGATACAGAGAGTCAGACAGACATACATTGTGTGTGATTTACGTTTATTTATCGTCGCTACCGGTTGCCCATATGAGCCAAGCCTCCTGAAGAGATTAGTCAATTTAGATTTTTGGAGGATAGTGCAATGATACAGACAGAGACCCATTCCAGAGTCTCCTCTGGTTCTTTTATGTGCACGGTGTACAGAACCGACACGAGATCTCGGTGTAAAGTCCCAACTGAAAGACTTAATTTTAATACGGTCAGATTGGGGATCGAACCTGCGAACCCCATTGTTCTCTGGTTCTTATACCTCCATCGTGTGAAACGCAGACACTATGCCTCGGTCATGCCTATCCGAAATACTATGATACTAGTAATACTGGGGCACCATCCGCCCCTGTCACTAACATGTCATTGATGGGCGGTTCGAGCCCAGCCCAGGTCGTGTATATTTATATGAAAACGTTTCTTATGGAGGTTGGGGCACAAGTTAGCACTGTTTAACCGCTGGAGTCTTCTGCCAAGGAAATGTGTTGTTTGGTAAACTGCCCCGCTGGCGATATAGCCCAAAATGATGCTGATGAAGGCGTAAAGCCCGAACAAACAAACAAACAGAACATAATAACCATACAATATTATTTCAAACATATGCTGCCTTTTGTTTTATTTCTCCCAATAGGGCATACATATTTTACGAAATGAATCAAAATAAGAAATATTCCTTTGTAGTGATATAGTAAAGTAAAAGTAAAGTAAAGTGTTTGTTAATTATAGTGTCACCCCTATTTAAAGGGCCAGCCATTTCCGACTTATGAGACACCTCTTTTTCATGAACATCAGTACTTCCCGAATCATATACTTGTATGCCAGGCGACATGCTGGTAGGCAATCGGTAACAATTATTCAACTAGCTGGCTCACCAACCGGCCATATCAGAACTTTCGACTTCCCCGCTCCGTAGGCGGACGCCTTATCCACTAGGCCACGGAGACGGTTATATGTCTTTGTAACTGCATTGACTCTCTAAGAATAACCCACTGACATAGATATGTACTGCAACCGTGCCTCTAATCGCACTCTAGAGTTCCAAATCACATATTATTCTGCCTTTGTATTTTGTAAATGTGTTTTCACTTGGGAGATCGCTTAACTCGGATTCATTAACGTCCAGTCTCCTATCTGATGACATCATATCAGCAGGAATAATTGCATTATATATATAACCACGAGGTCATCTATTAAAGCAATCGGCTGTCCGATTAGCACAGTGGTTAGCTCGCTCGCTTCTCATCAATGCAACCCAGGTTCGCTCATGTGGCGTCGCTCATATGGGCAACCGGTAGCGACGATAAATACACATAAAACACACCGTGTACACTGAACAGCTAAATATGAAACTGACTATTTTTCTAAACAAACAAGGTTTAGCTATTCATTCTCATACTATTGTAATGTACACCTAATATTAATCAGTTAACTACCAAACAATAAGCCTTCGTCTATGCATTGCAGAGTTGAATTGTTAATTTAGGACGGAGAAATCTACCCCCCCCCCACTATGAAAACCGATGTAAACCGAGAACACCTCCAAACCGAACGTTATCTCCGGTCCGGTGACTGTTCGGTTTAGAGGGTCTCTGGTCCAGTGACTGTTAGGTTTATAGGGTCTCTGGTCCGGTGACTGTTCGGTTTATAGGGTCTCTGGTCCGGTGACTGTTAGGTTTAGAGGGTCTCTGATCCGGTGACTGTTCGGTTTATAGGGTCTCTTGTCCGGTGACTGTTCGGTTTATAGGGTCTCTGGTCCGGTGACTGTTAGGTTTATAGGGTCTCTGGTCCGGTGACTGTTCGGTTTAGAGGGTCTCTGGTCCGCTGACTGTTAGGTTTAGAGGGTCTCTGGTCCGCTGACTGTTCAGTTTAGAGGGTCTCTGGTCCGGTGACTGTTAGGTTTAGAGGGTCTCTGGTCCGGTGACTGTTCGGTTTAGAGGGTCTCTGGTCCGCTGACTGTTCGGTCTAGAGGGTCTCTGGTCCGCTGACTGTTCGGTTTAGAGGGTCTCTGGTCCTGTGACTGTTCGGTTTATAGGGTCTCTGGTCCGGTGACTGTTATGTTTAGAGGGTCTCTGGTCCTGTGACTGTTCGGTTTATAGGGTCTCTGGTCCTGTGACGGTTAGGTTTATAGGGTCTCTGGTCCGGTGACTGTTAGGTTTAGAGGGTCTCTGGTCGGGTGACTGTTAGGTTTAGAGGGTCTCTGGTCCGCTGACTGTTCGGTCTAGAGGGTCTCTGGTCCGCTGACTGTTCGGTTTAGAGGGTCTCTGGTCCGGTGACTGTTCGGTTTAGAGGGTCTCTGGTCCGGTGACTGTTCGGTTTAGAGGGTCTCTGGTCCGCTGACTGTTCGGTTTAGAGGGTCTCTGGTCCGCTGACTGTTCGGTTTAGAGGGACTCTGGTCCGCTGACTGTTCGGTTTATAGGGTATCTGGTCCGTTGACTGTTCGGTTTATAGGGTCTCTGGTCCAGTGACTGTTAGGTTTATAGGGTCTCTGGTCCGGTGACTGTTATGTTTAGAGGGTCTCTGGTCCGGTGACTGTTCGGTTTATAGGGTCTCTGGTCCTGTGACGGATAGGTTTATAGGGTCTCTGGTCCGGTGACTGTTAGGTTTAGAGGGTCTCTGATCCTGTGACTGTTCGGTTTATAGGGTCTCTGGTCCGGTGACTGTTAGGTTTAGAGGGTCTATCGTCCTGTGACTGTTCGGTTTATAGGGTCTCTGGTCCGGTGACTGTTCGGTTTATAGGGTCTCTCGTCCGGTGACTGTTCGGTTTATAGGGTATCTGGTCCGGTGACTGTTCGGTTTATAGGGTCTCTGGTCCTGTGACTGTTAGGTTTATAGGGTCTCTGGTCCGGTGACTGTTATGTTTAGAGGGTATCTGGTCCTGTGACTGTTCGGTTTATAGGGTCTCTGGTCCTGTGACGGTTAGGTTTATAGGGTCTCTGGTCCGGTGACTGTTAGGTTTAGAGGGTCTCTGGTCCGGTGACTGTTAGGTTTAGAGGGTCTCTGGTCCGGTGACTGTTCGGTTTAGAGGGTCTCTGGTCCGCTGACTGTTCGGTCTAGAGGGTATCTGGTCCGCTGACTGTTCGGTTTAGAGGGTCTCTGGTCTTGTGACTCTTCGGTTTATAGGGTCTCTGGTCCGGTGACTGTTAGGTCTAGAGGTCTCTGGTCCGCTGACTGTTCGGTTTAGAGGGTCTCTGGTCCGGTGACTGTTCGGTTTATAGGGTCTCTGGTCCGGTGACTGTTAGGTTTAGAGGGTCTCTGTTCCTGTGACTGTTCGGTTTATAGGGTCTCTGGTCCGGTGACTGTTAGGTTTAGAGGGTCTATCGTCCTGTGACTGTTCGGTTTATAGGGTCTCTGGTCCGGTGACTGTTCGGTTTATAGGGTCTCTCGTCCGGTGACTGTTCGGTTTATAGGGTCTCTGGTCCGGTGACTGTTCGGTTTATAGGGTCTCTGGTCCTGTGACTGTTAGGTTATAGGGTCTCTGGTCGGTGACTGTTATTTAGAGGGTCTCTGGTCCTGTGACTGTTCGGTTTATAGGGTCTCTGGTCCGGTGACGGTTAGGTTTATAGGGTCTCTGGTCCGGTGACTGTTAGGTTTAGAGGGTCTCTGGTCCGGTGACTGTTCGGTTTAGAGGGTATCTGGTCCGCTGACTGTTCGGTTTAGAGGGTCTCTGGTCCTGTGACTGTTAGGTTGATAGGGTCTCTGGTCCTGTGACTGTTCAGTTTATAGGGTCTCTGGTCCGGTGACTGTTAGGTTGAGAGGGTCTCTGGTCCTGTGACTGTTCGGTTTATAGGGTCTCTGGTCCGGTGACATGTTCGGTTTATAGGGTCTCTGGTCCGCTGACTGTTAGGTTTATAGGGTCTCTGGTCCGGTGACTGTTCTGTTTATAGGGTCTCTTGTCCGGTAACAGTTCGGTTTATAGGGTCTCTGGTCCGGTGACTGTTCGGTTTATAGGGTCTCTGGTCCGGTGACTGTTCGGTTTATAGGGTATCTGGTCCGGTGACTGTTCGGTTTATAGGGTCTCTGATACGGTGACTGTTAGGTTTAGAGGGTCTCTGGTCCGGTGACTGTTAGGTTTAGAGGGTATCTGGTCCTGTGACTGTTCGGTTTATAGGGTATCTGGTCCGGTGACTGTTCGGTTTATAGGGTCTCTGGTCCTGTGACTGTTAGGTTTATAGGGTCTCTGGTCCGGTGACTGTTATGTTTAGAGGGTCTCAGGTCCTTCGACTGTTCGGTTTATAGGGTCTCTGTTCCGGTGACTGTTATGTTTAGAGGGTCTCTGATCCTGTGACTGTTCGATTTATAGAGTCTCTGGTCCGGTGATTGTTCGGTTTATAGGGTCTCTGGTCCGGTGACTGTTCGGTTTATAGGGTCTCTGGTCCGGTGACTGTTCGGTTTATTGGGTCTCTGGTCCGGTGACTGTTAGGTTTATAGGGTCTCTGGTCCGGTGACTGTTCGGTTTATAGGGTCTCTGGTCCGGTGACTGTTCGGTTTATAGGGTCTCTGGTCCGCTGACTGTTAGGTTTATAGGGTCTCTGGTCCGGTGACTGTTCTGTTTATAGGGTCTCTTGTCCGGTGACAGTTCGGTTTATAGGGTCTCTGGTCCGGTGACTGTTAGGTTTAGAGGGTCTCTGGTCCGGTGACTGTTAGGTTTAGAGGGTCTCTGTGACTGTTAGGTTTAGAGGGTCTCTGGTCCGGTGACTGTTCGGTTTAGAGGGTCTCTGGTCCGCTTACTGTTCGGTTTAGAGGGTCTCTGGTCCGGTGACTGTTAGGTTGATAGGGTCTCTGGTCCTGTGACTGTTAGGTTTATAGGGTCTTTGGTCCGGTGACTGTTAGGTTTAGAGGGTCTCTGGTCCGATGACTGTTAGGTTTTGAGGGTCTCTGGTCCTGTGACTGTTCGGTTTATAGGGTCTCTGGTCCGGTGACTGTTCGGTTTATAGGGTCTCTGGTCCGGTGACTATTAGGTATAGAGGGTATCTGGTCCTGTGACTGTTCGGTTTATAGGGTATCTGGTCCGGTGACTGTTCGGTTTATAGGGTCTCTGATACGGTGACTGTTAGGTTTAGAGGGTCTCTGGTCCGGTGACTGTTAGGTTTAGAGGGTATCTGGTCCTGTGACTGTTCGGTTTATAGGGTATCTGGTCCGGTGACTGTTCGGTTTATAGGGTCTCTGGTCCTGTGACTGTTAGGTTTATAGGGTCTCTGGTCCGGTGACTGTTATGTTTAGAGGGTCTCAGGTCCTTCGACTGTTCGGTTTATAGGGTCTCTGGTCCGGTGACTGTTATGTTTAGAGGGTCTCTGATCCTGTGACTGTTCGGTTTATAGAGTCTCTGGTCCGGTGATTGTTCGGTTTATAGGGTCTCTGGTCCGGTGACTGTTAGGTTTAGAGGGTCTCTGATCCTGTGACTGTTCGGTTTAGAGGGTTTCTGGTCCGGTGACTGTTCGGTTTATAGGGTCTCTGGTCCGGTGACTGTTCGGTTTATAGGGTCTCTGGTCCGGTGACTGTTAGGTTTATAGGGTATCTGGTCCGGTGACTGTTCTGAATATAGGGTCTCTGGTCCGGTGACTGTTAGGTTTAGAGGGTCTCTGGTCCTGTGACTGTTCGGTTTATAGGGTCTCTGGTCCGGTGACTGTTAGGTTTATAGGGTCTCTGTTCCGGTGACTGTTCTGTTTATAGGGTCTCTGGTCCGTTGAGTGTTCGGTTCATAGGGTCTCTGGTCCGGTGACTGTTCTGTTTATAGGGTCTCTGGTCCGGTGACTGTTCGGTTTATAGGGTATCTGGTCCGGTGACTGTTCTGTTTAGAGGTTCTCTGGTCCGGTGACTGTTCGGTTTATAGGGTCTCTGGTCCGGTGACTGTTAGGTTTAGAGGGTATCTGGTCCTGTAACTGTTCGGTTTATAGGGTATCTGGTCCGGTGACTGTTCGGTTTATAGGGTCTCTGGTCCGGTGACTGTTAGGTTTGGAGGGTCTCTGGTCCGGTGACTGTTAGGTTTAGAGGGTATCTGGTCCTGTGACTGTTCGGTTTATAGGGTATCTGGTCCGGTGACTGTTCGGTTTATAGGGTTCTCTGGTCCGGTGACTGTTCGGTTTATAGGGTATCTGGTCCGGTGACTGTTCGGTTTATAGGGTCTCTGGTCCTGTGACGGATAGGTTTATAGGGTCTCTGGTCCGGTTACTATTCGGTTTATAGGGTCTCTGGTCCGGTGACTGTTCGGTTTATTGGGTCTCTGGTCCGGTGACTGTTCGGTTTTTAGAGTCTCTGGTCCGGTGACTGTTCGGTTTATAGGGTCTCTGGTCCGGTGACTGTTCGGTTTATTGGGTCTCTGGTCCGGTGACTGTTCGGTTTAGAGGGTCTCTGGTCCGCTGACTGTTAGGTTTAGAGGGTCTCTGGTCCGGTGACTGTTAGGTTGATAGGGTCTCTGGTCCTGTGACTGTTCAGTTTATAGGGTCTCTGGTCCGGTGACTGTTAGGTTTAGAGGGTCTCTGGTCCCGTGACTGTTAGGTTGAGAGGGTCTCTGGTCCTGTGACTGTTCGGTTTATAGGGTCTCTGGTCCGGTGACATGTTCGGTTTATAGGGTCTCTGGTCCGCTGACTGTTAGGTTTATAGGGTCTCTGGTCCGGTGACTGTTCTGTTTATAGGGTCTCTTGTCCGGTGACAGTTCGGTTTATAGGGTCTCTGGTCCGGTGACTGTTAGGTTTGGAGGGTCTCTGGTCCGGTGACTGTTAGGTTTAGAGGGTCTCTGGTCCTGTGACTGTTAGGTTTAGAGGGTCTCTGGTCCGGTGACTGTTCGGTTTAGAGGGTCTCTGGTCCGGTGACTGTTAGGTTTAGAGGGTCTCTGGTCCGGTGACTGTTAGGTTTAGAGAGTATCTGGTCCTGTGACTGTTCGGTTTATAGGCTATCTGGTCCGGTGACTGTTCGGTTTATAGGGTCTCTGGTCCGGTGACTGTTAGGTTTAGAGGGTCTCTGGTCCGGTGACTGTTAGGTTTAGAGAGTATCTGGTCCTGTGACTGTTCGGTTTATAGGCTATCTGGTCCGGTGACTGTTCGGTTTATAGGGTCTCTGGTCCGGTGACTGTTAGGTTTAGAGGGTCTCTGGTCCGGTGACTGTTAGGTTTAGAGAGTATCTGGTCCTGTGACTGTTCGGTTTATAGGCTATCTGGTCCGGTGACTGTTCGGTTTATAGGGTCTCTGGTCCGGTGACTGTTAGGTTTAGAGGGTCTCTGGTCCGGTGACTGTTAGGTTTAGAGAGTATCTGGTCCTGTGACTGTTCGGTTTATAGGCTATCTGGTCCGGTGACTGTTCGATTTATAGGGTCTCTGGTCCGGTGACTGTTCGGTTTATAGGGTATCTGGTCCGGTGACTGTTCGGTTTATAGGGTCTCTGGTCCTGTGAATGTTAGGTTTATAGGGTCTCTGGTCCGGTGACTGTTATGTTTAGAGGGTCTCTGGTCCGGTGACTGTTCGGTTTATTGGGTCTCTGGTCCTGTGACGGATAGGTTTATAGGGTCTCTGGTCCGGTGACTGTTAGGTTTAGAGGGTCTCTGATCCTGTGACTGTTCGGTTTATAGAGTCTCTGGTCCGGTGACTGTTCGGTTTATAGGGTCTCTGGTCCGGTGACTGTTCGGTTTATTGGGTCTCTGGTCCGGTGACTGTTAGGTTTATAGGGTCTCTTATCCGGTGACTGTTCGGTTTATAGGGTCTCTGGTCCGGTGACTGTTCGGTTTATAGGGTCTCTGGTCCGCTGACTGTTAGGTTTATAGGGTCTCTGGTCCGGTGACTGTTCTGTTTATAGGGTCTCTTGTCCGGTGACAGTTCGGGTTATAGGGTCTCTGGTCCGGTGACTGTTAGGTTTAGAGGGTCTCTGGTCCGGTGACTG
>CM026399.1:20798643-20852417 GCA_014843695.1 Archivesica marissinica
GATGCAGGATGTTGGTAGAGCACTGATATGGATGCAGGATGTTGGTATAGCACTGATATGGATGCAGGATGTTGGTAGAGCACTGATATGGATGCAGGATGTTGGTAGAGCACTGATATGGATGCAGGATGTTGGTAGATCACTGATATGGGTGCAGGATGTTGGTAGAGCACTGATATGGATGCAGGATGTTGGTAGATCACTGATATGGGTGCAGGATGTTGGTAGAGCACTGATATGGGTGCAGGATGTTGGTAGATCACTGATATGGGTGCAGGATGTTGGTAGAGCACTGATATGGATGCAGGATGTTGGTAGAGCACTGATATGGATGATGGATGTTGGTAGAGCACTGATATGGATGCAGGATGTTGGTAGATCACTGATATGGATGCATGATGTTGATAGAGCACTGATATGGATGCATGATGTTGGTAGAGCACTGATATGGATGCAGGATGTTGGTAGAGCACTGATATGGATGCAGGATGTTGGTAGATCACGGATATGGATGCAGGATGTTGGTAGAGCACTGATATGGATGCAGGATGTTGGTAGAGCACTGATATGGATGCAGGATGTTGGTAGATCACTGAGATGGATGCGGATGTTGGTAAATCACGGATATGGATGCAGGATGTTGGTAGAGCACTGATATGGATGCAGGATGTTGGTAGATCACTGATATGGATGCATGATGTTGGTAGATCACTGATATGGATGCAGGATGTTGGTAGAGCACTGAGATGGATGCGGATGTTGGTAGATCACGGATATGGATGCAGGATGTTGGTAGAGCACTGATATGGATGCAGGATGTTGGTAGATCACTGATATGGATGCAGGATGTTGGTAGAGCAATGATATGGGTGCAGGATGTTGGTAGAGCACTGATATGGATGCAGGATGTTGGTAGATCACTGATATGGGTGCAGGATGTTGGTAGAGCACTGATATGGATGCAGGATGTTGGTAGAGCACTGATATGGATGCAGGATGTCCATAGAGCACTGATATGGATGCAGGATGTTGGTAGAGCACTGATATGGATGCAGGATGTTGGTAGATCACTGATATGGGTGCAGGATGTTGGTAGAGACTAATGGTGCAGGATGTTGGTAGAGCACTGATATGGATGCAGGATGTTGGTAGATCACTGATATGGATGCAGGATGTTGGTAGAGCACTGATATGGATGCAGGATGTTGGTAGATCACTGATATGGATGCAGGATGTTGGTAGAGCACTGATATGGATGCAGGATGTTGGTAGAGCACTGATATGGATGCAGGATGTCCATAGAGCACTGATATGGATGCAGGATGTTGGTAGAGCACTGATATGGATGCAGGATGTTGGTAGATCACTGATATGGGTGCAGGATGTTGGTAGAGCACTGATATGGATGCAGGATGTTGGTAGAGCACTGATATGGATGCAGGATGTTGGTAGAGCACTGATATGGATGCAGAATGTTGGTAGAGCACTGATATGGGTGCTGTATGTTGGTAGAGCACTGATATGGATGCAGGATGTTGGTAGAGCACGGATATGGATGCATGATGTTGGTAGATCACGGATATCGATGCAGGATGTTGGTAGAGCACTGAGATGGATGCGGATGTTGGTAGATCACGGATATGGATGCTCAGGATGTTGGTAGAGCACTGATATGGATGCAGGATGTTGGTAGATCACTGATATGGATGCTCAGGATGTTGGTAGAGCAATGATATGGGTGCAGGATGTTGGTAGAGCACTGCTATGGATACAGGATGTTGGTAGATCACTGATATGGGTTCAGGATGTTGGTAGAGCACTGATATGGATGCAGGATGTTGGTAGAGTACTGATATGGGTGCAGGATGTCCATAGAGCACTGATATGGGTGCAGGATGTTGGTAGATCACTGATATGGTGCAGGATGTTGGTAGACACTTATGGTGAGGATGTTGGTAGATCACTGATATGGATGCAGAATGTTGGTAGAGCACTGATATGGGTGCAGTATGTTGGTAGAGCACTGATATGGATGCAGGATGTTGGTAGAGCACTGATATGGATGCAGGATGTTGGTAGAGCACTGGTATGGGTGCAGGATGTTGGTAGAGCACTGATATGGATGCAGGATGTTGGTAGAGCACTGATATGGATGCAAGATGTTGATAGAGCACTGATATGGATGCAAGATTTCCATAGAGCACTGCTATGGGTGATGGATGTTGGTAGAGCACTGATATGGATGCAGGATGTTGGTATAGCACTAATATGGATGCAGGATGTCCATAGAGCACTGATATGGATGCGCAGGTTGTTGGTAGAGCACTGATATGGATACAGGATGTTGGTAGATCACGGATATGGGTGCAGGTTGTTGGTAGATCACTGATATGGGTGCAGGATGTTGGTAGATCACGGATATGGGTGCAGGTTGTTGGTAGATCACTGATATGGGTGCAGGATGTTGGTAGATCACTGATATGGGTGTAGGTTGTTCGTAGATCACTGATATGGATGCAGGATGTTGGTAGATCACTGATATGGATGCAGGATGTTGGTAGAGCACTGATATGGATGCAGAATGTTGGTAGATCACTGATATGGGTGCAGGATGTTGGTAGAGCACTGATATGGGTGCAGGATGTTGGTAGAGCACTGATATGGATGCAGGATGTTGGTAGAGCACTGATATGGATGCAGGATGTTGGTAGAGCACTGATATGGATGCAGGATGTTGGTAGATCACTGATATGGATGCAGGATGTTGGTAGAGCACTGATATGGATGCAGGATGTTGGTAGAGCACTGATATGGATGCAGGATGTTGGTAGAGACTGATAGGATGCAGGATGTTGGTAGATCACTGATATGGATGCAGGATGTTGGTAGAGCACTGATATGGATGCAGGATGTTGGTAGAGCACTGATATGGATGCAGGATGTTGGTAGAGCACTGATATGGGGCAGGATGTTGGTAGAGCACTGATATGGATGCAGGATGTTGGTAGAGCACTGATATGGGTGCAGGATGTTGGTAGAGCACTGATGGATGCAGGATGTTGGTAGAGCACTGATATGGATGCAGGATGTTGGTAGAGCACTGATATGGATGCAGGATGTTGGTAGAGCACTGATATGGATGCAGGATGTTGGTAGAGCACTGATATGGATGCAGGATGTTGGTAGAGCACTGGTATGGGTGCAGGATGTTGGTAGAGTACTGAGATGGGTGCAGGATGTTGGTAGAGCACTGATATGGATGCAGGATGTTGGTAGAGCACTGATATGGATGCAAGATGTTGATAGAGCACTGATATGGATGCAGGATGTCCATAGAGCACTGCTTTGGGTGATGGATGTTGGTAGAGCACTGATATGGATGCAGGATGTTGGTATAGCACTGATATGGATGCAGGATGTCCATAGAGCACTGATATGGATGCGCAGGATGTTGGTAGAGCACTGATATGGATACAGGATGTTGGTAGATCACGGATATGGGTGCAGGTTGTTGGTAGATCACTGATATGGGTGCAGGATGTTGTAGATCACGGATATGGGTGCAGGTTGTTGGTAGATCACTGATATGGGTGCAGGATGTTGGTAGATCACTGATATGGGTGTAGGTTGTTGGTAGAGCACTGATATGGATGCAGGATGTTGGTAGATCACTGATATGGATGCAGGATGTTGGTAGAGCACTGATATGGATGCAGAATGTTGGTAGATCACTGATATGGATGCATGATGTTGATAGAGCACTGATATGGATGCATGATGTTGGTAGAGCACTGCTATGGATGCAGGATGTTGGTAGAGCACTGATATGGGTGCAGGATGTTGGTAGAGCACTAATATGGATGCAGGATGTTGGTAGAGCACTGATATGGATGCATGATGTTGGTAGAGCACTGATATGGATGCAGGATGTTGGTAGATCACGGATATGGATGCAGGATGTTGGTAGAGCACTAATATGGATGCAGGATGTTGGTAGAACACTGATATGGATGCAGGATGTTGGTAGAACCCTGATATGGATGCATGATGTTGGTAGATCACGGATATCGATGCAGGATGTTGGTAGAGCACTGAGATGGATGCGGATGTTGGTAGATCACGGATATGGATGCAGGATGTTGGTAGAGCACTGATATGGATGCAGGATGTTGGTAGATCACTGATATGGATGCTCAGGATGTTGGTAGAGCAATGATATGGGTGCAGGATGTTGGTAGAGCACTGATATGGATACCGGATGTTGGTAGATCACTTATATGGGTTCAGGATGTTGTAGAGCACTGATATGGATGCAGGATGTTGGTAGATCATTGTTATGGGTGCAGGATGTTGGTAGAGCACTGATATGGATGCAGGATGTTGGTAGAGCACTGATATGGATGCAAGATGTTGATAGAGCACTGATATGGATGCAGGATGTCCATAGAGCACTGCTTTGGGTGATGGATGTTGGTAGAGCACTGATATGGATGCAGGATGTTGGTATAGCACTGATATGGATGCAGGATGTCCATAGAGCACTGATATGGATGCGCAGGATGTTGGTAGAGCACTGATATGGATACAGGATGTTGGTAGATCACGGATATGGGTGCAGGTTGTTGGTAGATCACTGATATGGGTGCAGGATGTTGTAGATCACGGATATGGGTGCAGGTTGTTGGTAGATCACTGATATGGGTGCAGGATGTTGGTAGATCACTGATATGGGTGTAGGTTGTTGGTAGAGCACTGATATGGATGCAGGATGTTGGTAGATCACTGATATGGATGCAGGATGTTGGTAGAGCACTGATATGGATGCAGAATGTTGGTAGATCACTGATATGGATGCATGATGTTGATAGAGCACTGATATGGATGCATGATGTTGGTAGAGCACTGCTATGGATGCAGGATGTTGGTAGAGCACTGAGAAGGGTGCAGGATGTAGGTAGAGCACTAATATGGATGCAGGATGTTGGTAGAGCACTGATATGGATGCATGATGTTTGTAGAGCACTGATATGGATGCAGGATGTTGGTAGATCACGGATATGGATGCAGGATGTTGTTAGAGCACTAATATGGATGCAGGATGTTGGTAGAATACTGATATGGATGCAGGATGTTGGTAGAACCCTGATATGGATGCATGATGTTGGTAGATCACGGATATCGATGCAGGATGTTGGTAGAGCACTGAGATGGATGCCGATGTTGGTAGATCACGGATATGGATGCAGGATGTTGGTAGAGCACTGATATGGATGCAGGATGTTGGTAGATCACTGATATGGATGCTCAGGATGTTGGTAGAGCAATGATATGGGTGCAGGATGTTGGTAGAGCACTGATATGGATACCGGATGTCGGTAGATCACTTATATGGGTTCAGGATGTTGGTAGAGCACTGATATGGATGCAGGATGTTGGTAGATCATTGTTATGGGTGCAGGATGTTGGTAGAGCACTGATATGGATGCAGGAGGTTGGTAGAGCACTGATATTGATGCAGGATGTTCGTAGAACACTGATATGGATACAGGATGTTGTTAGATCACTGATATGGATGCAGGATGTTAGTAGATCACTGATATAGATGCAGGATGTCCATAGAGCACTGAGATGGATGCAGGATGTTGGTATATCACTGGTATGGATGCAGAATTTTGGTAGATCACTGATATGGATGCAGGATGTTGGTAGATCACTTATATGGGTGCAGGATGTTGGTATATGACTGATATGGGTGCAGGCTGTTGGTAGAGCACTGATATAGATGCAGGATGTCCATAGAGCACTGAGATGGATGCAGGATGTTGGTAGATCACTGATATGGATGCAGGATGTTGGTAGATCACTAAGATGGATACAGGATGTTGGTAGATCACTGATATGGATGCAGGATGTTGGTAGAGCACTGATATGGATGCAGGATGTTGGTAGATCACGGAGATGGTTGCAGGATGTTGGTAGGTCAGTGATATGGATGCATGATGTTGATAGAGCACTGATATGGATGCATGATGTTGGTAGAGCACTGCTATGGATGCAGGATGTTGGTAGAGCACTGATATGGGTGCAGGATATTGGTAGAGCACTAATATGGATGCAGGATGTTGGTAGAGCACTGATATGGATGCAGGATGTTGGTAGAGCACTGAGATGGATGCAGGATGTTGGTAGATCACTGATATGGATGCAGAATGTTGGTAGATCACTGATATGGATGCAGAATGTTGGTAGATCACTGATATGGATGCAGGATGTTGGTAGATCACTGATATGGGTGCAGGATGTTGGTAGATCACTGATATGGGTGCAGGATGTTGGTAGAGCACTGATTTAGATGCAGGATGTCCATAGAGCACTGAGATGGATGCAGGATGTTGGTAGATCACTGATTTGGATGCAGAATGTTGGTAGAGCACTGATATGGGTGCAGTATGTTGGTAGAGCACTGATATGGATGCAGGATGTTGGTAGAGCCAGGATATGGATGCATGATGTTGGAAGATCACGGTTATGGATGCAGGGTGTTGGTAGAGCACTGATATGGATGCAGGATGTTGGTAGATCACTGATATGGATGCTCAGGATGTTGGTAGAGCAATGATATGGGTGCATGATGTTGGTAGAGCACTGATATGGATACAGGATGTTGGTAGATCACTGATATGGGTTCAGGATGTTGGTAGAGCACTGATATGGATGCAGGATGTTGGTAGAGTACTGATATGGGTGCAGGATGTCCATAGAGCACTGATATGGGTGCAGGATGTTGGTAGATCACTGATATTGGTGCAGGATGTTGGTAGAGCACTGATTTAGATGCAGGATGTCCATAGAGCACTGAGATTGATGCAGGATGTTGGTAGATCACTGATATGGATGCAGAATGTTGGTAGAGCACTGATATGGGTGCATTATGTTGGTAGAGCACTGATATGGATGCAGGATGTTGGTAGAGCACTGATATGGATGCAGGATGTTGGTAGAGCACTGGTATGGGTGCAGGATGTTGGTAGAGTACTGAGATGGGTGCAGGATGTTGGTAGAGCACTGATATGGATGCAGGATGTTGGTAGAGCACTGATATGGATGCAAGATGTTGATAGAGCACTGATATGGATGCAGGATGTCCATAGAGCACTGCTATGGGTGATGGATGTTGGTAGAGCACTGATATGGATGCAGGATGTTGGTATAGCACTTATATGGATGCAGGATGTCAATAGAGCACTGATATGGATGCGCAGGATGTTGGTAGAGCACTGATATGGATACAGGATGTTGGTAGATCACGGATAAGGGTGCAGGTTGTTGGTAGATCACTGATATGGGTGCAGGATTTTGGTAGATCACGGATATGGGTGCAGGTTGTTGGTAGATCACTGATATGGGTGCAGGATGTTGGTAGATCACTGATATGGGTGTAGGTTGTTCGTAGAGCACTGATATGGATGCAGGATGTTGGTATATCACTGATATGGATGCAGGATGTTGGTAGAGCACTGATATGGATGCAGAATGTTGGTAGATCACTGATATGGATGCATGATGTTGATAGAGCACTGATATGGATGCATGATGTTGGTAGAGCACTGCTATGGATGCAGGATGTTGGTAGAGCACTGATATGGGTGCAGGATGTTGGTAGAGCAATAATATGGATGCAGGATGTTGGTAGAGCACTGATATGGATGCATGATGTTGGTAGAGCACTGATATGGATGCAGGATGTTGGTAGATCACGGATATGGATGCAGGATGTTGGTAGAGCACTAATATGGATGCAGGATGTTGGTAGAGCACTGATATGGATGCATGATGTTGGTAGATCACGGATATCGATGCAGGATGTTGGTAGAGCACTGATATGGATGCAGGATGTTGGTAGATCACTGATATGGATGCTCAGGATGTTGGTAGAGCAATGATATGGGTGCAGGATGTTGGTAGAGCACTGATATGGATACAGGATGTTGGTAGATCACTGATATGGGTTCAGGATGTTGGTAGAGCACTGATATGTGCAGGATGTTGGTAGAGTACTGATATGGGTGCAGGATGTCCATAGAGCACTGCTATGGTGCAGGATGTTGGTAGAGCACTGATATGGATGCAGGATGTTGGTAGATCACTGATATGGGTGCAGGATGTTGGTAGAGCACTGATATGGATGCAGGATGTTGGTAGAGCACTGATATGGATGCAGGATGTTGGTAGAGCACTGATATGGATGCAGGATGTTGGTAGAGCACTGATATGGATGCAGGATGTTGGTAGAGCACTGATATGGGTGCAGGATGTTGGTAGAGCACTGATATGGATGCAGGATGTTGGTAGAGCACTGATATGGATGCAGGATGTTGGTAGAGCACTGATATGGATGCAGGATGTTGGTAGAGCACTGATATGGATGCAGGATGTTGGTAGAGCACTGATATGGGTGCAGGATGTTGGTAGAGCACTGATATGGATGCAGGATGTTGGTAGAGCACTGATATGGATGCAGGATGTTGGTAGATCACTGATATGGATGCAGGATGTTGGTAGATCACTGATATGGATGCAGGATGTTGGTAGATCACTGATATGGGTGCAGGATGTTGGTAGAGCACTGATATGGGTGCAGGATGTTGGTAGAGCACTGATATAGATGCAGGATGTCCATAGAGCACTGAGATGGATGCAGGATGTTGGTAGATCACTGATATGGATGCAGGATGTTGGTAGATCACTGATATGGATGCAGGATGTTGGTAGAGCACTGATATGGATGCAGGATGTTGGTAGATCACTGATATGGATGCAGGATGTTGGTAGAGCACTGATATGGGTGCAGGATGTTGGTAGAGTACTGATATGGTGCAGGATGTTGGTAGAGCACTGATATGGATGCAGGATGTTGGTAGAGCACTGATATGGATGCAGGATGTTGGTAGAGCACTGATATGGATGCAGATGTTGGTAGAGCACTGTATGGGTGAGATGTTGGTAGAGCACTGATATGGATGCAGGATGTTGGTAGAGCACTGATATGGATGCAGGATGTTGGTAGAGCACTGATATGGTGCAGGAGTTGGTAGACATGATATGTGCAGTGTCCATAGAGCACTGAGATGGATGCAGGATGTTGGTAGATCACTGGTATGATGCAGAAGTTTGTAGATCACTGATATGGATGCAGGATGTTGGTAGATCACTTATGGGTGCAGGATGTTGGTATATGACTGATATGGGTGCAGGATGTTGGTAGATCACTGATATGGTGGATGTTGTAGAGCACTGATATGGATGCAGGATGTCGATAGAGCACTGATATGGATGCGGATGTTGGTAGACACTGATATGGATGCAGGATGTTGGTAGATCACTGATATGGGTGCAGGATGTTGGTAGATCACTGATATGGGTGCATGATGTTGGTAGATCACTGATATGGATGCAGGATGTTGGTAGAGCACTGATATGGATGCAGGATGTTGGTAGATCACTGATATGGATGCAGGATGTTGGTAGAGCACTGATATGGATGCAGGATGTTGGTAGAGCACTGATATGGATGCAGGATGTTGGTAGAGCACTGATATGGATGCAGGATGTTGGTAGATCACTGATATGGATGCAGGATGTTGGTAGAGCACTGATATGGATGCGGATGTTGGTAGATCACTGATATGGTGCAGGATGTTGGTAGAGCACTGATATGGATGCAGGATGTTGGTAGAGCACTGATATGGATGCGCAGGATGTTGGTAGAACACTGATATGGGTGCAGGATGTTGGTAGAGCACTGATATGGATGCAGGATGTTGGTAGATCACTGATATGGGTGCAGGATGTTGGTAGAGCACTGATATGGATGCAGGATGTTGGTAGAGCACTGATATTGATGCAGATGTTGGTAGATCACTGATATAGATGCAGGATGTCCATAGAGCACTGAGATGGATGCAGGATGTTGGTAGATCACTGATATGGATGCAGAATTTTGGTAGATCACTGATATGGATGCAGGATGTTGGTAAATAACTGATATGGGTGCAGGATGTTGGTAGATGACTGATATGGGTGCAGGATGTTGGTAGAGCACTGATATAGATGCAGGATGTCCATAGAGCACTGAGATGGATGCAGGATGTTGGTAGATCACTGATATGGATGCAGGATGTTGGTAGATCACTGATATGGGTGCAGGATGTTGGTAGAGCACTGATATAGATGCAGGATGTCCATAGAGCACTGAGATGGATGCAGGATGTTGGTAGAGCACTGATATGGATGCAGGATGTTGGTAGATCACTGATATGGATGCAGGATGTTGGTAGAGCACTAATATGGATGCAGGATGTTGGTAGAGCACTGATATGGATGCAGGATGTTGGTAGATCACGGATATGGATGCAGGATGTTGGTAGAGCACTGATATGGATGCAGGATGTTGGTAGATCACTGATATGGATGCTCAGGATGTTGGTAGAGCAATGATATGGGTGCAGGATGTTGGTAGAGCACTGATATGGATACAGGATGTTGGTAGATCACTGATATGGGTTCAGGATGTTGGTAGAGCACTGATATGGATGCAGGATGTTGGTAGAGTACTGATATGGGTGCAGGATGTCCATAGAGCACTGCTATGGGTGCAGGATGTTGGTAGAGCACTGATATGGATGCAGGATGTTGGTAGATCATTGTTATGGGTGCAGGATGTTGGTAGAGCACTGATATGGATGCAGGATGTTGGTAGAGCACTGATATTGATGCAGGATGTTCGTAGAGCACTGATATGGATACAGGATGTTAGTAGATCACTGATATGGATGCAGGATGTTGGTAGATCACTGATATAGATGCAGGATGTCCATAGAGCACTGAGATGGATGCAGGATGTTGGTAGATCACTGGTATGGATGCAGAATTTTGGTAGATCACTGATATGGATGCAGGATGTTGGTAAATAACTTATATGGGTGCAGGATGTTGGTATATGACTGATATGGGTGCAGGCTGTTGGTAGAGCACTGATATAGATGCAGGATGTCCATAGAGCACTGAGATGGATGCAGGATGTTGGTAGATCACTGGTATGGATGCAGAATATTTGTAGATCACTGATATGGATGCATGATGTTGGTAGATCACTGATATGGGTGCAGGATGTTGGTATATGACTGATATGGGTGCAGGCTGTTAGTAGTGCACTGATATAGATGCAAGATGTCCATAGAGCACTGAGATGGATGCAGGATGTTGGTAGATCACTGATATGGATGCATGATGTTGGTAGATCACGGATATCGATGCAGGATGTTGGTAGAGCACTGATATGGATGCAGGATGTTGGTAGATCACTGATATGGATGCTCAGGATGTTGGTAGAGCAATGATATGGGTGCAGGATGTTGGTAGAGCACTGATATGGATACAGGATGTTGGTAGATCACTGATATGGGTTCAGGATGTTAGTAGAGCACTGATATGGATGCAGGATGTTGGTAGAGTACTGATATGGGTGCAGGATGTCCATAGAGCACTGCTATGGGTGCAGGATGTTGGTAGAGCACTGATATGGATGCAGGATGTTGGTAGATCATTGTTATGGGTGCAGGATGTTGGTAGAGCACTGATATGGATGCAGGATGTTGGTAGAGCACTGATATTGATGCAGGATGTTGGTAGATCACTAATATAGATGCAGGATGTCCATAGAGCACTGAGATGGATGCAGGATGTTGGTAGATCACTGGTATGGATGCAGAAGTTTGGTAGATCACTGATATGGATGCAGGATGTTGGTAAATAACTTATATGGGTGCAGGATGTTGGTATATGACTGATATGGGTGCAGGCTGTTGGTAGAGCACTGATATAGATGCAGGATGTCCATAGAGCACTGAGATGGATGCAGGATGTTGGTAGATCACTGGTATGGATGCAGAATTTTTGTAGATCACTGATATGGATGCAGGATGTTGGTAGATCACTGATATGGGTGCAGGATGTTGGTATATGACTGATATGGGTGCAGGCTGTTAGTAGTGCACTGATATAGATGCAGGATGTCCATAGAGCACTGAGATGGATGCAGGATGTTGGTAGATCACTGATATGGATGCATGATGTTGGTAGATCACGGATATCGATGCAGGATGTTGGTAGAGCACTGATATGGATGCAGGATGTTGGTAGATCACTGATATGGATGCTCAGGATGTTGGTAGAGCAATGATATGGGTGCAGGATGTTGGTAGAGCACTGATATGGATACAGGATGTTGGTAGATCACTGATATGGGTTCAGGATGTTAGTAGAGCACTGATATGGATGCAGGATGTTGGTAGAGTACTGATATGGGTGCAGGATGTCCATAGAGCACTGCTATGGGTGCAGGATGTTGGTAGAGCACTGATATGGATGCAGGATGTTGGTAGATCATTGTTATGGGTGCAGGATGTTGGTAGAGCACTGATATGGATGCAGGATGTTGGTAGAGCACTGATATTGATGCAGGATGTTGGTAGATCACTGATATAGATGCAGGATGTCCATAGAGCACTGAGATGGATGCAGGATGTTGGTAGATCACTGGTATGGATGCAGAATTTTGGTAGATCACTGATATGGATGCAGGATGTTGGTAAATAACTGATATGGGTGCAGGATGTTGGTATATGACTGATATGGGTGCAGGCTGTTGGTAGAGCACTGATATAGATGCAGGATGTCCATAGAGCACTGAGATGGATGCAGGATGTTGGTAGATCACTGATATGGATGCAGGATGTTGGTATATGACTGATATGGGTGCAGGCTGTTAGTAGAGCACTGATATAGATGCAGGATGTCCATAGAGCCCTGAGATGGATGCAGGATGTTGGTAGATCACTGATATGGATGCAGGATGTTGGTAGATCACTAAGATGGATACAGGATGTTGGTAGATCACTGATATGGATGCAGAATGTTGGTAGATCACTGATATGGATGCAGGATGTTGGTAGAGCACTGATATGGATGCAGGATGTTGGTAGATCACGGAGATGGTTGCAGGATGTTGGTAGGTCAGTGATATGGATGCATGATGTTGATAGAGCACTGATATGGATGCATGATGTTGGTAGAGCACTGCTATGGATGCAGGATGTTGGTAGAGCACTGATATGGGTGCAGGATATTGGTAGAGCACTAATATGGATGCAGGATGTTGGTAGAGCACTGATATGGATGCAGGATGTTGGTAGAGCACTGAGATGGATGCAGGATGTTGGTAGATCACTGATATGGATGCAGAATGTTGGTAGATCACTGATATGGATGCAGAATGTTGGTAGATCACTGATATGGATGCAGGATGTTGGTAGATCACTGATATGGGTGCAGGATGTTGGTAGATCACTGATATGGGTGCAGGATGTTGGTAGAGCACTGATTTAGATGCAGAATGTCCATAGAGCACTGAGATGAATGCAGGATGTTGGTAGATCACTGATATGGATGCAGAATGTTGGTAGAGCACTGATATGGGTGCAGTATGTTGGTAGAGCACTGATATGGATGCAGGATGTTGGTAGAGCACGGATATGGATGCATGATGTTGGTAGATCACGGATATCGATGCAGGATGTTGGTAGAGCACTGAGATGGATGCGGATGTTGGTAGATCACGGATATGGATGCAGGATGTTGGTAGAGCACTGATATGGATGCAGGATGTTGGTATATCACTGATATGGATGCTCTGGATGTTGGTAGAGCAATGATATGGGTGCAGGATGTTGGTAGAGCACTGATATGGATACAGGATGTTGGTAGAGTACTGATATGGGTGCAGGATGTCCATAGAGCACTGATATGGGTGCAGGATGTTGGTAGATCACTGATATGGGTGCAGGATGTTGGTAGAGCACTGATTTAGATGCAGGATGTCCATAGAGCACTGAGATGGATGCAGGATGTTGCTAGATCACTGATATGGATGCAGAATGTTGGTAGAGCACTGATATGGGTGCAGTATGTTGGTAGAGCACTGATATGGATGCAGGATGTTGGTAGAGCACTGATATGGATGCAGGATGTTGGTAGAGCACTGGTATGGGTGCAGGATGTTGGTAGAGTACTGAGATGGGTGCAGAATGTTGGTAGAGCACTGATATGGATGCAGGATGTTGATAGAGCACTGATATGGATGCAGGATGTCCATAGAACACTGCTATGGGTGATGGATGTTGGTAGAGCACTGATATGGATGCAGGATGTTGGTATAGCACTGATATGGATGCAGGATGTTGGTATAGCACTGATATGGATGCAGGATGTCCATAGAGCACTGATATGGATGCGCAGGATGTTGGTAGAGCACTGATATGGATACAGGATGTTGGTTGATCACGGATATGGGTGCAGGTTGTTGGTAGATCACTGATATGGGTGCAGGATGTTGGTAAATCACGGATATGGGTGCAGGTTGTTGGTAGATCACTGATATGGGTGCAGGATGTTGGTAGATCACTGATATGGATGCAGGATGTTGGTAGAGCACTGATATGGATGCAGAATGTTGGTATATCACTGATATGGATGCATGATGTTGATAGAGCACTGATATGGATGCATGATGTTGGTAGAGCACTGCTATGGATGCAGGATGTTGGTAGAGCACTGATATGGGTGCAGGATGTTGGTAGAGCACTAATATGGATGCAGGATGTTGTTAGAGCACTGATATGGATGCATGATGTTGGTAGAGCACTGATATGGATGCAGGATGTTGGTAGATCACTGATATGGATGCAGGATGTTGGTAGATCACTGATATAGATGCAGGATGTCCATAGAGCACTGAGATGGATGCAGGATGTTGGTAGATCACTGGTATGGATGCAGAATTTTGGTAGATCACTGATATGGATGCAGGATGTTGGTAGATCACTGATATGGGTGCAGGATGTTGGTATATGACTGGTATGGGTGCAGGCTGTTGGTAGAGCACTGATATAGATGCAGGATGTCCATAGAGCACTGAGATGGATGCAAGATGTTGGTAGATCACTGATATGGATGCAGGATGTTGGTAGATCACTAAGATGGATACAGGATGTTGGTAGATCACTGATATGGATGCAGAATGTTGGTAGATCACTGATATGGATGCAGGATGTTGGTAGAGCACTGATATGGATGCAGGATGTTGGTAGATCACGGAGATGGTTGCAGGATGTTGGTAGGTCAGTGATATATGCAGGATGTTGGTAGATCACGGATATGGATGCAGGATGTTGGTAGAGCACTGCTATGGATGCAGGATATTGGTAGAGCAGTGATATGGGTGCAGGTTGTTGGTAGAGCACTGATATTGGTGCGCATGATGTTGGTAGATCACTGATATGGGTGCGCAGGATGTTGGTAGAGCACTGATATGGATGCAGGATGTTGGTAGAGCACTGATATGGGTGCAGGATGTTGGTAGAGCACCTGTAGGAATGCATAAAGTTGATAGAGTACTGATAATGTTGCAGGATAAATGAACTAATGAGTTATTTGACTAATCCCTTCTACTGTTAGAATGTTGGTATCCCTGTAAAGATATTTTGACGAGGAAGTTTGATGTGAAATCCGCCACTTGATACATCTCATGGTAAACTAATATCCATGGGCAGAAATATATGTTGACACTGTCGTGGGCACAAATTGCAACAGGTAGCAGTATGGGATAAAGTGAACATAGATGCCGGAAAGATGGATGATAGTCTCAGGACTTCCGACGCAAATTTCATATACAGATTCCGAGCACGCTCATGCGTCTGCTGACTGGATGACTCTAATGGCTGTCCCAACAGAAAAGTGCTCGTTTCCACTAAAGAACAATTTGTTGTTCCGAGATTCTCACATCCCGGGGACTGGAGTAAGAAGCTGCTGAGATATGCGGGTACCTGCAAACGAGAAAGAGAATCAGCCAATGAATTATGTAACACCGGGATATGTTGTGCTCTGAACAAGATAGTGTGCTTTAATGTCTGCAATACAATACGATGTAGATCCAGAATGAAGCTTCTGGAACTGCAGCCGGTGCAACAAAACGTGTTTCTCTTCATAAACTGCATAGGGAAGTCCGGTGGGAATCATTAGACAAACGTCGACTTAACCACAGACTTACTCTTTTGTATAAAATGAAAAATGGTCTTACTACCAAACATCTATCTTCTCTTGTGCCACAAAGTGTGGATGCAACTACCAGATACAACCTAAGAAACCCAGCTAATAGTAAGGGTATTCCATCCCGTACTGCGCTTTACTACAATTCGTTTCTACCTTCTACCGTAAGAGATTGGAATAATCTATCTATGCAACAACAAAGCTCTCCTAAACACAGTCTTCGTGGAAATATATCTAATACTCCTAAATAGTTTTATGTTGGCTCCAGGAAATGGTATGTTTATCATGCCCGATTACGTACTGAGTGCTGCTCCTTAAACCAACACCTGTATAGCAAAAACTTATCTCCAACATCGCTTTGCCAATGCGATCTTGTTGAAAGTAATCACCATTTCTTCTTGGAATGCACACTATATACCAACATCAGAGCAAAACTAATACAAGAAACTTCTATATACTGTACTGTAACTTTGTACACTCTCTTACACGGAGATCAACTCCGTTGTGACAACACCGTGATGTACATGACTATATAAGGGACAGTAAACGTTTTCCATGAACTTGAATGACTGACCTGTTCCTGGCTCTCAACATTCCAAATCAAATCTCAAGATCTTATTTCTTCTACTTGAATTAAAAACAATTAGGATGATTTATCGTCAAAGTTGATTGACTCTTTTATTTATTATTACTTAATTTTATATTTATTATTACTTAAGATGAACACTAAATGTATTAGTTACAAATACCATACATTTTAAGCCACTAAGATAAATATCTAGCAAACTATATCGATATCATATCATACCTCACATTACCTAATAATGTTACTTTCTTGTCTGCACATATTATAGATTAGAACAATCTCTTACACTTAGACTCAACCATATTCTTTTTATTAGCATTCCTCAACATTTTAATATTCTGACCTCTATTATTATAATGTCTTTTTTCTTATCTCAACTACAATATCGTATTCTTTCTATCTAAATCGCATTATGAATCTTGTATTGTTAAACATTTGAAGCAAATTATTTTACCGCCAACTTTACAGTAAACTAGTTTCTAAGGAGACCTTTATAAGCTAATCTAGCTTTCGGATCTAATCCTTTTTCAAACATAATATTATATTGTAATGTAATTGCTATATGTATATATGTTACATTGTTTGAAATAAAATATGTTTAAACTAATCCAAGTGTCAAATCGATAAGGCGCAGAAGAGACTCCCTTCAGGGAACCACAACTGCACAGCCGCACAGCCGCACAGCCGCACAGCCGCACAGCCGCACAGCCGCACAGCCGCACAGTTCAAAAGAATGGAGATCTCTGAGCGTGACTTTCTTTTTAGTTTGAATTTACGCAGGGTGTGTCGTATCTTACACAACTTAACCAATCGTAGACGTTTCTCCATCTGTGTTGAGTCCAGCTCGATGCCTACAAAGCAAATGTTTGTGCACGGAAAGACAGTTTTTGATGGATGAATTGGTAGACTCACTGATTTACACCAGTCAAGAAAGATGTGTAAGCATTTTGTGCAGAGTTATATTTGAACCCACGAAAAAGCAATCATCTAAAATATGTGCGCAGTGATGCAGTCCCAGTTTGTTTTCTGCTATCCAATTGTCTGCTGTCCATTGGATAGCAGAACTAATCTTCTCATCAATCAAAATAGAACTGGCCCTCAATTTTAAACCCCAATAACTCAAAATCTGCGGTAGGCATTTTTTATATCAACCTTCATCATGTACGATGACCTGTCACACGCCTTGACTAACTTGACCGCTGAATCAATATTCTGATATGCCACTGTACAAACTTCCGTTTTTGGAATGTTATCATTGACCGAGTCATGTTCAGGAAAAGATAAATGATGAATAACTCGATATTGTCCTGCCTCTTTCTTGTCAACTAGACCCAAAGGTGAGACCTGTAGATTATCCACCGGCGGTGTTGGGAACGCACCCGACTTGGAATAACCATGTAACCAAATGTTCAGCTTATCGAAATTACGAAATGTCGTAATGCAGACCTGCTTCCTCACCAGCTAGTTGGCCCAATTTTCTGATCGTCTCCATGTATGACATTAGTGCTGATGTAGCTTTTGCATACTTCTCGGCGTAAACCGCCACAAAGCCGTGGAACGCTGAAAACCAACGAAGACGTGATGTTATGTACTTTTGCTTGCTTGCTTTCTTTGTGACCATAGTCCCCTCTGTTGACTGGACCAATCTAAAATCTTCGTCTTCATCCCATACTTGTTAAGCGATGGTCTTTGGGAGAAACACAGCCATGTTCACATATTCGTTCGCCCAAACACGTACCTTAGTATCAATCGGAGAATTAAGAGACACGCCTGAGTTGTGTCGTTTGTAGTAGGGACAGCTTTCAACGAGGCAGTAGTTGGCAGTCTGTGTTATAACACTGGTAGTTGTGGCGCTGGCATGTTGTCTTGTGAAGAAACAATGCTGGGTTCCCCCTGCGGTTTTATCACCTGCATGACTATTAATGTCTCAATGACATTCTTGGTTACGACTGGCACTAGATCATCCACTAGTTGACGATCAGCGGTGGCATTAGGCTCTTGGCGATCGTTTGTAGGCTCTTGGTGGCCTTTCTTGGCGCCACCAATAGCAGCCGCTTTTGGAGTTGGTTTCCATTTCCGGCCTGATGGCATGTTCCTGAAAACGAAGTTCTAACTATTAACTTTACATTTATATAGCTTGAAATTGAACCAACTATAGACAAAACATCACCTTGTAACCAATATATATGACATATGGGGGTTCTAGACCAAAACACTCATTTCCACCCAGTTCCAAACTCAACACACACACGTTCATTCCATTTTCCCTCCAAACACCCCCTCTCGCCTCTCTCAACCTCATCGATGCTGGACCAGGACCTGGTCCAGTAGCGCATAATTACAAACACTGATAATATCACCATCTCTAACCTCAATTCCAACAGATTCCATTCAACTCTATTCCAGAGGTTGTAATTAATTAATTTCCTATTTAAGAAATAATCTCCACTAAGAAAAACAATGAACAAAAACGCAAACATCACCTTAAGGCTATTCGAGGAACTTCTAGAAGAGCAAACAAGTGAAATAACCAAATGGGCTGATTTACCCTTGAATGAAATATTCACCGTTAAGGATGCAAGGCAGATTGAAACAGAGTATGGCACATCTTTAGTATTGACGTTGTCAGATAATTCTGAAGTATGGGCCCCCGGTCATATGAAGAAGAAGCTTAAGCCAGATGTGTTTCCATTTCACTTCAGGTCTCTTGGATTAAAGCAATGTAAGGGTGATAGAAAAAATAGATATCATGCATATGACCTTGTGTATCCACGCGAGTGAGTTATAGGGTATTTTTTTTGTGTGTACACTTATCATGATTACGCTGTAATCATTAATGTGAAGATGTTATTAATTGATATTTCGGTGGAGGATCATTTAGAAATATAAACTTATTAAACAAAATTATGTGTCTTTTATCTTTTTTTGAATGACATTAATCGCTTGCGCCCTTCCTTCTTCAATCAACTTTTTTCTTTCTACTTCACTCACTCCAGACTGTTTTGAGCGTGCCTTATCCTTGAGATCATTATATCTCTCTAGTTCATCCAGAACCATCTTAAATTCTTGTTCTGAAATCTCCCCGTCATTCAATGCCTTTGAAATCAAATCCGCCACGCTGTTTAACTTGCTCTCTGCAATCATCTTAATTTCATAATGCTTCTCTGCTTTTGAATGCAGCTGTCTTCTGATAAACTTGACACATATCCCTGCTACACCACAAACCATTGCAGCTATTTCCAGAGGTAACATTAATGGTATCGCTAAGCCAATACCACCCATAATCACACTCCCAGAAATGAGGGTGGTGTCAACTCCATCTGTAATATTTATACTCCGTTTATATTTCTTATACAATGACTGCCTAATGTCCCGTTCTTTAATTAGCGTCTGCTCTATCTCTGATATTTTCTGTAATCTATAATTCTGTCCATCTGGTAATTCCGGATACAGAGGTGCTGTTGGCTGCTTCATGTTTTACAATAAAAAACATAAAAACAAATCGAAACAATTCAATCAACAAAGCTACAACACTAGCGTTTGTATCCTTAGAGCTAGCTGCTGACACAAAGTTAATAACCGATCCAGCCTCAACATAATAAGGTCTATCAAATCGAAGAAAAACAGTTTGATCACCTTTATGGACAGAAACACCATAAGATGTGTCAACACCATTAACGGAAATGTTAACAGCTGCACTACCTGTAGATGAACTAACCTGTGGTGCTGTTAGTGACATCATAGTAATATTACCAGATCTCATCATCGTATATCCTGAATTCTTATATGTTGCTCCGTTTCCAAAAGACCATTCAGATCTTCCCTTTGCTAAAAACCCAGATTCTTCTGCCCAAACAGATATTATAACAGGGTTCGGCGCAGGTACAGATGGGCCAAATATACTCATTTTTTTATGTGTGAATAACTTAAATAAATTCCAGTACTACCGAAATGGGGAGACCATGGTTGTCAATAGCGTTGTTATTCTGGTCGGTAAGCCTAAGCTCCAACTCTGACACAGTTCCACCAGTAAGTCGCTTAAACTCTGGATGCTCATAACGTACATTCACAATATGTCCAAATGGCTCATCCTTCACCGGAATAACTGCAATCACATTACTTGGTGCTCCGTTATGGAAGTTGTTTTCTGTATTTAGCTGGTTTAAATGAACATGAATGATACGCAGCGGAGCAAAGTCAATTGATTTGTTAGCAATATGAGTCCCAGCACTATAGTCATGGTCTTTATCAGTGAAACCTAGCATTGCTTTTAATCCGCTAGATATATGGACCTTATAATCAGGAGGGATGGTCATTGTTATAATACCGTTTGATGCATTATAATACAATTTCACACCAGTATGAATGAGAATAGATTTTAATTCATTAAATCCATACAAACCTGGTTGGATTGTGAACTTAACACGAGACTTGCTCCCAATATTCCAACGCACATACTCATGTGTAATGTTGTACCATCCAACATTATATGTTATGGATCGCAGACCAACTTTAACACAAGATTTGCTGTTATCTATGTACTGCTGAAGTGGCACTATTTTATTAATATCCGAAATTATATGCTGCATTTATAAAATGATTAGAAAAGAATTTAAATACAACCCCGTCGCAGGATATCCATCCTCAAGTGCTTATACTTATAAGCATAATATAGACATTATAAACCAAAAGATACATGTAACATCTGATGGTAAGCATTTTAATGCACAGTTCACAGATTTGTTTGAAAAGTATATCCTACCCCCTGTGAATAACTCTGCTGATATAACACGATGGAATACAAATGCTATAGACTTCTGGCAAAACCAACTCAACTTTGCGATATGGTGTGCTACGACAGGCTGTGGTGTTGATATCACCAATCATATCAATGGAAGTGGTTTATCAGGTTCATTCTTTAAGTTCCATGTTTACTATCAGACCAGACGCATTCTAATTGAAATGGCTGCTGCACTGCCTCAAAATAAAACATGGAATGCACTTAACAACACATATAATCGCAAAGCTTATGAACGTATATGTAGTGAATTCAATGTTGACAAAAATGCTGATTGGAGAATCAAAGGTGACAATCATGGATTTGGAAAACCGTATGAGAATTGGCCTAACCCTGCTGGATATCGTGAAGCTAATATCGGTCACATTCCATCGAACTATATATTTGCCAGTAACTCACCTAGTGGTCGATTTGACATTCTATTCATAAAGCAAGACCCTAGTGTAGCACTCTCATGGACCACTCTCATCTTAGATAAATCGGATGGCTTCACAAAAGCTGGTGTGGAAAGAATAAATGACAGTATCAGAACATTCTGTTGGGCTATCCTCGGTTCACAATCTCAGACTAGAACAAATATCATCGGTACAGGTACAGCGTTTGATGCGCAAAAGCAGTTTATTGCTAACGTTGAAGATGCAATCAACAGTTCTGTGAATCTACCAGATCAAATATCACGTCATGAGGATGTGTTAAAATATGCAAGAAGTAAGGTTGATTTTGTATTCGGTACAGGTTTATATATGGCACCAAGTAATATGGAGCTAGAAATAGGTGCTAGCATTCAAGGTTATAACAATAAGATAGTCATTGCTACCGCTGAACAAGCATTGGGTCTTAATAACAGTGTGAATCTGACACCTATTCCTCCTGTAATAAATCACACTGTAAAAGGTACACTTACACCAGGGGGAACGTATAATAAGCATGTTGTGAATCTTCCTCCTGCAGATAAAACACTGCCAAATAACAGGAAGGTTGTATCGCATATAATACCACATGAATCATCTCCTATAACACATCCGTTGTTACATGACAGTGAATTAACACATAGTGAAAAAAAGACAGCCATCATCTTTGGTTCAATGATGATTGGCATAATGGCATTTGCTGTTTATAAATTCACTTAACATACTTCATTGCTGCTGCATACAACAAACCAGCAACGATTATGATCAATCCCCATAGATTGCTTGCAAACCAGTTAACCACCTTCCCTGTAGCTGAAAGTAGCCATGACACAATGCTGCCAATAACACCAGGTAATGCAACAGCAGCTTTGCCTGCTAGTGATGCTAGTATTTTTCCCAAGTTATCAAGCTGTTTTTTAATCCAGCCTTTTTTATCACCATCTGGTTTCACACCACCACTGCCACCAACACTAACCGGTGTAAACGCTTCAACTACTACCCCAATCAATAACCCCAACGCAGTTAAAATACTCGCAATGGTAATCCCTTGCTCTCTAAACAACGTTTTTATCCTCTCACCAATACTTGTATCACCATCAAGCATACGAGTGATGGTCTCCTTAATCCTATTAATCTGACTTCTCAATGCTTCCTTATTTGCAGACGCTGCTTCTAATCTTGCCTCTCTTTCACTGGATAAATCTTTCAGTTATGACCTCATCTTTTTTTGTGTATCCTCATCTTGTGCTCCCACAGCTATATCAGCATTCTGCTGCTTAATAGACTTGTCTATCTCAGTCAGCTTTGCAAGATTGTTTGTAAGCTCTCCTCTAGTACGTTGTAGTGCTTTATCAAGACCTTCTATCTCTCTTAGATTCAATCCATCAGTTTGAGTCCCAGTGTTATGGGACTCATTATCAATGATACCAAAAAACGACTCTAACGATTCATCAGCATCATGAGCTATTTTTAAAATGTTGGTCACCTCTGTAGCATTAGACAAATCTTGCAAAGGGATCTCTTCTGCTAAACTAGTTTCTACTGTATGCAAGGCAGCATTGAAGATCTGTGTGGTTTTGGATGTATAGTTACTAAGTCTCAATCCGGTCCGTATTGCTTGGGTTCCTCCTTTATCGTACTTCTTAGCCAATGCATCAAGAGATTTAAATATAAGCTCTCCCTTGCTTGTATTCATATCAATGTCCTTACCATCAACTAGCCAATGTAATACACTGCCATTATCTTCTAATCTAAACTGATCTAGGTTAACCTCACCACTGGGTTCAAATCCATAGCGATCCCTGATAGCTGAATAAAATCTGTTAACTAATTTGTTTACCCTAGTCTTAGGTCTATTAACCTCATTGCGAAGTTCTTCAATACTCTTTGTACTATCTGGTACATCAGGCATATCTATATGACCTTCCTCGCCTATATCTGGATCATAATGTGGATTATCAAAATCCACCCCTCCTTCAGCCATTTATTAATAAACAAATAAATAAAATTAACCATCAATAAAACACAATGTCAGTATATGGAAACAAGCTTGACCCTCATCGTAAAATCAGAGAACCTCGTGGTGTTAAAGGAATTCGTCAATCGATTGTTATAACCAACAATCCTAGCACTATTGATGAGAACCAGCAGTTGCTTGTCAGATTTCCTAACCTTAGTAACACAGATGTCATTGTACCCGGCTCTGCACGGTTAGCATTTGAACTGAGCATTGATAGCAAGGATGTTAATGCTACTTTGTATGGAAACGTCGGAAGAAGTATAGTAAGAAAAACAACAATAAAAATAAGCGGTAATGAAGTTATGTCAATAGATGATAGTAATATATTCCATTGCTATGCCGATTTGTGGAAAACCAAGTCTGAAAGACTTAACATGGTATACCAAGGTGTAGGTAGTGCAAATATGCTTAAACTCAGAGTCGGTGCAGCAGATGCATCAACTAGCCATATAGATGAGGTGGCTATTGCAGCAGCGTATGGTAAACGATTCTTCATTCCACTAGATTTTGAATTGTTGGAAACAGATATGCCATTCTATCAAGCAGGTCTAGGTGATAGACTGGAATATGAATTGACGTTTAATGACTATGATTCAGTGATAAAATCATCTGATGCAGCTTCGAAATATGTAATAAGCAACATCTGTCTTGAAGTAGATACTGTCTCTAATGAATCACTAGCACGAGAGATCAATAATATCTACAGCCATAACACTACTATCCTATATGATAGAGTTTTGCGTCATAGAAAGATTGCTAAAGACAAGTCAGACACTCTATGGAATATCAACGTTAACGTGCCAGCTCGTAGTATGAAAGGTATTCTAATGGTATTTGAAGACCCAGATAGAGAAGATTCTGAAGTATTCTACAACCCTGGAATAGAGAAAGTGGAGCTTACAATAGAAGGTGTACCTAACCAGCTTTATAGCCAAGGTATGCGTGCTTATCAACAGTGGGATGAAATAAACAAGTTCTTTGCTTTGACATCGAAACGGAATAAAGAAACAGATTTGGTATTGCGTGATATTACATTAAGCAACATTAATGTGGGACGGTATCTAGCATCGTCTTTTGCATTGTGGTTAGATCTAAGGTCTACAGATGATAATTCCCTACATGGGACGGGAAGAAGGATACAGAATGCCAGTGAAGGGATAACTATCCAAATCAGCAAGAAAGCTGATACGGCAGATCCGATAAATATTTATCTCTATATAATACAAGATGCTCAAATCAACTTCCAAGATGGACGATTCAAAGAAGTTCTCTATTGAGCCTAATTATCCAAAATACCCTCACTGTGCTGTTATATGTGGTCAAACTGGTTGTGGTAAGACGGAGTATGTGCTTGATTTATTAGAAGATACGTATAGAGGTGTGTTTAGAAATGTGATCATATTATGTCCAACCATAGAGTGGAATAAAGCATACAAAAACAGAGCATGGATTGGTGATGTGAAACATCCAAGAAACAAGAACGTAAAGATCGTTAATCCCGTTCATTAGATGGAACGGAAAAGTTACAGGAGTTATTGAGACTCTTTTTTAACCGCTATGCTGGAACACCTACCCTATACATCATTGATGATTGTTCTGCTACAAAGGAGCTTACAAAGAAACGGGACATGCTGTCTGAACTTGCATTCTCAGGCAGACATGCTGAGCAATCTGTATGGGTGTTGACGCAAAGATATAATTCTGTGTTGAAGGATTTGAGAGATCAAACAAAGTGGCTTTGCATGTTTTATATGAAAGACAGGGATAGCTATGAGATATGCCTTCGTGAGAATGATGTTGTACCATCTGATGAAAGAAGTGTGATAAGGAAGAGTCTGTCTAAGACGAAGCATGCTAAATTGATCTTAAGAACAGATCAGCCTACTGGTTATTGGTTGATTTATGAGTAATGCTTAGGTATTGGTGAAAACATGATGATTATCATGTTTTTTTCACTGAGCATTACTCAGCATTACTGATCATTACTCAGCATTACTCAAGTAACAAAATAATATTACTCTCCCTTACATAATGTTACTTGACTTACTAAACACCACGGCAGCAATTGTCAATATCGCAACAGGTTGTGTGTTTATGTTTTATTTCTTGAAAATTAAAAAACATCTACAAAGAATAAACATGGATGTAGAAGAACTGTTGCAAGGTATTACAAATGAGACTGATGTACCAAAACAAGATATAAAAAAAGAACGATTATCTGCCATAGTTGCAGGTGGGAATAGTAGCCAATATCTAGGACATCAATATCAGTTGACAGACCTGGATAGCATGTCAACTGAAACCATTGATAAGCTATACTGCAGATATGAAGCAAGGCTTGGAGCCAGCATGACTAAGACACTAGGCAACTCATTCATCAATCTTTACGTGTTAGGCTTGAGCAGATTCTTCATCATAGCAGATCCACCAACGCTGATAAATGAATTAGAAGAAGATCCGTTTGTGAATCATGCTTTAACAAGCACATGTTGTCAATTATACTATAGATATGGGATGTATTTGGCACCCTTCACTGCAATGTTAACAACAGTAAAGCATGTTGATTTTAATAAAACTATAAGTGCTAATAAAAATGGATGTGACAGCGATAGTGGAACCTGTAACGAAACCAGTTAAAAACCCAAAACGTGTAGCAGCAGGCATAAAATCAGCTGCAATAAGAAAAGCTAAACATGATAAAATTATTCAAGTAACATCTGATGAGCAAATTACTGATACTCAAATTACTGATAAGGTCAATCTAGTAACACAGCATAAGAACCATATCATAATCGGTGGTGTTGTTATTTTAGCTGTTATCGCAAGTATATTTATGAGGAAAGCCAAACCTGATTCAAAACCTGATGATGAGCCCCCTAATGTTACCATTCCCAACACTACCATTGATCCTTTTGAATTTAATTAAATCTAATATTTTTTAATCCATAAAGCAAAATGACAGCCCCATCAATAGACAGTAAACACATCGTCAACATGATCTATCATGCTGGTGTTGAATCGATTCTTACAATCGGTTATTCTCAGCTTACGAAGAAGATTCTTAAAATGCAAACACCCAAAGTGGATTTTAATATCACGGATATTGGATTACTAACAGCCGATCTTCTGCTAGCAATGTATACACGTGACATGCTTGTTAAGCAAGGCATTATACCTGCAGATATAATGAAATGAAATGATTTATTTTTTCCTCATCCTACCAAAACAGCATGGCAACAATAGCAATCATGGTTGGTGGTGCTTTGGTAAACGCATTGGCGTTCAGTGGGTCAAATTACTTGTTTTCACATATGTCCAAAGACGATAGAGAACGGCATGATAAAGCAATCGAACAAGTGCAAGCCGCTCAAGCAGAGTGGAGTAAAAAAAGAGCCGAAAGGCTTGATTATTTAAATGCACAGATGGGGAAGGAACTGCATGCAAAGCAAACATTTAATGATGTAGATGAAGCTATGAGGCAGTATTATGCATTAACAGGTAAGAAGCTGCAGGCTTTGCCTGAACCAACACTTAGTGATTTTTACACACCATCACCTGAACAGAAGAAAAAAGAGCTGTTATTTATTGTATTAGGCATGACAGCTACTGGTGTTCTGGCTTATAAAATGTTATAATCGCAATAACAAAATGGAAAAGATATATTACAGTCCAAAGGGATTCTGGAGAGGCATGTCTGCAGTTAACAAATTAGCAAAAGAAGCAAACCTCCGTAATAAACAAGCATTGGAGTTTTTAAAGAAGCAAGCAGTATGGCAGATATACTTGCCTGCACCAACGAAACTAGTTAGACCAAGGTTTGAGGTTTACAGTAAGAATGAAGTGCATCAAGCTGATTTGTTGTTTTTGCCACATGATACGGTTGGGCGCAAGACATATAAATATGTCTTGACGGTTGTTGATATTGCAACTAGATATAAAGAAGCAGAACCACTGACTTCTAAGGATAGTAAAGAAGTCGCACAGGCATTTGATAAAATATATAAGAGAAAGCTATCATATCCGAGGCTATTACAAGTGGATCCTGGGAGGGAGTTCATGGGATCAGTTACACAGTTGATGGAGAAGCATAACGTGAAAATCAGGCGAGGTAGGAGAGACATTCACAGAGACCAAGCTATCGTGGAGAGGTTCAACATGACACTGGCTGAGAGACTGTTTGGATATCAGTATGCTAAGGAAATGGAAAATCCAAACAAACGAAACAGAGAATGGGTAAAGAGATTACCTAGTGTAATTACAGTGATAAATTCAGAGACGGAAAAACCTCCACCTGTTATAACAAGAACTGTTGACGCAGCTATTTGTCCAAATGCCAGTGTGAGATATTTATACCAACCAGGGGAACAAGAAGGTGGTAAACGTAGAGCTACAGACCCAATATGGAGTGTAGATATTCACAAGATTAATTATCATATTATAACACAAGGTATCAGAGTTTATTATTTGAAAGCACCAGCTCCACAAAGAGGTTTTGTTAAAGAAGAGTTGCTTATTGTTCCTGCTGATACCCGAACGCGTATGTTGTGATACCGTCTGGTAGTATGTATCTTTTTGTGTCTAATGGTGACAGTGTTTTCTTACTGACTGTTAATCCGTATATTTGAAGTTTTTTAGAACGTAGCATATTCATTTCGTGAGTGTATGATTTTTTGTTGAACAGAGCATCTTTGTAGTTATCAAAGTTTATGTGTTTTTGTATAACGTATTTTTGTATGCCTTTTGCTTTTTTGATAACCTGTTCATCAGCACGCATTATTGCATACAGCTTTGGTCTTAACCCAATATACTCTGCTATTGAAACTCCTGCACATTCATCCTTCATCTTACCAATCACCTTCTTATTTGTTATGTCATGCAAGGGATGATCCTTAGGATAATCAGACAGGTCATATTCATCCTTCATCTTAGACATGTCATCATATACATCTGGCGTCTTAATGTCTACAGGTAATGAATCGGTATCAGTGTAAAGCATTGTACAGTTCTTACCATACTTCTTCTTCAAGGTATTATAATACCAGTCATACATCAGATGCTTTGACAAGTCCAATACTGCCATTCCAACATATATAGGCTTGTTTAACTTCAACTTTATCTTATTCACATGTATCGCTGATAAGTCATCTGTGAATCTAACTCTTCTGTTGAAGTTAGGCTTAGCTATGATCTTTCTTAAACGCTCATTTTCAGTGCCATCAGTTCTGACGATTTTTATATCAACACGCTTACGAACGTTTTCCATTGTCTTACCAAACACAGAGTTGTTCATTAGCTTATAGAAGTCTTTCTCAAACGCAGATGTTCCTTTTGTGCGAAGATCTGTATTTAACCTGATGTATGATTCCATCCATGGCTTTTCATTGAATTCTAAGATGCGATGCACTTTAGTGATTTTCATTCCTAGATCCATATAAAGCGCCAAGGTCTTATAATGCACAATATACTTCTTCTTGTTCATCAGATTAGGAACAAGCTTTTGATGTATCACGTTGTCTTCCATTAAGCTTGTCTGATAATCAGATAACCATTCCTTTTTTACGTCTAGCTTTTCTGGTGCAAGAGGATACTCATTGTGTTCCTCATGTAAACGTGTAGGGTATTCCAGGTCTACTTCAAATATCCTACCTTTACCTTTGGGGACACCACCTGGTTTTCCTTTTAACCATTTAAACCCACCATATGGAAGAGGTTGACTCATTGCATGACCATATAAGTTATTAGCATCATAGTACATGATGTGATTGATATCCTTGGTTTCATCATAATCTGCAACATTAGGGTTGTTTGCTTTAGCATGACGTTTTGATACCATGCTTATACCACCACGCATACCTTTTTCAATGAAGAGGTGCATATCAGGGTTTGATAGTAACTCTAGCTCTACTTCAGAATGTTTAAGAAGAGCATCCCATGATAACCCCGGAGCAGTGTAGTAATGTAATGGATCAAGCTTGTATGCTTTCATACATGTTTTACGGAATGACTGAAATACATCAGACAGGAGAAGAACATCAGTTTTTAGATACAAGTCATGATAGTCTCCAAGTGTCTTGCAGTTAAACTCCTTCCACACCTTTTGAGCGTGTTCATAATCTTTAGGTGTGATGCTGGAATCAGATAGACTGCTATAGAATGATTCAATAGGAGGTAATGATGTTTCATTGAATCTATCAAAGCTATTCATGTATTCATAGGGATAAACACCCTTTCTGCATATCAGATCTAGTTCATTAAATTCAGCTTTGATATTAATGAAATCATCTTTGCTTGTTGCTTGCACTAATCTGTCTAAAGATGAAGCCATGAACATGAAGCTATCCTTGAACACAAGCTGCCCAAGGCTGAATGATATGTATTTTTCTGCATTATTTGGAATAACAGAAATGTTACCTTTTACTTCAGCTATCTTTTGCATGATAAGGTGACTGTCATATCCTCTTAGATTGTGAAATACAACAGGTATTGGGGTTTTACCTGACTTTAGTTTCAGCTTAAGATTACAAGACTGATGTGCTGCACCTCTGTATTTACCAGTTAAGTGACAATGATCTTTTACTGTATTATCTGCCAGCTTATCATCACATATCCAACAATGTGTTGCAGTATTGTGATTGATTTCATCTTCACTAGACATTATTATAGGTTTTGGGTGATTAAAGTGGTTATTAATGGTAGATAATTCACATTTCATGTTACTGAGAAATATCTCTATAGCTTCTTCTCCTCTATAAATCACTGGTTTATCTGCTTTACCATCATAGCGTACAACCTGATATCCAAATCCACATGCTTCATGCACACTTGTGATTTCAGATTTATCTCCTGCTTTTATTGATTGAGGAACTATTATGCTTTCAAAGTCAGCATATATCACATAAGGAACAGGCATCTGATTCTTATGATTTTTGAACTTGATGATGGTTCCCTTTTCAGGCATTTATATTCTTGTAGAGCTTATATTAATACTTTCACAGTCTTGTTTGTGTCTTATGAGTAGGTCTTCTTTTGAGAAGCCATAAAGACACCGATCACAGAAGTATGTGTGACATTTGTGTTTGTTTTGAGTGTATAAGAAGCGATCAAGATTTTTAATCCAGCAGTAGTGATGTTTTGTTATTTTGGCGCTAGGTTTATAATCTACATCATCAGGGTCATAATTATCATCAATGATACCTCCTTCAGTGTGATCATCAGGGTCATAATTATCATCAATGATGCCTTCTTCAGTGTGATCATCAGTATTATCAGCAGTGTCATCAACAGCATCAACATCTTCATCAACATCTTCACTTATCATTAACAGATTAATCCTAGAAACCTCTTTTGATCCTTCGGATATGTAATAGGGGAAGATGTTAAGCTTTCCCTTTTTCTTTGATAAAGTGTAGCCATATACGTTTATCGTAATATGAGGATTTTGCCTTTCTACTACTTTGATTTGTGATATGGGGGTTGGGAAGTCAACGCCATCAAAGTTTAGGTTGGACTTTGGATAGCTTGATAACCTATCTGAATGTTCTTTAGCAGGATTGATAGCCGAGTTACGGGCATGTTCAAGACATCTGTTATCTGTGTTCTTCACATTGATTATAGCCTTTTTATTTGCAATCTGATCAGGTAATGGTATGTATGATGCACCTTTAAGAGGTACATATTTAGCAAAGTTAAGATACATTTTACCACATCTATCAATCTCCAATCCTGATGCTGTATTGGTGAATGTTTCAATGAAAACATCAAGTTTTGACTTTATACTTGAATAGAATTCATTTACCTTACTTGAATCTAATACAGTATACTGATCACTATTGAAAACTGCAGTTACAGTTTTTCTATTATCACCATCATCTTTGAAGAACTCTACTATCATACTGATTTGGAACTTAAATGACTTGTAGTATTTGAACTCTTCATTTATTTGTCGTATCATCACTTTACGTTTATCTTTATGCAACACATATGGATCTTTATAACTATCACCAGATAGTTGATATGCTTTGAAATAATTACATTTTGGATTATCTACTAGCATTAATTCAGCATGCTTTACAACACCACGCTTGCGCTTTTTCTTTTCTCTACGCCTTCTACGTATCCCATCAGGAGTAGTAGTTGGCACATCAAGTTTTGACTTTAAACCATCAATCATCAATCTAAGTTGCTCATCTGAGATCACCCCAGTACGATGCAGATTCACAATATATATTATATCCTTTTCAGTATGTATGCTCATTTTTGTTTAGCTTTATATTATTTAAATATAATAATATTTTTACTTAACTAATTAAAATGAATAACAGATGTCAATTCTTAATTATTGGAGATCATAAACCATGTGAATCTAAACCTGTAAAGAAATCAAACTATTGTTTCCTCCATAAATATGTATTAAGGACAAGAAGCAAAGCAGTGTTATGCATTGTCTGTAATAAAGGTACTACTGCAAAATATCGTATATGTGTAAAGTGTGGAGGACAGAAACTAAGACTGCATAATAGATATTTAATCATGAAAGAGTTTAACAAAGAGTGTTTGAGAATTAGAAGGATTGAGATTTAATACACACACAAAAATACCCTATAGCTCACTCGCGTGGATACACAAGGTCATATGCATGATATCTATTTTTTCTATCACCCTTACATTGCTTTAATCCAAGAGACCTGAAGTGAAATGGAAACACATCTGGCTTAAGCTTCTTCTTCATATGACCGGGGGCCCATACTTCAGAATTATCTGACAACGTCAATACTAAAGATGTGCCATACTCTGTTTCAATCTGCCTTGCATCCTTAACGGTGAATATTTCATTCAAGGGTAAATCAGCCCATTTGGTTATTTCACTTGTTTGCTCTTCTAGAAGTTCCTCGAATAGCCTTAAGGTGATGTTTGCGTTTTTGTTCATTGTCTTTCTTAGTGGAGATTATTTCTTAAATAGGAAATTAATTAATTACAACCTCTGGAATAGAGTTGAATGGAATCTGTTGGAATTGAGGTTAGAGATGGTGATATTATCGGTGTTTGTAATTATGCGCTACTGGACCAGGTCCTGGTCCAGCATCGATGAGGTTGAGAGAGGCGAGAGGGGGTGTTTGGAGGGAAAATGGAATGAACGTGTGTGTGTTGAGTTTGGAACTGGGTGGAAATGAGTGTTTTGGTCTAGAACCCCCATATGTCATATATATAACCTGATATTGACACAAACCATTTGACTATCTCCCTTAGAATTAAGAGAACCGAGATTGATTTAAAATTAAGCATCACAGTTTTCACAAACCAGGTATCCCCCTCAAAATTTGGAATCGTAAATCCCGAAAGATAATATCGCACCATTACTGGACATGTTAAACACAAATTTATGTTCCCTTAGAATTAAAACACCACAACTGATAATAAAGTTAAGCAACACTTTATAGAGATTCTAGAAACATGTGTTCCTTAAGGTTAAACGTAAAGAAAAGCTGCAGATACACTGATTAAGCATCACAAATCATACAAATTATGTCTCTTTAGACTTAACGAAACGCCGCTGATACTTAAAATTAAGCATCGTCCATTTGTATAAATTATGTCTCCTCAAAAGGCTTAAATTAACTAACGCCGTTGATACTTATCATTAAGCATCACAAATTATATAAATTATGTTCCTCTAGAATTAAAGAATGGAGCTGATACTAAAATTAAGTATCAGAAAGTTATATAAGCATGCATCATTAAACGGTGAACCCAAACACTATTACACACCGTTTGAATTCAACGGTGAACCCAAACACTATTACAAACCGTTTGACTTCAACGGTGAACCCAAACACTATTACAAACCGTTTGAATTCAACGGTTTTTAAATACCTAAGATTATGTACCCATACATGCCATATCTCACTTATTTTCAAGCGAGCTCTCTTATTTTGGCTTTCCGTGCACTTATTTTCAAGCGAGCTCTCTTATTTTGGCTTTCCGTGCACTTATTTTCAAGCGAGCTCTCTTATTTTGACTTTCCGTGCTCTTATTTTCAAGCGAGCTCTCTGATTTTGGCTTTCCGTGCACTCGTTTTAAGTGACTCTCTTATTTTGGTTTTCCGGGTGTACACATGCGGAGAACCAATGTTTCTACATTTTTCGGAATCGACATTTCCGCATGTCCAAGTCATTTCCACCAAATTGTACTACCATATATGAGGGTATATATTGTGCAATTTTGGACTCACTATGTATAGAGATGTGGTACCTGTGCTCGGCGTAAATCCCACATATAATGACCAGTATAAAATGTTAATTGTATTTTATATTTAGTTCATTTTATATCACAAAAAAAGACGACTTCCGTCGTAAAACTGGACCATGGGAACTGACGATAGGTGGCGCTTTTTCGGACTGGTTGTTAAAATGTGAAATACCACGATACAAGATATCCCGCGATACAACCGGGAGCAACTGATACATGTATATTTATCTATCCATGATTTCTTTACATTTCCGTGAGTGGTTGCATTGTTTGAAAGGCTAATCCATTAAAAACTGCACTGCTCTGTTCCAAATTAAAACACACATGTCCCAATTAATAAACGATCAATTTACACCATCCACAATGTCCGAATGTACATGCAGTCTATCAGATTTGTTTACATTTTGTCGCATTTTTGTTTACGGTGTAATCCATTTAAATCCACCATGTCCAGTGTTCCGAATTAATACACAAATCACGATTCAATCATTCATCGATCAATTTATAGCGTTGTTTATCTTCTATATTGATGATACAGAGGAGGATGTGGAATCATAACAAATTATTTGTAAATAATTTTCCAATTTCCAATATGGCTGAATTTTACTTACCAAAAAACAGGATGCGTGAACAAAGCGCGGGTAGTTCATACTCTAAATATTTCGACCCACCGCATAGCCCAAAACAATTAGAAAGTTTCATAAACTCATTTAATTAACAATATATTTGCATACTGCTGTGTATGTATGCTTTGAAAATAAACGGGGTTACTCGGTGGCATCAAAGAACGAGAAAAAAGAAATGTGATCTATATACCACTACGTAACGCTTGTGTCTGCGAATCCGATGATGGTGGGAAAAGAATGCATGACACAGTTGTCCGAGAATCTTTATTTGAGTGTGGTATTAGAAATTCTACAACTTCCGTTAACTTTCTCTGGACGTAATAAACAAACGCTAAATACAAAGTAATTGTATTGATACTATGCCATACCTACATTTATAACTTCAGATCCGAGTACCAAGCCGTGGGCAAGAACGCATCAACCACGTGTAACAGAAAGGGCCGTTGGTCAACTTCATTCGTGCAGTGTTGTTCTAATAAGTATACCCACCTGTGGAGAAACGAGTGTTTACAGACGGTTTCACGTACACTGGCTGTGAATACAACTGGTAAAGAAACGTCGTTGTTTTCCTGTTATCTTATCTATTATCTATTATCATATGTGAGCTAGTGCTATTGCGCCCGTTGTAGTTTATGTTTGGCCACATTGTGTGGGGGAATCCGAAACCGAGTGGTCCCTTGTCCTTTACAACTATTGTTGGGTGTATAATACTTCCATGTAAGGAAGATGTCCAGTCGGCTTGCAGAAAGTTGATGGTTCTACATGGGTTCTCGTCCGAGTCTTAACATACTGCTCGTGATCAGAGGGCCACACGGGATCTTCATCCACCGATAACATGGGGATTCGTCATATTACATTAGCCGTTAGTGCCACTTTGTGTGGCATCCGTGGTCCAGTGGTAGAGCGTCGGATTTGGAATCGAAGGGTCCCGGGTTCGATACTCGGTTAGGCCACATATGTAGTGTCATTGAGCAAGGCACCTCACAAACATTGCTTAGTACTGGTTAACCACTTAGGTCGGCTAAGCCTGCCCAGGAAAACATGTCTACGTCCCTGCAATGGGTTTGACATTAATGGAACATTAGCGTTGGGTGTGTGTTTTGTGTTTATCTATCGTCGCTACCGGTTGCCCATATGAGCGACGCCTCCTGAAGAGATTAGTTATTTTATATTTTGGAGGATAGTGCAATGATACAGACAGAGACCCATTCCAGAGTCTCCTCTGGTTCTTTTATGTGCACGGTGTAAAGCACCGACACGAGACCTCGGTTTAACGTCCCATCTGAAAGACTGCTAATTTTGTTAGGGTCAGACGGGGGTCGAACCTGCGATCCCTGGATTACCAGTCCAGCGTGTTACCACTGGACTATAGATCCGTCAGTAGCGTTGGGTGTTATCGTCTATATCACGTGTATGTGTTTACTTGTGAATGCGGGAAGCGGTATTTTAGACTTAGGTTTTATTACCGTCTCCTAGGAGATTTGAGCATTTCATTGTGTTTGGTTGCGCTCTTGCGGTGGTGGTTCCGGAAGTGTCATGGCCACTGTTTCATCTCCAGTCACACGTCTCTATAGTTTTGACTTTTTGTATCGTGTTTGTGAGTTTGTAATCTAAAGTAACACCAACATTGCACGTCGCATGGTCTTCAGTAAGCCACCTTCCTCACATGAAAGTATTCAAGACCCCCAATTGTATTCGGACCTACAGCGATGAGGGACAAGAGATTAGCGAATAGCGTAACCACTCGTCCTTGACCTTTTATACTAGTTTCATCATATATTTGCCCGGCATACATTGCTGGCTCGTAGCTATACATGGAACATTTGATACTTGTCTTACACTATCCTGATTTACAATTCAGAGATGGAAAATTACTGTAAAAATATTGGCGGTCGTGCATCAAAGATAAATACGAAGATGGCCGAATATGTGTTCACTGGCGGTGTAGAGTTCAAATGGTTGATGTCTAGCACCACCAAAGATATCTTTTCCAGAGAATACAACCTGACAGAGTGCCTTGCTGAAAATATGAATGTTACCGAGTTACTTACGATTAACGACCACACATACGATGATCTGGTCAAATTTATTATTGACAATGAACTGCATAATGGTAGATATTGTAATAAAGCGTACTTGTGGGCGGATGGGCAACCCGACGGCGGAGATGAACATAACTGTGTCAGATTTGGCAACGATTCTTCTAATCGTATGGATGATGCATCGTGTGAGTTAACAGCCGACACTGGGTTCGTCTGCTCCGGTAGTCTTTCACGAATACACGCATAAAGAAAACGCAGACGATAAACTAGTGTAATCTATAATGTATAACTTCTAACCCGACGCTTATATAATTCGGTATAATTGTATTTGTATTTGTGAAAGGATTTATTTCTAAGTTGGACTATGTATAAATCAACACACCATACGTACATACAAGACATGTCTTTCAATTGATAAATAAAAAGGTATAAAACTTAACAAATAACAAACAACACTTTAAAAGCAATATTCACAAAATAACACAACGCAAGACCAGACACTTTTCAAATTGGATTTTCTACAGCATTGTTCAAGATATTAATTTGAATTTATAGATGATGTTATTCGGCTCCATTAGCTGTACAGAAATGATAAAATCTTTCACCTGTGAGACAAAGGTATGTACACGTCGTAAGCGCCAGTTTCTCGGACATACATATTGTATTAATTGGGATTCGGTGACTTTTCACATTGTTCGGATTTTGCGTTGTGTCATCATTTTTTGTGAATTTTGATTTTTCAGTGATTTAGTTTAATCATATTTTATTGCTATATACATGTACATAATAAATTCAAAGACATATATAATAAGAGCAAAAGCAAATGGGTTGGGCCACAAGTTCTGAACAACATTAGTAATTGGTCCTTCCCATGATAGTATGTTGTACTTAGTGCAATACTGGCGAATATGTAACTTATGACATGCATATTTGAAGTTTAATGAGATATTATTTATCAAGTCGAAAGGCAATTGAAGCAGTGTTTGAATGATAAAAATAAAATACTCAACTTTTACTAACGCTGTTGCTAGGTTCCGTTCCCCAGGTGAGAGATCCCCATGGTGCGCTCGATCGGAAGTAATATCATAGCGAATGGTGTGTTGCTAACGTGATCACAAATTAGAAACGCTTTGATTGTTTAATATACTTTTGAACTGCTGCAAATATAATTATATTTTCGTTTTTCAGTAATGTTTGTTATTGGTTAAGTTTTATACCTTATTGTTTTTTGTTTGTTTTTTTTTTTTAATTTTGAGGCCCCTTTTCGAGTAACTCCGTTTATTTCTTTCATGTATGTACATAAAAAGCATTTACACAATGTTACAACATAAATGATATCATAAGACGTTTACCTTCCATGTATATACACAAAAGGGTTATTTCTGGATAAGTATCCCTAGTTTGAAAAATAAATTGTAAAGCAAAAAAGAGAAGGGTGAAGAAAAAGAAAAAAGCATATGGGTGATCGTTTCCATTTATTTATTTTCAAATTACACACACACAAAAAAACATAAATAGAGGAATTAATCGATTATATAAACGTTACCCACTTGGAGTTGTATTTTTCTAATTTGTCTGTTCGTAAAGCAATCTCCCGTTCTAAATTAATTCTAATATTTAGATAGCTTTTAAAGCATTCAAAACGTGGCAATTCTTTTCTACACTTCATTCTATATATAAAAGATTTACATAGAATAATTACGAAATTAATTGTATTGTTTATTACTGAGTTGTTTATTTTACCAAAACAAATTACCTCAAAATTGATATCCACATCTATATTTTTTGTTTTTAGAAATGTGCTTAGTTGTTTCCACATGTGTTGTACACATGGGCATTCCCAAAACAAATGTTCAATATTTTCGACATTCATATTACAGAAATCACAAAGACTTGTCGGAACTAATTTGCATTTTAATAAATGTGTATTAGTCGGTAGAATATGCTTCAAGAATTTGTATTGAAAAATTCTTAACTTCGTATCTATTGTCGCAAAATACAGAACTGAGTAAATACGTTTCCATTCAAAATCTTGTTTACCTAGTATGGTATTCCATTTATTTTCTGATTTAATTCCTTCAATCTCTGAATTGTCCATTTGTGTTTTATATAATAGTTGATTGGGGCTTTTTGAGGTTTTTAGTTTGTCAATTAACGTTTCTGTTCTTGTTTCTGCAAGGAGTCGTTGGTTCATTTTATTTACGTATGATTGTGGTATACTGTGTTTTAGTTTATGATAGGTTAAGAAATCCTTTTCATTTAAATTAAATAACTCTATCATGTCATCAAATGTTGAGTATTTACCATTCCTAAAATTGAATAATTGATCTACATATTTTATTCCTTTATTGGACCAATCCCTATAGAAGACAGTGTTTCCCTCCACTTTAATTTCAGAATTATTCCAGATGATATGTTGTTTAAAAGAAACACTAGAATTACTAAATTGTGCAGAAATATTAAACCATGACTTTAGAATATCATGTAAAAATGAATTACCACCACTGACGTTATGAATATCATTATCAGACAGATTGCAATCTAGTAACATTTCACCCCCATATTTCTCTATTTGCTTTGCATAAATACATTTCCAGAGTCCTTTATTTTTGTCGTCTAAGATTCTCTTAAGCCAACAAGCTTTTATTGAGTTTAAAAAATATGTTATGTTTGTTAACTTTAAACCGCCACTTTCATAATTTTTATATAATGTAGTTCTCTTGATTTGTTCTGGTTTATCTTCCCACATAAATACAAATAATGATTTTGTAATATCACTAATGATATGCGCTGGTGGATTCGGTAAAACAGTAAATGGATAAACAAGTTTTGGTAATGCAAACGTTTTAATAACTGTCACTTTCCCCATCAAAGTAAGCTTACGATGTTGCCACTGCTTTAAACAGTTTTTAAATTCTTGCAATGTTGGTTCCAAATTTGATGTAAGATTAAATTCTTTATCATTACTAAAATACATTCCAAGTGTTTTTGCCTTCTTTGAGGTCCATATAAAGTTCTTATCTTGACACATCTGAATATCTGAATTTCTTAAGGATCCTATTCTGAGTATAATGGTTTTTGATGTATTTAATTTCAATCCTGACAGTTTGCCAAATTCACTTATAACATAAATCAAACGTTCAAAAGAAGCTTTATTACCATTGTTTGTATATATGTTCCGTCGTCAGCATATAGTGTTTGTTTTATTTCCTGACCATTTATGTTTATTCCTTGGATATTTAGATCTCTTGCTATTGTATTTGATAATAGTTCCATGCATATGATAAAAAGTGAAGATGACAGAGGACATCCTTGTCTTACCCCTCTTTTAATCTGGAAAGCTTCTGACATATAACCATTGTTTATAACAACGCTATTTATGTTAGAGTAAAAAAGTCGAATCCACTTAATGAAATTCTCACTAAAATTAAAATGTTTTAAGCATGCAAATATAAATTCGTGATTGAGGCTGTCAAACGCTTTCTCGTAATCTGAGAACAATAATAATCCAGGAAGTTTATTATCATTATAATATTCGATAATTTCAAAAAGTAGACGAATATTTTCACCGATATACCGTCCTTTCATGAAGCCTGTTTGTTCTGGGCTTATAATTGTGGGTAAGACTTTTTTTATTCTGTTGGCAATCGCTTTTGTTGCTATTTTCGTATCCACATTAAGCAGACTTATTGGACGCCAGTTTGATAGTGTTGTTTGATCCTTACCAGATTTGGGTAATAATGTTATAATACTTTGTTTTTGTAAATCGGTAAGATTTCCATTAAAATATGAATAGTTAATGGATTTAATATAGTACTGCTTTAGACTTTTCCAAAATATTTTGTAAAATTCAACGCTATGTCCGTCTGATCCAGGACTTTTGTTGTTTTTCATCTGAAATAGAGATTGTGAGCACTCATATTCATTTAATAAGCCGTCACAGTTAAACGATTCTAATGGTTCTAGTTTGTTTATTGCTTGATCAAAAAAATCAATAGAAGGTATTATCATTTCAGTTTCCTGGTATAAATGCTTATAATATGCCATTTCTTCATATAAAATTTGGCTGCTCCCTGTAATTTCTTTATCATTTACTACTAATTTTGTAATATTCTTTTTTTCAGCATGGCGTTTTTCAAGATTAGTAAAATATTTAGTATTTTTTTCATTGAGTTCAATATCGAGTGCTTTTGATCATATCATTATCCGTTAACTTTTTTTCGTACAAATTATTCAGCAGATCCTTTTTACTCAACAGTTCTTCCTGATAATGTTCAATATTGGTATTTGTAATAGCCTTATTTATTTTGTCTTCAATTGTTTCTATTTCTTTTATTAATATGCTCTCCTCCTTTTGTTCTTCTTTTTTCTTATATGTTGAATATTTTATTGTATCATTTCTGATGTTACCTTTAATAATTTCCCATAGTACATTTGAATTAGCTTCTTCATTGAACTGTACAGTTTCGTTTATGCTATTTTTTATAATTGCTTGATAGTCGCCATTTAATAACAGGCTATTGTTTATTTAAAATAACCTGGCCCTCTTTTCTGATCGGTAAAATTAATTTTTAAAAGTACAATTGAATGATCAGATCTAAAACTTGGTTTGATTACACAACTTTGCGTTAAGTTACTAAAATATTCGGAAACAAGAAAGTAGTCTAATCTGCAGAAGATTGGAGGTACCGTACTAGAATGCCAAGTGTATTGACTTTGAGATTTGTTTTTATGTCTCCAAATATCGATAAGGTTATTATTTTTTATTATTTCCTTTAATTTTAGTCTACATTTAGAGTGGGTATCTATTCTACCATTTCTCTTATCTACATTTATATCTAATACTGTATTGAAATCTCCTCCAGTGATGAAATTCTTATCGTTATTTTCATTTAAGTAATTGTCCAGTTCATTAAAGAATGTGACGTCATCATCGTTAGGTCCATATGCATTAATTAATGTAAACTCGTGATTATTTATTGCTATTTCCAGAGCAATTAGCCTACCCTTAATTATTTCTACGAAATTCTTAATAGTATGAGGACCCGCTATGTTCAATAATATAGCAACACCTTCGCTGTTACTTTTTATACCACTATAATAGGCTTTATTACCCCATTCAGAAATCCATCTACTAGTAGTTTTTTCTGAAGAATGTGTTTCCTGGAGAAAACAAATTGATAGTTTTTTACTCTTTACCCAGTTAAATACTTCCAATCGTTTTTTAGTATTCCCAAGACCTCTAACATTATATGAACATATCAATAATTCCATACTACTTAAAATGAAATGACATAATTATCAATCTAAAATAAATGGGAACGATCACGCAAATATATAAAGAATGTAATGTCATAGTTTAAGAAAAAATAATCTCGGTCACGGGATGCAACTACAGTATATAATTGTTATAAATACTTTACCAGGTAGATCTATAGCACAACATCAAGCTGTTTGAGTTGTGTTCTTCAATGAATCAATATATGTTTGACATTCTAAATCCCGCTTGCTCATGTTATTGTCAGTTGACTTTAACAAACATAACAGAAGTGAATCAGACAAGCATACAGATTGACAGACAGACATTATGTGTAATAATGCGTATGCACAGGGTGAATCTGGAATTATGATACAGTATTGTATAATAGCACATCATGTCACTACACATTAAGGTGCCCATTCAATTGTATTAACATTATACAAACAAATCGTATAATTAAAAGAAGCTTCTGTGTGTATACCTTATTGTTGATGAATTCAAAAGGAATGTCTAGTATGTACGTATGGTAGGTTGATTTATTCATGGTCCAAATGTGAGCACAATCCTTTCACAAATAATCCAATTATACCGAATTATATACGCTTCGGGTTACAAGTGGCCCTGCCCTATGTGTACAGGTGTCGTCAATACATATATACTATTAGGTTACTATAGTCTCTATACATGTTAATTTATTAGGCGAGTTGGAGAAAATATACATGGCGAGGCTGTGCCGAACGTTCGGAGACGAGCCTAATAAATTAAAATGTATAAGACCGTAACCAAATATACTATTTATCTTATCTGCTGGTAAAAAAGAAGTTGTAGAGAGGAATAGGAATGATTATATCGAATATTCATGAAGTGAAGTTTATCATACAATATGTGAACATATGACGTCATACACGTAGTGCTATGACGTCACTAAAGGTTTATTGGGCACTGACTAAGAATTAGGCAGGCCGTGTTTGACCATTATTACTTAGATATGAATGTTAGCCTATTGTTGTGCCGTTACCTACCACAATACTGTCTACCACAATACTGTCTACCACAATACTGTCTACCACAATACTGCCTACCACAATACTGCCTACCACAATACTGTCTACCACAATACTGTCTACCACAATACTGTCTACCACAATACTGTCTACCACAATACTGTCTACCACAATACTGTCTACCACAATACTGTCTACCACAATACTGTCTACCACAATACTCTCTACCACAATACTGTCTACCACAATACTGTCTACCACAATACTGTCTACCACAATACTGTCTACCACAATACTGTCTACCACAATACTGTCTACCACCACAATACTGTCTACCACAATACTGTCTACCACAATACTGTCTACCACAATACTGTTACTTATCCACAATACTGTCTACTTTGCCTACCACAATACTGTCTACTTTGCCTACCACAATACTGTCTACTTTGCCTACCACAATACTGTCTACTTCTACCACAATACTGTCTACTTTGCCTACCACAATACTGTCTACTTTGCCTACCACAATACTGTCTACTTTGCCTACCACAATACTGTCTACTTTCCTACCACAATACTGTCTACTTTGCCTACCACAATACTGTCTACTTTGCCTACCACAATACTGTCTACTTTGCCTACCACAATACTGTCTACTTTGCCTACCACAATACTGTCTACTTTGCCTACCACAATACTGTCTACTTTGCCTACCACATAGTATAGGGTGGCACTATGGGGCATGTCTATGGCACTATGGGGCATTTTACCGAGGTGGGTGGCAGTATGGGGCATTTTTTTTATGGCACTATGGGGCATTTATACACATGCACATGTTTGACATGTCCCCATAGTGCCACCCCTAGTGACTACTAAAAATAACATAACACATAATAAATTTCAATATAATTTTTTTATTTACTAATAACTAATTAACTAATAACTAAAACATTAGTAACATACATGTTATATTAATTTGAATACATGTTAATTTAAAGTTTTTTCACATTTACAACATTTTATTCCTAATAAAATATCTAATATGCATTAATATTTCTCCAAACTTATTTAGTCCTTGCCATTTTACTTGCACTGTCGCATTTTTATGCCACATATTTAAACCAATACCCCAAATACAGTCTCGAGGGTTGGCCTCTGCAAGAATTTTATTATTTGTATTTAATAAAAATCTCTTTAAGTATTCGTTTTGGTTATATTTTAACCAGTTTCCATCAAAAAGCACTTGTTCTGAATCTCTGTTCCATTGTTGTACATCAAAAAGTTCAGATCTTGACCGTCCTAGATGTCGTATTTCAGCTGCATTTGTAGAAATAAGGATCTTCTCAGCAATAGTATGTTCTTGACATTGTAGCATTTTTTTATGTTGAAAATATTGTTCAGTACATATATATTTCACTCCATCACTATCTATAAAGTCTGCAAGGTAAAAATTACTGAAGACACTGTTTTGTCCATAAAATAATACCATATCATTTGTTATTCTGTCATCCATAGTTCTCTTCAAATCTTTCTTTGTAAATGATAGGATAGTAATACCTCGCATACATTTATATAATCTTCATCCTCTGGAGTTATTTTTGTCCTCTCTAAATAGTCATTATATATTATATACCAATCATCTATATCTAGTGTTTCTTTTAACACAGTTTCTATATCTTTATGTTTAACACTCGCAATATTTTTGTTATATAAATAATGTTTAATAACACTTTCCATATCTATATATTGACCCAAATGTAAACGTACATTTGACAACATATTACCAAAATTCTCTTCTTTTGGTGTTCTCTTTCGTGTTATTTCATCATTAACCATATCAATCATCACCTCCTCCCCTATATCTAAATGTATAATACTACTAACAAAATCCGAACATAATCCTACTCCACCATCGAATTTTACTATATGTGACATGTTACTACCAATCTCTCTTTGAATGATGGTATAATAAGACATCAAGTACATTTATATAGCTTTTATCATATGGTAATACTAATCTATTTCTAGAAACAACATAATCGTCATACATTGAGATCCATTTCTCATATCCCATACCTAATGTATTGTACATAAATTCTATATCATCTATTTCAACGATATCTAATTTACGTTTCAATAGAAAATGAGTTAATATACTTTCTATATCCATTTCTTTCCCTAAATATTGTTGCGCATGTGAAAAAAGCATCCCATAATAATTGTTATATGTTGCCCCATCTAAAATTAAAATATGTTCAGGAGTAATTGTTGTTAAGTCAACATCTCCTACTTTTCTGATTATTTCCTCATTTACCATTTCTATATACATTTCTGTATCTAAACCCAATTGTACTTTAGAATATTGTAACCCAAATGATGTATCAACCCTATGATGTATCAACCCTATGATGTATCAACCCTATGATGTATCAACCCTATGATGTATCAACCCTATGATGTATCAACCCTCTGATGTATCAACCCTATGATGTATCAACCCTATGATGTATCAACCCTATGATGTATCAACCCTATGATGTATCAACCCTATGATGTGAATTCATATTGCTATTATTCATGATTGATGTCTTACTACGATATCATAAGTAAAAAATAATGATAGTATGTTATAGTTGTTGTGACTTATATATTGTCTCTTTACGTTCTGTGTTATATTAATAGAACAGTCTATTAATAGTTCCATGAATATAATATTTAAATGTCTATGTAATTGAATTACATTTATAGTATCTGGTGTATCTGGTATATTGAGCGTACTTCTTGACAAGATAATCATTATACATTATATGACAAAATATGAGAGATGTTCCCCTATCGGAATATGTGTAATGGTCCTGAAAAGGACCGTATTTTGCCTTCCTAACAATATCATGTTAAGGTATTGTTCTCAGTGTCTATAATCTCCGGAGGAAATATTGAGTTCGAGATAGAATCTCCACAATAATCCACCGGCGTAAGCCCTCCATAAACCGGTACATAACTCATCATTCGTCTGAGGTAGTCATCATTAGTTTCTGGAGCTGGTGGTGTTGATGTAATAACTGGCTTCATAATCAGCTCCACGATATGGCTCCACCGCCCCCCTAGCATAGGATCATTCAAATAATCTATTAAGCTTGACATTGTGAGATAATCAATAATGAATAAAAACATAAACAAACACGCCATATATAACAGAGGTATTGGATTGACCTACACGCTATAAATAGATTCTATATAACATAGTATCGGTTTTTTGACCCACTACATATTATACGTTATATATAGTGTAACATGTCTAATGTATAGCGCTACGGTAACCTACATTTAAATAATCCATTAAAACAAAATAAACATAATCCATGCATAAATAAGAAATTGTTATGTTCATAACATAGCTTACAGTAATATGTTTCTTTACCGCACCAATGACAAAAATAACCTAACAGTTTTTCCCAGATATCTGATTCACTATCAAAACAAATACTAGCACCACAACATTGACAATCACCTTCTAATATAATAGTATGATTAAACTTTGATGCATAAAATTCCCCTGCTATATCTTTAAAATGTATAGCCATATTGTTTTGCTAAGTATAAAATATGAACTATGCTGGTGTAATGTTATATATGTTGTGAATGGACTAGATATTTGACAAAACATGAGAGATATTTTCTTATCGAGAAATATGTATTGGTCCTGAAAAGGACCGTTTTACATGCAGCCCTAAAAAGGGCTATTTATATTTGGCCCTGAAAAGGGCCGTTTTACGTTTATACTAAAAATTAGTACAATTCCGGACATGATGCAGTGTCCACTTCTCCAGCGTAACACATACACGCCGATACCATACTGTCAGGTTGGCAAGAGTCACAGGTACACCCTGCAGGTTGAAGTTCAACCCTAGCATCTGAAGGTCCGCCGATCCTGGAAAACCCTCTCATTTGAGTTTGTTGTGTAGCCGTCCTTGAGGCCGGCATACCGAAGTATCGTATGGCAGTCTCCGTAGCTACAGGCATTTCAGGTTCGATCCCGAAGTATCGCGCTGAACTCTCCGACTTTATCGGGGTAGAATACCCTGGTCTTGTGTCTATCTCTGCAGCCTGTGTGTGGTGTTGAGGTGATTGTGGTATCGGAGATCTTGAAACCGACTCTGTAGGTAGAGTTGTCTCAGGTTCTGGAGATTCCGGAGAGCTTCTTGTAACTGGAGATCTTGGAGTCTGTTCCTGAGGTACTTCAGCCGGTGGAGGATATTGTGGTGATCTCGGTCTTGTTCCTGTCGGTTGGTATGGTCAATACCTCAACTCGTTAATGTTCCTTAATGAGTGTCTTGCCTGTCTTGAAGCTCTTCTTCTAGAGGCCAATTCGGTTGCCTCAGCCCTCAATAGATCCGATGTCTCCAGATATAGCTGTTCCTCATAACGCTGTATCGCCTCAAGTACCCTCATACGTCTGATAATATCAGCTATGTACAAATTCGACATGATGTATTCGTTGCGGTTAGGATAACAGTAATGGTAAAATCAATACCGTGCGCATCATTTTATAGGAAATTTTAGGATTGACCTCCATGCTAAAAATAACTTTTTTGTAAAAGTATAGTGTATGTTATTATTACATCGGATTGACCTACTTTACTAGTATAAAAAGCCAATATTGAAAAATAGGTTACACTCTTATTCACGATGAATGACCTACAAGATTTGTTGTCTACAGCAATGAATAATACTGGACTCCCTTCAGATCCATATTATCAGCAACCCCCAGCAATGGTGTATCAACCAACACAGACTACACCACAACAAATACCTGTGCAAAATAAAGAAGAGGTTCAGATGAAAACCAAAGTACTCATTGGTATATATGGGGAACTACAAAGGATGAATATTAATTTGACTACAATCGCTAATAATATTGAGAAGATAGCTCAACATAAAACTACAAAGACTCCTGAGGACCCGATAATGAAGCCTGCCGAAATACAGCTAAATTTCTCATGTAAACCGCTTGAGATCCCAATAGTATGCATAAGCACAAAACCAGTGCAGATAGAGACATGCTGTATAGATGAAGAAAAACACAGACAGAGTCACAAGAAAAGAAAAGAGCCGTATCATAAGAAAGAAGATAGAAAAGATGAGAAGAAAGATAAGAAGAAAGAGGAACACACAACACACACAACCCAGACGAAGAAACCATTATATGATGGTCAAGGGAACTACGGGAAAAATATGTTTATTAAATAAACATATTTTGAAAAAACGGTCCTTTTCAGGACCAATACATATTTCTCGATAAGAAATATCTCTCAAATTTGTCGAAATATCTAGTCCTACCCCAAACATATACTTGTATTAAAATATTAGTTAGAGTGTATAAAAAATCTATATATAACGTATAATATGTAGTGGGTCAAAAAACCGATACTATGTTATATAGAATCTATTTATAGCTAGTAGGTCAATCCAATATTCTGCTATAAATTATCTGTTCAATATGAAAATGTTTATCAGTTATCAAAAATGATTGGAAGACGATTACTGCGTATGGTTAGAGGAATCTATAAGAAGATAAGAAATTATCGGAAAATAATACATGAACAATCGGAGGTATGCGATAACAACATAAATGAATATACGGAGTACAAGGAACAACGTCGATACGACCTGGAACAATTCTTCCTTAGACGTGATGTTATCTGGCCGAGAAATCAAGTATATATGGTTAAATTGGTGAATATATACCCGGATTTATCAGAGTTTTTATAAATAAAAACTTAGATAAAAACAGCCCTTTTTAGGGCTGCATATAAAACGGTCCTTTTCAGGACCAATACATATTTCTCGATAAGAAATATCTCTCAAATTTGTCAAAATATCTAGTCCTACCCCAAACATATACTTGTATTAAAATAGTATCTAGAGTGTATAAACAATCTATATATAACGTATAATATGTAGTGGGTCAAAAAACCGATACTATGTTATATAGAATCTATTTATAGCGTGTAGGTCAATCCAATACCTCTGTTATATATGGCGTGTTTGTTTATGTTTTTATTCATTATTGATTATCTCACGATGACAGCTCTTAATGATGTTCAGATCCAGGGTGTTATGGCGCAGTACAAAAAACTTGGTGAAGTTATAGAAGACCATAGAAATCAACTGGGACAGTTGGAGGCTACAATTAGGCTCTATGAGTATAATTATAACCATTTAGCGGCTATAATATCGACCATTCGACCTTCGATTCCTGGAGCTGAATCCGAAAACTTTGCGCAAACAGAACAACCACCTCAGAGTTCTAACTTTGTAACAGAACCTGACAATTGGAACAATGATGACGAACCATTGTTCACCTTAACGGAAGGCAATGGACGATTGATGGGCGGTACTTACTGTCGTAGTAAGGTTACAAGTGGGGCATATTGTCCTACATGTCGTGGTAAACATTGCGGTGAATAGTTTTAAACTATATATCAACGGCCCTTTTCAGGGCCCATAATAAAATGAAATAAAAACCTCTTAGATTTTGTCAAAGTATTATTTTATTATATTACAATCACAACATCAAAATATAAATTGAAATAAACACAATACATAACTAATACAGGTTATACAAATAATAATATTTACATCCAATACAATGAGTGTTATAAAGTTAACTCTATTTATAGGTACTTCAATGTCAATTTTATACCATATCTATTAGTGTCATTTTAATAACATAATTTTTTAAAACACTGTAATGCCATACAATCATCTTATAGATTCAATAGTCTTTTGTTACGAAATGCCTTCAATGGAGCCCTCTCCTTTGTGGTATCTTCTACTCGTGGCCTCTTTTTCAATGGTTCCTCACATTCATCTATGGTGTCCATTAGGGTCCTTTTTGGTTTTGGAGTCGAACAAGTCATATTCTGCAGCTCACCTTTAAATGGGACTCCAGGTGAAATACCGGAATCCATTTCTACATCCATGATGTCCTCTACATCCCATATTTTATCGGCATTGGTGTTGGTTTGTGGTGCAATTTCTGTTTGGTTGGTGACCTCAAACTCGCTCGATTCAGGTTTATCATAGGTTGGATAAATAGTATTCTCCTTTTTCAATGTATATTTGTCAGGGCATGTAGTAGCATGATGCCCCGGTTTGTTACATTTATAACAAGTTATATTATTTATAAACTTGGTCGGTTGTGTTTTGTTGATACATTCATTCGCATAGTGTCCTTTTTTCTTACAAATATAACAATAAATGTTTTTCTGGCCCTGTTCATTTCCATATGCTTTATACCATAATTCATTTAACTTCAAACTCATTTCATTTAATTGTTGCTGCATACTCATGATTGTTACTGAATGATTGCCAAAGTAGTGAATAAATAATGTCTATGAAATAACCTATATTTATAGTAAACTGATGTAGCTATATTTAGATAATTAAAATATAAATAGATAATGTTTATTAATAGCTCAAAAGAGTGTATATAAGAATAAAAATCAAAATAGCAAATCAGTCATATAATAATGGCTACAAAATTAGTAGAATATTCAGATTCTTCTAGTAGTGATGAATCTTCAAATGAAGATTCTTCAAATGAATCTTCAAATGAAGAATCTTCAAATAAAATATTATACACTAATGATAAATATTATAAAATTAATGAATTGCAAAGTAGAAAATCGAGAAAATATAGATCTCAAAGTAAAGTATATGATTTGACCTTTAACCAATATGATAAACCATTTGACTTTACTAATGAATTATTTAACAATTTAGTAAAGCAAATAAAAGAAAAATCAAACGTACAACCAAATGATAAAATTAGATTTTCTATTACACATCCTACATTAGAATTTGGTATTCATATACCATTTAATGATGCTGGAAATATATCAGGAACAACATTATTGAATGAAATCGAAAGAGTAGGTCAAAGTAATAAAGAATTTAAAATACATGATAATGGTTTGAGAATTGAATTTACTCATACATCAATGCCTATTGGAGGTAGTAGAAAAACAATGCATCATGGTAGTGAAAAAAGCATCGATAATATGATAAATATAAAACGTAGCATTATTAAAATTGAAAATAGTGAAGATAGTATGTGTTTAGCTAGATCTATTGTTGTATGTATGTGTAAATTAAATACTGATAAAAGTGATGAATGGAAAAAAAAATGGAGTGAAATTAGAAGGACAGACAGACCTCTTCAAAAACAAGAAGCAGAAAAATTATTAAATAAAGTAGGTCTAAATATAGATCAGAAAAATGGTATTGAGGAATATAAATTAATTCAAAACGAATTATATCCGGAATATATTATTAAAATACATCAACAACATGGAAAAGGTGAACATTTATTTGAACCATATACAATGACTGATAATAGTAAAGTTATACATTTATATTATCATGATAATCATTATGATAGTATTATCTCAATTAGAGGTTTTTTTGGGTATAGTTATTTTTGTGAATATTGTGATGTAGGTTATAGTAATAAAGAACACCATAAATGTCGTAACATATGTAAATGTTATTCGCATGAATTATGTGGAAAAAAAGAAAGTATATATTGTAATACTTGCAGGCGTTGGTTTGTTAGTATATCATGTTATGAAAATCATAAAACAATTAAAGGAAAACATAAGAAAAATATATGTTCGTCTGTACAGTTATGTAAAAAATGTGATACTCTATTAATAGAAAGTAAAAAAAATCATATATGTCCAGGGTTTAAGAAATGTAAATATTGTAAATTAATAGTACCCTTGGACCATGATTGTTATATACCGATATATGTATCTGAACCATTAAAACAAGGACCTAAAATAGTACCCTATATATGTTATGACTTTGAATGTCAATTTGATGATGGGGAACATAAACCAAATTATTGTGTAGCTCAACGGGCATGTGACAAATGTATTTGTAAATCAGTTACTGAATATTGTGACCATTGTAATAATATTGAAGGTGAAAAACAAATGATATTTGAAGGGGAAAATACATTACAAGAATTCTGTAAATGGTTATTTAGTCCTATTCATAATTATTCAACAGTAATAGCTCATAATGGAAGAGGGTATGATACACAATTTGTTTTAAGATATTTAATTACACATGGTACAATTAAACCTGATTTAATTATGAATGGGAATAATATTATGTTATTAAAATATAAAAATATAAGATTAATAGATTCCTTAAATTTTATAGGGATGCCTTTAGCATCATTCCCAAAAACATTTGGATTAAAAGAATTAGCTAAAGGTTGGTTTCCGTTTTGGGCTAATATTAGTCAATATCAAAACTATATTGGGCCATATTTATCATTAGACTATTATAAACCAGGGTCTATGAAACCTGAAAATCGTGAAATATTTATGAAATGGTATGAAGATAAAATTAAAAATCAAGAATGTTTTGATTTTAGAAAAGAAATGAAACAATATTGTATATCAGATGTCGATATTTTAAGAAGAGGTTGCGGGGAGTTTATAATACAATTTCTAAATAGCGATCAAATTAACCCCTTTATAGAGGCAATAACACTACCTCAAGCTTGTAATAAAGCGTGGAGGAAAAATTATATGCCTAAAAATAGTCTTGGGGTTATATCTGATAGTGGATATCCTAATAAAACTAAATATTCTATTAAAGGAATAAGATGGTTGCAGGCCTATAGTGCTGATTTAAATAAGAAAATGTGTCATGCATTAAATGGAGGTGAGAAAAAAATAGGTAAATATCATGTAGATGGTTATTGTGACGGTATAATATATGAATTTCTGGGTTGCTTATATCATGGGTGTGAGAAATGTTATCCAAATAGAAAATATATTAACCCATATACAAAAAAAACAATGGTACAACTTCATGAAGAAACTATTAAACGATTTAACGAATTAAAAATATTAGGTTATAAAATTATTTATATATGGGAATGTGATTTTGATAATTATAAGAATATCAATATCCAATATAAGAATAATATAAATGTATTATACCCATATAGAGAACCTATTAAACCTAGAGATGCTCTATTTGGAGGTAGAACAATGCTGTAAAATTATATCATAAAATAAAAGATGATGAACAAATAAAATATGTTGATATATGTTCTTTATATCCATATGTTAATAAATATAAAAATATCCATGTGGACATCCAAATATATTAAGTCCGGAACAAATTGATATAAAATATATTAGTGACTATCAGGGTTTGATAAAATGCAAAATACTACCACCTCAAACATTATGGATGCCTGTATTACCAATACATTGTAATAAAAAAATGATATTTACTCTATGTTATACATGTGCTAAGAATGAAGATGATTATTGCAATCATACAGAAAATCAAAGAGCATTGATTGGTACATGGACAACTGTAGAAATACAGAAAGCGTTAGATAAAGGTTATCAAATATTAGAAACATATCAAATATGGCATTGGAGTGAATGGAGTTCAGATGTATATAAACAATGTATCGATAAGTATTTAAAAATGAAACAAGAGGCTAGTGGGTATCCAAATTGGGTTAAAAATGAAGATGATGAAAAAAGGTTTAAAACTGATTATTTTAATGCAGAAGG
>CM026399.1:20853417-20939092 GCA_014843695.1 Archivesica marissinica
CGCATAAATAATAACACCGCACAAGTGACGTATTTGAGAGATTCAGGTGCGACAATTAGTTTATTGTCGGCTACTGATCAGACCGCTGATCATTTAGAATACACAGGTGAACGGGTAACAATCCGCGGTGTCAATTATATCCCTGGTAATTATCCGATAGCAAAGATTAGCGTCGATTGTCCAATATACCAAGGAACATTGAAGGTGGCTGTATTAAAACACAGATGCACCGCGGGGGTGGATCTTATAATAGGTAACGACTGTGAAACTGCCCCTGTCACTGATTTGATTACCTGTGGCGTGGTTACACGCTCAAATAAGAAAATTATCCCGTTTGATGAAATTGTCACGTCCAACCCAGACTCAGAAAACACGACCGATACAAATCACAATGTCTTACCTTTTCGGAATACAATTGAGATCAATTCCCCCTCTGAGAAAGCCAGTACAGTTAAACCCCAAAATATTCCCTCTATTGACGATTTGAGTCCTGATAAATTATTGCAAGAACAGAATAATGACCCGACCTTAGCACCCCTCTGGGAAATGGCTCAAGAAGGAACACCTATTCGGCAAGGATATTACATCCAGCTCGAACCCCGACTACTTATGAGGAGAGAACAACCTCAAGACACGTCCAAAGTTCGACCCTGGAAAATATATGATCAGGTGGTAGTTCCACGGGGATTCCGTGATCATATAACGGGACTCGCCCATGACAGTTTAAGTACGGGACACCAGGGACCTAGTAAGACCCTGAAGCGCATTAAGCGCCGCTTCTTTTGGCCGGGAATCCGCGCAGATGTTAAACGATTCTGCCATAGCTGTGGGCCGTGCCAGAGAGCGGGTAAGGGACAGAAAGCCACTGTAGCCCCATTGAAACCCCTGCCCATTATATCCCAACCATTCAAATTTATATCCGCTGATTTCGTTGGACCCATGAAGAAAACTATAAATGGGAACCAGTATATCTTGAATTTTATTGATCATGCCACTAAATATACGGAATCTTTCCCATGCGCCGCAGCGACAGCTGTTAATGCACAAAAAGCCCTGATCGAGATAATATCTCGACATGGAAAACCCCAGACCCTGTTGACTGACCGAGGAAGCGCTTTCATAGCTGAAACATTCACACGCTTCCTAGCCGAGCACGATATACGTCACTTAACTAGCACGAGTTACAGGCCTCAAACCAACGGATCAATAGAGAAATATAATGGTACATTGAAAACCATGCTTAGAATCCTTGGGGAGAACTCTTTATCGTCTTGGGATGAGATGCTACCCTGGCTATTATTTGCATATAGAAGTGCAGAGCACTCTAGCACAGGATATTCTCCCTTCTACCTTCTATATGGGCGCGAACCTAGAGATAATCTAGATTCCACTTATGATCTCTGGGCTAGAAATGAGCGGGATGAAGGGATCCCCATAAATAACTATGTACAAGAATTATGTCATAGATTAGCTGAAGCGTTACGTGACGCCAGCGAGAATGCACAACAGGCCGCAGATGGTCGTAAAACAAAGTATGACAGAAGTAAGAAAGCGAAAATGCGTGTATTCCAGCGTGGTGAATTAGTGTTAGTACGATTACCGTTAAAAGGTAATAAGCTGAAAAATGCCCTCCAGGGACCGTATCCGGTACACGAAAAGGTAGCGTCGCATACCTATATTATATACATGCCTGATAAGAGAGTAAAATACCGTGTTATGCATGTAAACCAGTTGAAGCCCTGGACAGGTAGGGAGGAGGGTGCAGCTCTAGCTGATAGTAGTCCGGTGTATGAGTCCCAAGACCCTACCCTATTAGATTACCAAGCCCCTACGGACATTGAGAAAGAATTCGATCCTTGCAGTCCTCTTGAATCTGTACCTAAGAAAACCTGGCCGGATATCAGTCATTTAAACCCAGACCACAGGGACGATATTAGTCAGTTATTTGACCGTTACCCCCGTTTATTCTCTGGACAACTGGGACGTTTCCACGATGTTACCCATGATATTGATGTGCAAGGTGCTTCACCCGTAGTCCAGCCTTACTACCGCATGTCTCCAGAAAAGAAACAAATATTAAAAACTGAGCTAGATCAAATGTTGGAGTTAGGAATTATCCGCCCTAGCAGAAGCCAGTGGGCCTCTCCCATAATATTGGTACGCAAATCAGACTCAGAATGGCGACCATGTATTGATTATCGGAAAATTAATGACCTGACTCGAGGAGAAGCCTTCCCCATCCCGAGATTAGACGATCTCATTGATCAGGTCGCAGGTTCGAGTCTGATATCAATTTTAGATCTTAATAAAGGTTACTGGCAGATTCCGCTAACCCCTCGAGCTAGTGAAATTGCAGCGTTCATAACCCCCTGGGGCTTGTTTGAACCATTAACTCTCCCATTTGGTTTAAAAAACGGTGGAGTTACCTTCCAGAGGGCCATAAACGAGATAATCGCTCAATCCCCGACAGAACCCATCCGTGATAGATTTGCCGACGCATATCTGGATGATATTGCTGTTCGATCCAATTTATGGTCACAGCACATAAATCACTTGGATTGGACATTTCATAGACTAGAGGATAGTGGTGTTACTTTGAATCCGAAGAAGTGTAAAATTGGGTCTGGAACAGTCAAGTACTTGGGACATGAATTAGGGTCGGGAAAAATCAAACCAATTTCCAGCAAGGTTGAGTGTATTAGTAATATCTCTCCCCCACAGACCAAGAAACAATTACGAGGATATCTGGGATCAGTAGGATTTTACAGGAAATTCATTCCCCAGTTCGCTGAGATCGCCGCTCCCCTGACTGACTTATTAAAGGGCAAGCGATCAGGGAACATCATAACTCAGTGGAGCGATAAACATCAACTTGCTTTCGAATCCTTAAAGAAAGCTTTAACCAATAAACCCATACTGAAGGCCCCTGACTTTAACCAAGAGTTCGAACTCTATACTGATGCTTCCGATTTGGGAATTTCGGCTGTACTGACTCAGACCGTTGACCAAGTACCACACCCAGTAGCATTTTATTCCCGAAAACTTATTCCACGAGAGAAAAACTACTCTACAATAGAGAAGGAATTATTAGCTATAGTGGCCGGTATCGAACATTTTCGCATATATGTAAGCACAAGCAAAACAATAATTAATTCAGATCATAATCCCCTTGTATGGTTAAGTAGGTCGAAAACGTCCAATCAACGCCTCTTAAGATGGGCACTGTGTCTCTCAGAATTTAATCTGACCATTAAACATATCAAAGGGACTCAAAATGTTCTAGCAGACTTTCTCAGTAGAGTTCAATGACTGTGATGTTTGACTTAGTAAATGTACTTGGTATTATTTCAGTTGTTCAGTAAATAGTTATTGCCTCTATGATTAGAATGTTGGTACCTAGCGAAAGAAATGCTATTTTAGGACATATGATGTATTGATATTATGATTGTTTTCTACTGTATATTCAAAGGAATGAAGATTTGTAAATCGGCCGATAGCGGGCGATGTCAAACTTCTCCCCGGGTAGGGAGGATTGTGCAAAACCCCAATTTGCACGAAATGTTTATTATTGTTATATATAAATAGTAATGTATTATATAAATACATTAAACTGTTTCTATATATGGCCAAATGTTTACCATGTAATATATATATATTTGTATTATGCATAATCGTCTGCTATTATTTTCGCGCCTAAAATTATCAATCTCGCTTCGCGCGGGAAATGACTTAAGATGTTAGGCCTAATCTCAGTTTATCAAGGCCGTGGTTGCAGGTGTCCAGTTATGTAATACAAAGGCACCGAACTGGTTTGATGGTGTAATATTAGATAACAAGGCCGTGGTTGCAGGTGTCCAGTTATGTAATACAAAGGCACCGAACTGGTTTGATGGTGTAATATTAGATAACATAACAGATGTTTAGGAATAACAGATGTTTTAGGAATTGTTATATCATATATACACTGATTCAATCATGTATATAAGAAATGGATTTTATTAACATAAATCAGACACACTAGAGCCTAACTCCAGGAGCGAGAAAGGTCGTGATCTCAATCTAGTATATAGAACATATAAACTGTATTTATGATACTTAGATATTATGGACATTATAAGAAATATAACTTATAAAGATTTGTCGAATAATTAAATTGTTCAGCCATAGAAGAAACATAGAGTTTCGGCGAACCATATAGAAGGTGATTAAAAGTTAATCTAATCAGAAACAGTGATTAGATTATAGTGATATTGAGTAATGACGGATTAGAAAGATTGGATGTTAAATATACTGTGTAAGCGCATAGTCGGCTCACACAAATGGATTGTTAAATAAGCTTTTAATGATACGATGTATATATATATAGATCACTGATTATATATATATGGATATTTCTGATGCCAATTTAAACAAGATATTATATAGAAGAAATGTAATACTGTGTTGAGTTATCATTAATACATATAATAACGAAGAAACCCCCTTGACAACTCCAGCGAGTCTACAATAGGATAGACCCTGGTAAGAGCCGTAGCAACCGAGACATATTATTACGAGAAGAAAAAGGAGAGTTTGCGACAGTAGCTTACTCACTGAAATAATACACGCTGTCCATGGGGAAATCTGTAGCACTGATAAATAAACGCAAATACACGATGATAAGTAGCAATACATATTGGTTACTTAACCCTTTCCTTCATAAAGGTTTAGGTTAATATACTATTATATTTCCATACAAATGACAGCCATTTAGCTATCATGCAGTGGATAAGTAGTCGCCATATCTATCCCACCTCCATAGATATTACTGGGACTACATGAGATTTAGGTTAATATACTATTATATCTCCATATAAACCACAGCCATTTAGCTATCATGCAGTGGATAAGTAGTCGCGATATCTGTCCAACCTCCATAGATATTACTGGGACTACATAGAGATTTAGGTTAATATACTACTATATCTCCATACAAACCACAGCCATTTAGCTATCATGCAGTGGATAAGTAGTCGCCATATCTATCCTACCTCCATATATATACCCGGACTACATGAGATTTAGGTTGATATACTATTATATTTCCATACAAACGACAGCCATTTAGCTATCATGCAGTGGATAAGTAGTCGCCATATCTATCCTACCTCCATATATATTACTGGGACTACATGTGATTCGGGCCGTAATTATGAACATTGGTTTGGCTACTACATTGTCAATGTATGTCGTATTGGTAATGGCGTCAAGAGGTGCTTCTATGAGGGAAAGGGTTTATGAACATTGGTTTGGCTACTACATTGTCAATGTATGTCGTATTGGTAATGGCGTCAAGAGGTGCTTCTATGAAGGAAAGGGTTTATGAACATTGGTTTGGCTACTACATTGTCAATGTATGTCGTATTGGTAATGGCGTCAAGAGGTGCTTCTATGAGGGAAAGGGTTATGAACATTGGTTTGGCTACTACATTGTCAATGTATGTCGTATTGGTAATGGCGTCAAGAGGTGCTTCTAGGAGGAAAGGGTTTATGAACATTGGTTTGGCTACTACATTGTCAATGTATGTCGTATTGGTAATGGCGTCAAGAGGTGCTTCTATGAAGGAAAGGGTTTATGAACATTGGTTTGGCTACTACATTGTCAATGTATGTCGTATTGGTAATGGCGTCAAGAGGTGCTTCTATGAGGTGCTTCTATGAGGGAAAGGGTTAAAATATTACATGTATATAAATAATTATACAATATGTCTGAGCGCTTCTGTTATCTAAGATCATGTTGCACCATATACACGACACATAGCATATAATTACAGTTTCCCTTGTATAGGTTACTCCATCAGTGGCCGAATGGTTAATGCCGTTGACATCAAATCACGTGCCACACACTGCTGTAGGTACGAATCCCACAGAGGGTGTGGAATTATTTCATGTGAGAAAGCTACATTTATCCAGCTGGCTAGAGGTAGATCGGTGGTTCTACCCGGGAGCCCATCCAAGCCTAAACTACTGGGATGGGCACTCCACCAATAATAGCTAGAGTGTCGCTATATGACATAAGCTGTGGATGCGACTTAAAACCCCATAAACAGACACACATTTTCCCTCTAGCTTAGAACTAAGCAACTCAAAATACGCTGGTAAACATTTATATAGTAAGGTAAGCAGGCCTAAATCCAGTGACTCTATCTTCATTCCTTCTGAGAAAGTCCTCTGGGAGGGCAAGTAATTATAAAATGTCGTTACGCCATGTAGTGAGCGACATTTGGTATTAAAAGTAACATTACAGTTGTTTGCACATCACCTTATTAACCACCGCATTAGTCTGTCTGTCTGTCTTGTCTGTGTGTGTCTGTCTGTGTGTATATGTGTGTGTCTGTGTATCTGTGTGTGTGTGTGTGTGTGTGTGTGTGTCTGTCTGTCTGTCTGTCTGTCTGTCTGTCTGTCTGTCTGTCTGTCTGTCTGTCTGTCTGTCTGTCTGTCTGTCTGTATGTCTGTCTGTCTGTCTGTCTGTCTGTCTGTCTGTCTGTCTGTCTGTCTGTCTGTCTGTCTGTCTGTCTGTCTGTCTGTCTGTCTGTCTGTCTGTCTGTCTGTCTGTCTGTCTGTCTGTCTGTCTGTCTGTCTGTCTGTCTGTCTGTCTGTCTGTCTGTCTGTCTGTCTGTCTGTCTGTCTGTCTGTCTGTCTGTCTGTCTGTCTGTCTGTCTGTTAGCAAATCTTTGTCTAAGCAGTTGTGGATACATTTTGATGAAACGCTGTTGACTATAATAGAGGGATAGAACAGGAGGAAGTGATTCGATTTTGAGGAGAAATCGTCCAAGGCATGTGGCCATGGCGTGCTTTTGTTAGTCTATAAACATTTATTTAGTTCGATTGCGAAACAAGTTCTAACAACTTATATTAAATACTCTCGAGATCTCACTCTTGGTGGTTTCCATCGCCACGAGGGAGAGAGAAGAGGCAATGTGGAATTTTAATGCCTTGCCTAAGGGCAAAGTCGTAACTGCTCCAGCGGGGCGCGAACTCCTTTGCACACGAAGCGAATGCGCTACAACGGCGCTATCACGACTTCCACTTATGTTACAAAGTTATAATCAAGTCATGCTTGTATATTTTTATAGCTACTACAAATAAGTGCTTTTCCCGACATACTGCTTGTCTGCTGAATATTATAGATGTATTTTATAAAATAAGTGTGCAGTTGTTTATTTTCAACTTCCGTTCCGTAAACTACTCTAATGTGGATATTATTAAATCAATGTCGTGATTCATAAAATGTAATATATCACTGTCTGGAAATGATGAAATAAAACAATTTAGTCAATTTAGTTAGTGCATTGTTACGCCGCATAGAGCTCCTAACCCATATAGCTCCTCGAGGAGCTCTATGCGTTGTGGCATGACGCATAGAGCTCCCAGGTAGCTCTATGCGTTAGGCCACAACGCATAGAGCTCCTAAGAAGCGCTGTGCGTTAGGCAAACAGACATAGAGCTCCCGAGAGCCCTATCGGTCGAAGGTACACATCAACTTTAAAATGGGTCTTTCAACCTGACGCATAGAGCTCCCCACTTCCGATAATTAAGATGTTGAGATGACTTGTACGTGCACTTGTAGATACAAATGCACGTACGCGTTGTAGGTATTAACACCTAACACCTATTCACACCTACATGCCCTCGCATGGCGTTAGTATCACGACCGAGAAACTTGATACAACTATATGCTCTCCCTTTGGGGAGCATAAAAATAGTCAGTAGTTTAATATGTTTTAGTAGTTGACAACAGAGGAGCTCAATGTGGGACGATCGGGCATATTGACGCATTGAAGCTCTATTGGACAGGAGCTCTATGGGTTAGGAGCTCTATGCGGCGTAACAGTGCATGCTTTCCAATGAAATATAGAAATTTATCAGTGAAATAACAAGAGGATTTGTTTGTTTCAGTGAATTTATTTATAATAATAATAATAATAATAATAAAGACTATATTTTACGTGAGAGCTTACATAACACATGGCTAATACAAATGGTATAGTCCTATTGTTCCCACTTATATAAAATTAGGTAAAAACGGTTGTGGGAATAAGAGGATTTGTGTTGCAGTGTGTTTAAGAGTGTTTAAGATCAAATACAATCAAACGGACGGACAGACACGCAGACAGACAGCAACTATATGTATACATACCATGAACCTGTAACCACCAACAACAAGACTTTGTCTACCGCGTTTGTTGCGGACAAACTCAATTTGAACTTGTGCATTCGCCAACAATTTGGAATGGTCATTTACCTATGAAGTGGGAATAAGAGTACTACTGGACAACAGCAAGTGGGAATAAAAGGATTAAACCATACAAAATAGGCCCTCAACATATATATATATAATGACATAGAAAACGTGTTAATTAAACAAACACTACATGATAAGTACAGTATTCAGCAATACGTGGACGCCCATCTTGCTCATTATTATATATGTATACACCTGAGTTCTATGTTTGGCTTATTTCATCTTAAATATCGAGTTTTAAAGATATTGAGTGAGTTGGAATTTTGAGTATAATGAGGTAGTGCATTCCAAATGGAAAAACCTGAATAAACAAAGTATTACGGAATATTTCCAACTTAGATTTAGGCGTATATAGTATGTACTGAAGAAGAGGATCTAAGACAAGGGGGGAGGAACTTCCGATGTAAATGTAAATGATGTTTTACGGTATTCAGGAGCATTTCCACATATTGCTTTATACACACATGTCACAGAATGAACACTGTTATCACGAGTGGCGCTATCCCTGAGTGATAATAGCTTTCTATATTCATGAATAAAATAGTTTTCAATCAGTCAATTAAACAGACAAATAAATTATCTCTTTATTTTAGGCTGAACATTTATCTATAATGCACCCGTGCGTTAATTTGGGCTGGGACGTCGTGCTTAGACGACACTAAATGACTGGCTTCATAAAATGACGTCACTGACAGCTTGAGTCCATAAAAGTTCGCGATTACAACATGTCAGCATGCAGCAGCTAGGTACCACACGTGCAAAACAGTGAGCAATAAAATGTGCTATTCCACTGCTTTAAACAAGTGGAAGAACTCATTTTAGTTAACTGATAATGTTCTATATTCCATTGCAAAGCATAAAATAACATCTGTCGTGCCACTTGCTGAACTAGTTGTTTTTTTACTACTGTTTTGTATTGATGCTTTGCTACATTGGCCAGGAATGACTTAATACGAAATAGAGATATACAGTCTATGTTATGTCAAAGTCGGTTAAGTCGAATTCGTTATCTCGAAGTCGGATCAAAGTCCCGTTTCAGACATTATCATTTTACATATAACTGGCTCCGTTTATATAGAATTTCGTTAAGTCAAACTTCGGTTATGTCGAAGTATTCTGTTCGGTCCGACGGAATTCGACATAACGGATGTAGACTGTATATAACATTTCAAACGTGTTCACTGTACTGTATAGGACAAAGTGTACGCCAAGTCTTCATAAAATGACAAATCCGTAGATGAATTATGTCTAAGCTGAAATCGATTGCTTGTATAAAACTATGACATACAAGTATTAAATGGCAATATGTTTCCTTTCATATAACAAATTGATAGTCTCTGGCTCAGAAATAAGTCTCAATAAACCATATGTTCCCTTGTATATATGTAATAGCTTTACATGTAAACTAGGGAACATAGAAAACGCACACCTACTGTGCTTTCAAAGTAAAGTAATAACGGTTGTAAACAAACATTCGATACACTATTGCATTATAGGTAAGTCAGGTATAACCTATTAAACAATAAATCACAGTACCTGTAAGCTATCGTATATTGCCTTACCTATACAGTAGTGTAATATTCCAACGGTATTATTACTTTACTTTGAAAGCACTGTACTGTGCGTTTAACGTAAAGTAATAACGGTTGTAAACAAACATTCGATACACTATTGCATTATAGGTAAGTCAGGTTGTTAGCAGTATTAAACAATAAATCACGGCACCTGTAAGCTATATATATATATATATATATATCGTATATTGCCTTACCTATACAGTAGTGTAATATTCCAATGGTATTATTACTTTACGTTGAAAGCACACTACATTATATGATTATTATTACATGGAAACGAGATATATCACATCTTTGTTACAAAACACAAACTGAACAACTAACAATATTCCAAAATGTTTAAAACTATGTATTAAATCGTTATTGTTTTTCGTGTAAACGCATACTTATAAGTGTGCGTTTTCTATGTCCTCTAGAAGTAGTATATGTAAACATCTATGAATATTCAGGACGAGCATACACTGACTGTTCATATATAACATTTTTAACTGACTGGGTACATTTGTTTGACCCCCTTAAAGGAGTTACTCCTTGGAGGGGTTAAGGACTTGTAGTAATGGTAAGTGACGTTATCCCTGTCCGTGTTAGGGTACTCAGTCAGTGTGGCTTCTCTGCATAATACATTAATTTATTACTATGTCCTTTGAATTTGTTCTTAAACTTTACCTTTAAATTGTAATCATTGTTTTATTAGTTTACTTTACCTTTAAATTGTAATCATTGTTTTATTAGTTTACTTTACCTTTAAATTGTAATCATTGTTTTATTAGTTTACTATACCTTTGAATTGTAATCATTATTTTATTAGTTTACAGTCAACTTAATTCTTTAATTTTAGATCATGATGATAATTGTATGATTCTGTTATTTGTTGTTTTATCCTATGTACATGTATTGTAAAGCACCTTTGAACGTTTGTTGCTGTCTGAAAAGGGTGCTATATAAATCTGGTATAATAATAATAATAAACAAAATGTCATTTATACGTCACGGAATTAAGTACACAGGGAAATAATGTACGGACTCATTAACTACACGAGGATATTCCGCACGGAATTACCTTCACGAGGATATTCCTCACGGAATTACCTTCACGAGGATATTCCGCACGGAATTACCTTCACGAGGATATTCCGCACGGAATTACCTTCACGAGGATATTCCGCACGGAATTACCTTCACGAGGATATTCCGCACGGAATTACCTTCACGAGGATATTCCGCACGGAATTACCTTCACGAGGATATTCCGCACGGAATTACCTTCACTAGGATGTACCTCATGGAATTAACTACACGAGGATATTCCACACGGAATTACCTTCACTAGGATGTACCTCATGGAATTAACCACACGGGGATATACCGCACGGAATTACCTTCACTAGGATGTACCTCATGGAATTAACTACACGAGGATATTCCGCACGGAATTACCTTCACTAGGATGTACCTCATGGAATTAACTACAGGAGGATATTCCGCACGGAATTACCTTCACTATGATGTACTTCACGGAATAAACCACAGGAGGATATTCCGCACGGAATTACCTTCACTAGGATGTACCTCATGGAATTAACCACAGGAGGATATTCCGCACGGAATTACCTTCACTATGATGTACTTCACGGAATAAACCACAGGAGGATATTCCGCACGGAATTACCTTCACTAGGATGTACCGCACGGAATTACCTTCACCAGGATGTACCTCATGGAATTACCTTCACCAGGATGTACCTCATGGAATTACCTTCACCAGGATGTACCTCACGGAATTACCTTCACCAGGATGTACCTCATGGAATTACCTTCACTAGGATGTACCTCACGGAATTACCTTCACCAGGATGTACCTCATGGAATTACCTTCACTAGGATGTACCTCATGGAATTACCTTCACTAGGATGTACCTCACGGAATTACCTTCACTAGGATGTACCTCATGGAATTACCTTCACTAGGATGTACTTCATGGAATTACCTTCACTAGGATGTACCTCACGGAATTACCTTCACTAGGATGTACCTCATGGAATTACCTTCACTAGGATGTACCTCATGGAATTACCTTCACTAGGATGTACCTCATGGAATTACCTTCACTAGGATGTACCTCATGGAATTACCTTCACTAGGATGTACCTCATGGAATTACCTTCACTAGGATGTACCTCATGGAATTAACCACACGAGGTTATTCCGCACGGAATTACCTTCACTAGGATGTACCTCATGGAATTAACCACAGGAGGATATTCCGCACGGAATTACCTTCACTAGGATGTACCTCATGGAATTAACCACACGAGGATATTCCGCACGGAATTACCTTCACTAGGATGTACCTCATGGAATTAACCACAGGAGGATATTCCGCACGGAATTACCTTCACTAGGATGTACCTCATGGAATTAACCACACGAGGATATTCCGCACGGAATTACCTTCACTAGGATGTACCTCATGGAATTAACCACAGGAGGATATTCCGCACGGAATTACCTTCACTAGGATGTACCTCATGGAATTAACCACACGAGGATATTCCGCACGGAATTACCTTCACTAGGATGTACCTCATGGAATTACCTTCACTAGGATGTACCTCATGGAATTAACCACACGAGGTTATTCCGCACGGAATTACCTTCACTAGGATGTACCTCATGGAATTAACCACACGAGGTTATTCCGCACGGAATTACCTTCACTAGGATGTACCTCACGGAATTACCTTCACCAGGATGTACCTCATGGAATTACCTTCACTAGGATGTACCTCATGGAATTACCTTCACTAGGATGTACCTCACGGAATTACCTTCACTAGGATGTACCTCATGGAATTACCTTCACTAGGATGTACCTCACGGAATTACCTTCACTAGGATGTACCTCACGGAATTACCTTCACTAGGATGTACCTCATGGAATTACCTTCACTAGGATGTACCTCACGGAATTACCTTCACTAGGATGTACCTCATGGAATTAACCACACGAGGTTATTCCGCACGGAATTACCTTCACTAGGATGTACCTCATGGAATTAACCACAGGAGGATATTCCGCACGGAATTACCTTCACTAGGATGTACCTCATGGAATTACCTTCACTAGGATGTACCTCATGGAATTACCTTCACTAGGATGTACCTCATGGAATTAACCACACGAGGATATTCCGCACGGAATTACCTTCACTATGATGTACCTCATGGAATTAACCACAGGAGGATATTCCGCACGGAATTACCTTCACTAGGATGTACCTCATGGAATTAACCACACGAGGATATTCCGCACGGAATTACCTTCACTAGGATGTACCTCATGGAATTAACCACAGGAGGATATTCCGCACGGAATTACCTTCACTAGGATGTACCTCATGGAATTACCTTCACTAGGATGTACCTCATGGAATTACCTTCACTAGGATGTACCTCATGGAATTAACCACACGAGGATATTATTCCGCACGGAATTACCTTCACTAGGATGTACCTCATGGAATTAACCACACGAGGATATTCCGCACGGAATTACCTTCACTAGGATGCACCTCATGGAATTAACTACAGGAGGATATTCCGCACGGAATTACCTTCACTAGTATGTACCTCATGGAATTAACCACACGAGGATATTCCGCACGGAATTACCTTCATTAGGATGTACCTCATGGAATTAACCACAGGAGGATATTCCGCACGGAATTACCTTCACTAGGATGTACCTCATGGAATTACCTTCACTAGGATGTACCTCATGGAATTAACCACACGAGGATATTCCGCACGGAATTACCTTCACTAGGATGTACCTCATGGAATTACCTTCACTAGGATGTACCTCATGGAATTACCTTTACTAGGATGTACCTCATGGAATTACCTTCACTAGGATGTACCTCATGGAATTAACCACACGAGGATATTCCGCACGGAATTACCTTCACTAGGATGTACCTCATGGAATTAACCACAGGAGGATATTCCGCACGGAATTACCTTCACTAGGATGTACCTCATGGAATTAACTACAGGAGGATATTCCGCACGGAATTACCTTCACTATGATGTACTTCACGGAATAAACCACGCGAGAATATACCAAACTAGGATTACTTCACACGGAATTAACCACACGAGGATATACCAAACTAGGATGTACCTTCCGGAATTAGCCACACGAGGATATATCAAACTAGGATGTACCTCATGGAATTAACCACACGAGGATATACCAAACTAGGATGTACCTTACGGAATTAACCACACGAGGATATTCCGCACGGAATTACCTTCACTAGGATGTACTTCACACGGAATTAACCACACGAGAATATACCAAACTAGTATGTACCTTACGGAATAAACCACACGAGAATATACCAAACTAGGATGTACCTTACGGAATTACCCACACGAGGATATACCAAACTAGGATGTACCTTACGGAATTACTCACACGAGGATATACCAAACTAGGATGTACCTTACGGAATTAACCACACGAGGATATACCAAACTAGGATGTACCTTACGGAATAAACCACACGAGGATATACCAAACTAGGATGTACCTTACGGAATAAACCACACGAGGATATACCAAACTAGGATGTACCTTACGGAATTACCCACACGGATATATTCCGCACGTAATTATCTTCAATAGGATGCAACGCACGGAATTAAACACACGCGGATATACCGCACGGAATTAGGTGCATCATTAACTACACAAGTATTGTAATATAAAGATAATACTATATTTACTAGAGTGTACGTTGTCCATCATTGTCCAACTTGCGAGCAGACAGGAGACACGGTCATAATAGTATATAATCTTACATAATTATGACATCTGTATAGAATATAGCCCTGGAATGTAGAGCAAGTGAACAAAGCATAGTGTGTTTTACGTTTATTTATCGTCGCTACCGGTTGCCGATTAGTCATTTTAGATTTTTGGAGGATAGTGCAATGATACAGATAGAGACACATTCCAGAGTCTCCTCTGGTTCTTTACGTACACGGTGTACAGCACCGACACTAGACCACGGTTTATAGTCCCATATGAAAGACTGTTAATTTTATTAGGGTCAGACGGGGGATCGAACCAGCGATCCCTGGATTATCAATGCAGCGTGTTACCACTGGACTACAGATCCGCCTGAGCAAAGTATCGCCTCCGTTGTACTCTTGTATAATTTTCTTGTGTGTGAATAGTTTCAACAATTTCATTGAATGGTGTCATTGCCATATTCGTCTATGCGCTACATTTAATAAGCTACGCTTTCCAAAGAGATAAGTTCGTCACTGTCTTAGTAATTCTACTATTCTCCCATTACACAATAAACGAAATTCTTGCATCCTTACCGCCCAGGCCGAGTCTCTGACCAGGCCGACACGGAAGTCGTAGAAGTCGTGATAGCGCAGTGGTAGCACGTTCGCTTCAGGTGCGAAAGGTCTGTAGGTCGAGCCCCACTGGAGCCATTACGATTGTGCCCTTAGGCAAGGCATTTAAATTCAACATTGCCTCTTCTCTCTCCCTCGTGGCGATGGAATCCACTAGGAATGAAGTCTCGAGAGTGATTAATATAAATTGTAAGCACTTATTTCGCAATCGAGCTCAAATAAATTTTGTATAAACTAGGCCCAGGCCGAGTCTGGTACATATGTTAATTGTTAATTGAATTTACTTATCTGTTTTACTCGTTCGTTAGGTGAATTTGTGATCATTATGAGAAACAGAAATACCAACATTATTAATGCCGAGTTTGACTATGTAGTGGACATAATGAGAGATATTGTTGGGTTTTACATTACTTCCCTTGACAGATAAATTCCGATTTATCCCGAAATATGTATTGGTCCTTTTAGTTGAAAGCCTTTGTTTTTATTGGTGTTCCATAACCATGTGTTGCGGTATGATAACTGTGATTTTATCAAAAGCATGTTAATTAATTTATAATCAATTTCTACAGTAAAGTATACATTGGATATGCTGTAGGATATCTGTCGAGATTTAGTAATTTAATAATTATAAGATAAGAAAACCAATGAAAACAGATATCATGTGGTGCAAAGGAAACAACGATAAAAACAGAGGAAGCCAATTAAGAGGACCAATCTACTTTCATGAGTATTCAGGGGAAGTAACTCACTTTTGTTTATACAAATTTATTTTAACTCGATTGCGAAACAAGTTATTACAACTTATATTAATCACTCTCGAGACCTCATTCCTGATGGAATCCATCGCCACGAGGGAGAGAGAAGAGGCAACGTGGAATTTAAATGCCTTGCCTAAGGGCACAAACGTAACTGCTCCAGCGGGGCTCGAACTCCGAACAGTTCGCACCTGAAGCGAACGCGCATCCACTGTGCTATCACGACTTCCATTAGTAACTCACTAATGTCTCTCATTGATGTGTGGAAGCCGTATATAGTTATACTATGCGTCACCATATTAATATTGCACCTACATGTATACACACATGTAAATCGAGAAAGCACTAAATAATATAAGCAGCCAGTAACTCGTCAATAAGTATAGGATATAAGCCGAAAACGACCCAATATGTAAAATATTGGACTGTGTGAGGCGCGAAGACAGTACTAATATTTTACATATTTATTTGGATCCGTTTGAGACTACTATCTTACTTAAAACACGCACTTATATAACACGATCCAACTAATTAAAACTGTTAATTTCGTACATGTACGTACAGGATTTAATATAATACTACTCTTGGCCTTTTGACAGCAGTCCAATATTAATAATGGACTGCAAGTACAAAGGTTTGACGTGACGATAGTATTTTAACTATCTTATAAAGGGGGAAATCTGTCCAATCTAGAAACCATATAATTTCTAACTTTAGGCCAAAAACAATGTTTAGTTTTTCAGGCCACTTTTTCAAAAATCCAATGAGGCAGTAGGAATGTTGTGTTATTTAATTTAATTTTTATCACAAACATTAGACTACTAAATCAGGGTCCGTTCTGTTAATCAGCTACAGAACCAGTTTATAATTTAATACATTGCAATACGATCATTGATCGACTTTATAAATATAACATAACATAAGTGAAGTGTTGTATGGGCATTCTCTTGGGTTCGAGCTCTGTCGTGTGGTGATGGGCGGATCACTGTACCGGCCCTATCACTGTACTGGCCACATCACGGTTGTCATTCTTACGGCGGTGTTTGGGTCTATGGTTCATATTGCCACTTTTATCGCTAATCAAATCACTCACTTATATACTGTAATGGTGTAGATATCATGATAAAATATGTTCTTATCCAATTACTAGAATCCTAGTTATATCTATATATGTATACTTTTTTATTTATATTTCCATATATTATTGTCATGTGTAAATGTTTAAAAATGCATCTGTAATTGTGAAGCGCAATAGAATAACTTTTAATTTTTGCGCTATATAAATGCTATGTACTTGTATTTGTATTAATTACTTGTTTAGTTTCCTAGTTTTCACCATTTTCCTACCACCTTTTATGTTTTCGTGTACATGCTTTGCAGAGATAAGATCCGTCCACAATCATATTCGAACTCAGCATTATTTCGTACACAAAATAAAACACACTCTCCAAATTGTAACAATAAAACTGTCCAATGCGGCGAGATATATCAGATACTGCTGGGTCTGAGAAACTAAACATTAACTTTGTTTAGCCTTACATGTTAGTTCAGTATACGAGCGTCACTTAGAAACATATCAAACTCTCGTGTAAACCGTGCGAACTGTCTATATTATGTTATTCGTGCACAGCTGATTAAACTTAACAACCAAGCCATACCTGAAGCATGTAATATCACAGTTGTAGATTATTATACATGTGCATACACTGTTTCATTTATGTATAGGATATAAGGTGTGTGTTGTACGTTTTTGTACCGTCGCTACCGGTTGCCCATATGAGCGACGCCTCCTGTAGAGATTAGTTATTTTAGATTTTGGAGGATAGTGCATGATATAGACAGAGATCAATTCTAGAATCTCCTCTGGTTCTTTTACGTGCACGGTGTAAAGCACTGACACGAGACCTCGGTTTAACGTCCCATCTGAAAGACTGTTAATTGTATTAGGGTCAGACGGGGGATCGAACCTGCGATCCCTGGATTACCAGTCCAGCGTGTTACCACTGGGCTACAGATCCGTCTGTGTTTTAATAATGCATACTAGGATAATGTATATGAGATGTGCATCGTAACAAAAATGTGCAAAGGATATTAAATGAGCGAAAAGAGACCGTGAAACGCTCTCGAATTTGGACAAAATTGTTGGTGATGAAAAAGAAGAAAATGAACAGGAGTTATAGACCAGTTGCTCAATACAAACAGAAACTGGATATCAGGTGAACTGTTTACTGTTAACTTATGTCACCTATATTGTTAGCCAACATTAACCTGGGGCTAATTAATCTCCGCCAAAGCCTTCGTAAGTGTTTTTTTTAAACAAATTTATTTTAGCTCGATTGCGAAACAAGTCCGTTCAACTAAAACTAATATTAATCACTCTCGAGACCTCATTCCTGAGGGAATCCATCGCCATGAGGGAGAGAGAAGAGGCAACGTGGAATTTAAATGCCTTGCCTAAGGGTACACTCGTAACGGCTCCAGCGGGGCTCGAACTCCGGACCTTTCGCACCTGAAGCGAACGCGCATCCACTGCGCTATCACGACTTCCACGGTAAACGGTAGCTAGTCATAGTTGATGCAAATTGCTTAAATAAAATAAAATGTGTATAAACTAAAAATACCATATACATAAATGTGTGTGTAAAGAAAATCTAACAAATTGAAATAGCAATGCTATGACATGCTTTTATTGCACACCAACTGTACAGAATAAATTACCCAATATTTCGTCAGTTGTCTCTTTCTTGGACCTTTTTTACCAATTGTTGCCAATAGTACAGAGTGCAACGTTTAGTATCCAGAGCTTCACATAGTATCATAGTCATAACGGCTAAAATAAATTCGTTTGCAATTAGTTTGCACCTATATGTCAATTCCAGCTACATTGACTGGAGTAGGTGTACTTCATACTAAAGCATGAAGCGGAGCTAAATAGAACCTACAATAATAATAACTGGGCTTATCAGCTTAAAGCAGCATTACATCGTAATAAAGGATGTTTTGGGTAAAATATAAATACTAATGTGTGTGTGTTAACAAAAATCGAAATAGTCGCCCAGAACATTCCAATAAATTTAAACCGGCATATACGCGAATTTGTTTATCAACACACGAAATGTAAACACGCACAGCGCGCATGCGTGAAACAACAGAGGATGTAGAAAACAACCTATATATTTTGAACATTAAATACCATCTATCTTCCTCTAATGTCGAACCCCTCGCGGGGATGTAGAAATGTCCCTAAAAGACTTAGCTAACAGAGGTATGAATCAACATATCAAGTAATTTAATTAAAAAAGACAACGTGGGACAAATGGGGACGATGCATTCCGAATGTAAACAAGTGCGGACGATGCGTTACGGTTGTAAACAAGTGCGTGACCGATCGACTCGGAAAGTCCTACTTTCTGTTTCATATACAAAGTGGAAGTCGTGATAGCGCAGTGGATGAGCGTTCGCTTCAGGTGCGAAAGGTCCGGAGTTCGAGCCCCGCTGGAGCCGTTACGATTGTGCTCTTAGGCAAGGCATTTAAATTCCACGTTGCCTCTTCTCTCTCCCTCGTGGCGATGGATTCCATCAGGAATGAGGTCTCGAGAGTGATTAAATATAAGTTGAAAGAACTTGTTTCGCAATCGAGCTAAAATAAATTTGTATATGAATACTTTCTGTTTCGAGTTTGTTTTATCGCAAACAAAACACTGTTTACCAAATGAACATAAGCATACAACGTATAATGTTAGAATGTGTAGCAGCATTGCTACCCATACGTAAATATTGAATTTATCAAATATCTTTATTTCATACGATGTAATGCTGCTTTAAACACGTTTAGATTCTCATGGCTTTTCGTATGTGTGGATTAACACGGAATGTGTAGATATCCTATGTGCCATATCATTAACCCTTTCAACACCACATACCTCAATAGGCTTACAAAAAGTGTAGATCCAGATAAGCCGGCTCGTGACCAGCCGTCTCATCAGGATCTGTACATATTGCCAGTAATATTACTATTTTTAGACAACAATTACACATGTTGATAAATGAACTAGTCCAAACGTAATTTTCTTATTGATTTATTGGTCTGAAAATATCATGGACCAGTCCATATCAGTTACTTGGTGTTGAATGGGTTAAACATAGAGTTTTTGATACTTTCAAACAAAAGTGGTACTCGGACATAAATAACTCGGGTAGACTACATTCATATGCCATATTTAAACATGAATTTTGTTTGTTTTACGTTTATTTATCGTCGCTACCGGTTGCCAATATGAGCGACGCCTCCTGAAGAGATTAGTCATTTTAGATTTTGGAGGATAGTGCAATGATACAGACAGAGACCCATTCCAGAGTCTCCTCTGGTTATTTTACGTGCACGGTGTAAAGCACCGGCACGAGACCTCGGCTTAACGTTTTATTAGGGTCAGACGGGGGATCGAACCTGCGATCCCTGGATTACCAGTCCAGTGTTTTACCACTGGGCTACAGATCCGTCTGTGTAAACATGAATTTGAACTAGAAATATATTTAAGGGTAATATCTGAAGGTATATATAGAAATACATGGAGTTGATTTAGAACGTCATCCATAGATTACGTATAGAAACAGGAACGTACGAAAACATAGTAAGAGGAAATAGATTATGTAACGTGTGTACTATGAACAAAGTTGAAAACGAATACCATGTCTTACTTGATTGTCCTTCAAAGCCATACTTGTGTCATTAGCCAAATATTAATAACGTGAAAATCTTAAATCGACAGTGTCAAGTAAAATGCTAATTGATGTAGCAGCATTTATTTATTTTGCAATGGAAATGAGAAATACATTGTGTGTTTTACGATTATTTATCGTCGCTACCGGTTGCCCATATGAGCGACGCCTCCTGATGAGATTAGTCATTTTAGATTTTTGGAGGATAGTGCAATGATTCAGACAGAGACCCATTCCAGAGTGTCCTCTGGTTCTTTTACGTGCACGGTGTAAAGCACCGATACGAGACCTCGATTTAACGTCCCATGAGAAATACACAATAGGTAACTCGTTTATATATAACAATCTGAATATTGTCTCGTTAGGAAGTTTGTTAAATGTAATAACTATAATTAAGAAATAATTCTGCGATATACCACGGTTGATACTTATTATTTCGATTCTAACAGGACTTACTTCTAATAATTTTAAAGGAGTATTTCCTTCAAACGCCGCTGCATTTGGCTTTCGAAATTTCCACCCGCGTATGGGGTGATGACATTATTTGTTATGGAAAATATCAATCTAGTACATAAATGAACAACAGTTGTAACTGATCAATAATTTTATTTATTTTGTCAAATAAAACTGTACAGAATAGTAACTGAAACGTTACTTAACAGAAAAACAAGACGGACAATAGATTATCTGATTCTAAAAATAACTCACTTCCGTGAATTCCCACGGTATTTTTTTACAAACATCTCGTGACTTTCATTCATAAAACTTTACACGCATTGTATAACTGGAATAGCCAAAACACGATGCGCGCGCAGGCATAGTTCAAGGTAGGTATATTGCAGAATAACCCGAGATAGTATTTACTCTACAAGTATGTATGTTATTAGCTGGGTCGTGTTAGAATATTAAATATTATCTCTTCAGATAATTAGTATATGTGCTCCATATTGTATTGCACTTGCTATTGTATTAATGCTTTATGCAATGCATTTTGAATTCGAATTTGAATGAACGAAGGAGTGAACGGATGACTGACTAAATGAAAACGAGTTCAATCGAATACGACTATAATGATTATTTAACCAGTTAATTAACAAATCAATTAATTCGTTAATTGATATATCGACATCAAGCATGATGTCATTAATTTATTAATAAGCGGGTGTATGAGTGAATGAATGATACATAATTATGTGTATTGTACGGAAATGTAGATTGCACGAATGAGTAATAGACGAATCAGTGAGTAAATGAATGAATGAATTAATCAATGAACGAACTAACGAATGCATCAATGGATGAATCAACCAATCAAATATAGATCGCACGAATGAGTAATAGATGAACCAGTGAGTGAATGAATGAATGGATGAACGAACGAACGAACGAACGAACGAACGAACGAACGAACGAACGAACGAACGAACGAACGAACGAACGAACGAACGAACGAACGAACGAACGAACGAACGAACGAACGAACGAACGAACGAACGAACGAACACGAACGAACGAACCGAGAAACGAAGAACGAACGAACAAACGAACGAACGAACGAACGAACGAACGAACGAAAAGAAACGAACGAACGAAACGAACGAACGAACGAACGAACGAACGAACGAACGAACGAACGAACGAACGACGACGAACGAACGAACGAACGAACGGAACGAAACGAACGAACGAACGAACGAACGAACAACGAATAACGAACGAACGAACGAACGAACGAATGCATCAATGGATGAATCAACCAATCACATACATATTGCATGAATGAGTAATAGATGAACCAGTGAGTGAATGAATCAATGAACGAATGAATGGGTGATTCAACCAACCAACCAACCAACCAACCAACCAACCAACCACAACCAACCAACCAACCAACCAACCAACCAACAACCAACCAACCAACAACCAACCAACCAACCAACCAACCAACAACAACCAACAACCAACCAACAAAACCAACCAACCAACCAAACCAACCAACCAACCAACCAACAACAACAACCACACAAACCAACCAACAACAACCAACAACCAACCAACCAACCAACAACCAACCAACCAACCAACCCCAACCAACCAACCAACCAACCAACCAACCAACCAACCAACCAAACCAACCAACAACCAACAACCAACCAACCCAACCAACCAACCAACCAACCAACCAACCAACCAACCAACCAACCAACCAACCAACCAACCAACCAACCAACCAACCAACCAACCAACCAACCAACCAACCAACCAACCAACCAACCAACCAACCAACCAATCAATCAATCAATGACCCAAGCAACCAATCAATGAATAACTATATGCATACAGTGGCAGACAGAATGAATGCATGAATGTAACTTGACATAATGTAAAATGTGTGAACGAATGCATATGGAACGAATGAGTGATCGATGGACCGAAATGATGAATGAATGAGTGATTGAATGAACTAAATAGTTAATCACTGAATTAATGCATACTATAGCTAATGACATCGAATCAGTACTATACAAGTTATAAACAAACATGAACTATGTGGTGGTTAGGTGGTATACATTCGACACGTTTGTTTCGTAATCGTTAAAACACCATCGTGACGTCATACCTTTCTACTTGCAGTCCATTATAATTAATATTGGACTGCTGTCAAAAGACCAGAGCATTATGTTAAATCATAGGTCTACCGGTACGAAATTAACAATTTTAATTAATAGGATCTTGTTATACAAGTGTGTGTTTTAAGTAAGATATAAGCCTCAAACGGATCCACTATGTAAAATATTGGTACTGTGTTCGGCGCTACGCGCATCACACACTGTCCAATATTTTGCATATTGGATCGTTTTCGGCTTATATTCTATACATATATATACACTGTGAGACGTCGGTCAGTTACTGCCCCTGGGTACTCCCTAAATGTATATAGGTCCTCTTACGTGGTTTCCTCTAAATTGTTATCGTTGTTTCCTTTGCGCAACAACATGCTATCATTGTTCATCTGCTTTCCATCTTATGATTATTCAAAATACTATATATCGACATATATCCCACAGTATATCCACTGGGTATTTAAATATCTGTAAACAATTGTTATCAATTAATTAAAGCGACACATCAGTGAAAACGCAAATTTCTACAGAATGTAATTTCCTATTATATTACATGTATATGGTATTTCCCCCCTAAATAATTACCTAAAAACTGAGTATTTCAACTAATAAACAAACGTCGTATGCGCGGTTTGTTGACATAACAAAATAATGTAAATAATGTCGACATCCATGCGGAATACAACGCGTGTATCTTGAATAACTCGATTTATTGTACAGATTTACCGTTAGATCTCATATTTGTGTCTACGCATATTTATTTTCTGTCAATACATGATTATTTACAACAACTGATATAAGGAATTGGACAGAAAGCTGTATAGCTTATGCTTGTCTTTCTCGAGAGTGATTAATATAAGTTATAAGAACTTGTTTCGCAATCGAGCTAAAACAAAATTGTCCTCTCCGTTCTAAATAATATACACAAACATTTCATGGCATAATAATTTACAATTTCATAAATCAATGATATTTCTTTAGGGAAAATGTAATGTTTTAGAATGATAACATATATGTACTTACATATAACATTACTAAACTTAATTCATAATATTTATGTAAATATGTAATACTTAGAGTACAGAACATGAATGGTTTTGAAATTCAATGAAAGAGAAACAACAATTAGAAGATCAGAAACAAAAAGTAAATGAACATAGAGGGAAAAAAAGATATGTAAAAATGAATGAACAACACTCCGCCATGATTCTTGGAAGCGATATTTATTTGTAGACTAATCTTAGTTGAATTATCTCTAGACGACAGTATCACGCGTTAAGTATTGACTCCAATAACAGAGTTTTAACATTAAAAAAGCATACAGAGTAGGTAAAGTATATACTCAACACGTTGACCCAAATCAACGCAATGGGGGTCCTAGACATATACGTCATCGTCAAATTGTTGTGTCCTTTAGTAACTCGGGTCAGGTTCATCACATCCTCGACAATGCTACTCTACTGAAAGGATCGTCTACCGGTATATCTAGGGACTACCCAAAGGACATAGCATATGCACGTCGATCTCTATGGTTTGAATATAAGGACTTGAGAGATATGCATGGTGCTAGGAATGTACGTTTGGCATTCCCGGTTGCAATTATAGTTAATGGTCGTGTCACGAAATACTTTTTTCTAGACTGGTACAATATACTGACCAGACCCAGAACTTCCAATGTACAGCAACGTATTGTTGATTCGCTGAAAACCAAACAAGAGGAATATAGTAGAATGTTGTCTGGACAAAGGTCTGAACCACCATCTAAGAACACTATGTTTGCATCAAAGTCTGATGTAAATCCACTTACGAATGATGTATCAAACGTGGTAAGATCCCCAAGTAACCCCGAGTCCGAGTCTGACTGACGCAGACTCGGACATGGAGATCGCACAAACATACTAGCCGGACTCGACCATTGAAAGGCAGTCACGACCACAACGTCAACACGAAAATCATAATAGAACAGGTAGATCTTGATCCCGGTCCTCTGTCAACCAGCGTTCCTCGGAACCAGCTCCACATCTACGACTTATCGTAACTAAGGAACAGACTAATCATTCTACGAAAACGGCACCTAGTGCCAGTATATCTACAACATCCCCAGAATCCTGTTCGACCGGAAGTGCTTCCAACAAAACCGGTCAAATTCCAAATGACCAGGCCTAGGACATCCAGGGGCTAGAGAACTCGATAACTGTCATCCCCCTAAATAGTGACAGTGTAACATGTTCTGTAAATTTAAAAATCGGAACTCTCAATGTGTGTGGTATTGTCAATAGGGTACATTATCCGGAATTTATAAATCTTATAAATGATTTTGATATACTGTGTTGTACAGAATGTAAAATTGTTGAGTACGATGACATAATTCTTGATAATTACAAATTTCTTAAGCAACCGAGAAGACAAACATTTATTAGAAAGTCTGGTGGTTTAGGCTTTTTTTTTTATAAAAGACGAATTGTATGAACATGTAGAAGTAATTCCTTCCGAATCGGACTATCGTATGCTTCTAAAATTGAAAACTGGTTCTTTTGTAGAAAACGAGCCTGTGATTATTTCCTTAATTAACTCTTTCACCGCCAATGTCGCATACAAGCGACTTTGTAAAAAAGTAGAGAACCCGATCGGACAGAACAGAACATGCCGTCTGATCAGGCTATATGCTGATTGCTCTTCAGACAGTGGAGCTGAAGCACCTGTCCGAATAGCAAACAACATAGATCCTGATCAGACGCGGCGTTACGCCGCGGCTGATCTGGATCTATGTTGTTTGCACATGCTCTGAATTTATTCGGCGCTGAAAGAGTTAATATATATCCCTCCCGAAACATCTAAGTACTTTAACCAAGATGAACTCCTGACATTTGAAAATGAGATTGTTGATTTATGTAATTGCTATGAAAATATATTGATAACTGAAATGGCCATACAGCACAGTTGCAAGACTATACTGAATCAGATCATTTTTTAACCAAATATTTTGATTTTGAATTGATTTTTTTTAACCGAACAGAACTATTAAACCAACTTGATATTAGTATTCAACGTACTTCGCTAGATCAAAAGGTTAATAACTTGTGTCGAAAATTAATTGAAATCTGTAAAAATAACAACCTGTATATACTCAACGGCCGTTTTTCAAAGAACAGAAATCCGGGTAGCTTTACATTCAAACATGTTTCTGTTATAGATTATTCGGTATCATCTGCTAATCTTCTGAAGTACTTGACGGAATTCAGTGTTACTGTTTTGAATGACCGATTAACTAAATTTAGTGAAGAAAATAATATTATTCATGAAAATCAAGCAGGTTTCAGAAAGGATCATTCTACTATTGACCATGTATTTACACGTAAATTTCTAATTGATCTTCTTCATGCACAGAAACGTAAAGTAAACGTTAGTTACGTATATATTTCCCTTGCGTTTGATAACTTACTTAGAGCACACATATTTCAAAAATTAATTGCAAATGGTATATATGGAAAGTTCTTACAAGTTATACGTAATATGTCATTCAGCCTAGCAGGAAATAATGTTGACATTGTAGATAACTATACCTGGGTGTTGTGTTCAGCCCCACTGGTAAATTTAACAAAGCTAGGGCCCATTTGATATCCCAAGCTAGAAAGCAATGCATCTATTATATAAGCGTATTTACAACCTCAATTTGCCAATTGATTTACAGCTTAAGTTGTTTGATCATACAATAATACCTATCCTTACATATTCGTGCGAAATTTGGGGAATAGAAAACATAAATGATTGAGAAAAAATTCATACCGAATTCCTAAGTAAAATTTCTAACACTCGAAGGAGTACACCAGCCTATATGCTGTATGGAGAATTTGATAGATATCCGCTTGAAATTATCATTAAAACAAGGATAGTAAAATTTTGGAAGAAACTTGTTACCGGTGACGTACACAGATATTCTTGTCTTGTATACAAGTTGATGTTACAAGATTAACATTCTTTTAAGTGGTTGGGTTTTGTTAGAAATATATTTAATTCTACCGGAAACACTACATTGTTCCTTAACCCTTTCAACCCCACAGGCCTCTAAATAGGCTTATGAAAAGTGTAGATCCAGATGAGCCGGCTCGTAACGAGCCGTCTCATCAGGATCTGCACTTTTTTGCCAGTAATAATCATTACTATTTTTAGATAAAATTACCCATTTTGATAAATGAACTGCTCCAAATGTAATTTTCTTATTAATTTATTGGTCTAAAAATAGCATGCACCAGTCCATGTCAGTTACTTTGGGTTGAAAGGGTTAATCAACATAATACACCTAACAATACTCATCTGATTATAAAACAAACATTAATTGACCAATTCATTGCACAGTGGAGAAGTAGCATGCAATTGTCTAACAAAGGAAAAGCGTATAATCTATATAAAGACGAGCTGAAGTTGGAAGAATATCCGACCCTGCTACCAAAACACTTGATTTGACCAATTCTCAAGTTTCGTACTGCAAACCACAAAGTGCCCGCCATGCATGATTGATTTGGGCGATGAATTTCATAACTTGTTTGTTTGTAAACGTTTTATTGAAAAAAGGTTTCTTCTCATACCAAAATATTACTATAAGTACCCAAATATTACAATAAGTACCCAACTATTACTATAAGTACCCAAATGTTATCAAATATAACCAACTGATGAATAGTCAAAACATTACCTTATTAAGACACCTAAGTATTTTTTTTTTGTTAACTTACGTAAAGTAACACTGTAGCTGAACACCAAACATTATCCGGAACATACACAACCAATTTAATATTACATATACACACTATCACTGTGGCGATACACAATTTTGTGAATGAAAAACGTGTTGTGTACGTAAAAATATCAAGATATCCATATAACTGTGAATCTTGATTCTTTTACGTCACTTCCGTTCTCAGATGAGATGTACGCATCGCTGGCCAAACATCCTCAGTTCGCATTTAATTTTCGTACTGAATAGACGTGTGTTCAGTCGGTCATAATCCTAAATAAACATTGTAAAATTGATACTTCGGTTTACCGAGTTCATTTTACGCAATTATATATTTAACCTAGTGGTTAAATTTGCGGAATTGTAAATATTTCAATGTTGTTTAGCTTTTGAAATAAATGAATATTATATTGAATTTGTAAAATAAATCTGGACAGGTTTACCGTGGTGTAAACAAAAAAGTAGTGCAATTCATTGAAAATTAATACGCCACACAAAGTGGTGACGTAGTATGCACAGATATTGCGACCGCCATGCTGAAGCACGCTGAAATGTCGCCAAAAACTAACGAAAACAAGGCAGAGACCGAGGATGTGGCTAAGGAGGTTCAGGAACCGCCGGAAAGGCATAAGAGACCCCCTAACAAGGGAAATGCGAAGGCGGGGACGTCTTCTTCTGGTAATTTTATGGTAAAATCTTCAGCTCGACCTGAAACACGTTCTAGTTCTACCACGTGTGATTCTGCCCCATTCCAGAATGTTAACGCTGAGGCGTTGAATATATTGAGAGAAATTAACGCCAATATAAATAAAACTAATGACAAAGTAGAAAAATTGGCTCATAGAGTTGACTATCTCTACGAGGAAGAACCCCGCCTATATATATTTGCATATTTATTCTGTCTGTTGTTACAATGTAAAAGGTTGTTGTTGTTAAAACGTCAATTCAGGAGCATGGATGACAGTTATAAGAAATCCTACTTTCACTTTTGAAAGTTTGTAGACCATAACAGCACTGTTTATTGATTCAATGTTAGTGTTCGAATGTATTTAGAAGAATTTGTAGTAGCCTGCATGTAGACGTTAACAAATGCATTTGTTTGGCTTTTTTGCGATGTAATGTCGCTTTAACATGATTTTAATGAAATCGCATATGTACCTATGCAACATCTGGTTAGAGAACAAAAGTAAAAACAATATGTAAAGAATATACGACAAATTGTATACCCTAAATATAATACATAATTAGTGTCAACTACCGGTCGCATACTATTTTGCCGGCGTGGATTCACAAACATTAAAACCGTTCGGAAAGTTTATAACGCCAGAAAGAATTTCGGAAACGGCGTCTACATCCAGGAATCTCTCACTGGAGCCAGGGAACAACTCGCATATGAAGCGCGAAAGCTGAAACGTGAAAACACAAACTCGGTGTTCAGACATGGGTTGCAGGAGCCAAAATTGCCGGCATTATGAACATTCGTGGAACAGAACGGAAGTTCCTCATAAGGGACAAGAGTGCTATACAGTCTGAGGAATGGAGCTGTTCCATGCTACCCAGAGCAGTCTTATCCATAGACAGTTTACTGGTTAAACCTTGTGTGAGAACTATCAGTGTAACTCGTATACTATGACGTGTTATTTACAACCGTTACTATAAATAGGTTTCGAATAAGCCAAATTAATACGTAGGGTGTAATAAATAATCCTGTGTGCCAAGTAATGCATACATAAATGATAATAAACTTCTTTTTACCCGTTATAATAATATTAGCCTGTGCTATCTTTTTCGCGGGAATCACGTTATCGTACATGTATTTGTTTATTTACATTTAATCACTTCTACTTTTATTATTATATACCAAACTTATATAGCGCTCTTTTCATTTAAAAATAAAACGTTCAAAAGCGCTTTACAGCCTAAAATATCACAAATATTGATAAAAACTTCCACATACAATGAGATAAAACAAGACAAAATTAGCAAACACAATTACAATGGATTCTAAATATGCTATAAAATATTAGGATCTAAAATTATAACAATTAAAATATAGGTAATAATTAAATAAAATGTGTTCATTTGCAGTCTTAATCCTGATTGAGCACAGACACAGTTCGATATTTATGTTCCATATGAACATTTAAAAAGGTGTGTCTTCAAAGCCTTTTTGAAAGAACACAATGTTGTTGCACTTCTAAGATTTGATGGAAGAGAATTCCAAAGTTTTGGGGCAGCAGTCATGAAACCTCTATCTCCGTATGTGACAGTATTTCAACTAATAAACAGGCGTCGTATACGCGGTTTGTTGACATAGCAAAATATAAAGATATTCTATCACGTGATCGTATGTGAAGGACGTGAAATTTAAGCTCTCAAGAAAATATTGAATTTTAGTTTATCAGGATGGATTTTGGATATGAAAATTATTGGATCTAGTGCTTAGATAAACTTACTTAACTATGTGGTGCGAACCACGATTTTGATGGAGGAAAAAGTGCAAAAAAAACGAAATTTAAGTGATACCAGTGTAAACAATGAAACGCCTACTGGAAAGCGGGAAAAATACAGTGATTCTCCAGACGGGGTGTATTTGCATGTGAGTACAGTTTTAAGTCAAGCGAACTCTGTTTTGTATGAAACTGATGAAGTAACAAATCCACATGGCACGTTCTTAGATTCATTGGAACCCGATGGACTTAGTCAAATAACACATAGAGTGCAAGCGTCCGAGATATTAGAAATGAGTCAGGTAGATGGACCGACGAATGCAGACCTTATGAAGTGTTTGAAGGGCATAGATTCTAAGTTAATGGATATGGATGAACGGTTAAAGAAATTAGAGACACTAGAGCATAAAGTTGACAAATTCGAAGCTGAGATGAAAAAAATGTGGACTTATGTATATGACACTTCAAAACGGTCTGATGAAAAGCTGTCTAGTGTTACAGATAAGGTAGAAAGCACAGATTTTGCTCTTGGTGTGGTAAATGAGAAGGTACTGGAAGTCGAGAGAGAGAAGGATTTGTTGAAGGAGGAAGTTATTTACTTACAGTCACAGTCAATGCGGAATAACCTTGTGTTTGGAAATATAGCAGAGGCCCCGACTGAGGTCCCGGAAGACACAGAGAAAAAATTACGAGAATTCCTAGTAGATAAGATGAAGATAGCTAGAAAGTTGGTGGATGACATGCAGTTCGAGCGTGTGCACAGGATGGGCCAAAAACAGATGCGAGAGGGAAAACATAGGAACATAGTGGCAAAGTTTACTCTGTTTAAGGAACGCGAGTATGTACGTAAACAGTGGAAAGCATTGCAAGGTACCAACTATTTTGTATTTGAACAATTCCCGAAAGAGGTAAACGACAAACGGAAAAAGCTGATACCAAGGATGAAGGAGGAGAAGCAGAAGGGTAACAGAGCTTGGATATCATATGACACTTTATATGTAAACGGTCGACCAGTGAAGGAGAGCAGTGAAACCTAGGGGTACACAGAGGGTGAACTTGATGTTTTATCGTGGAATATAAATGGTTTAACTAGTGATAAAAAACATTCACCTGATTTCCTTAACCTTATCACAAAAAATGACATTATCTTTCTATTCGAAACATGGACCAATAAAGACAGTGATATTGAACTTTCGGGATATAAGTCGTATAATTTCTATAGACGATTCCAAAACCGCAACGCTAAGCGTTGTAGTGGAGGTGTTGTTCTATACTATAAAGATCATTTGTCACCGGGTATTCGTATCATTAGAACGCATTATGACACTATTATATGGATAAAATTAGACCGACATTTTTTCCACTTTGACAAGGACGTTTTTATATGTGGAACCTATATCTGGTGTGAAAATTCACCAGCTTACAATATTGCTGTTGATTTATTTGATACCATACAAAATGATATACATGAATTTGATGACTTAGGGCATATGTATCTCGTGGGAGACTGGAACAGCCGGGTTGGCGTGAAACACGATTTTATTGATTGCGATGTTTTAAATATGAATATTGATGATATTGATTATGTGCCAGATAGTAACCTGCACCGGGCCTCAATGGATAAAACGTGTAATAGTTTCGGTGTAAAATTGCTTGACTTATGTAAAGCCACGGGTATTCGCATAGCTAACGGACGCTTATATGATGACGTAAACGGTGCATACACATTTGCAAATACACAAGGTGCATCGGTAATTGATTTACTTCTATTGAAAGAAAACGATTTTCCTTTGCTATGTAATTTTTGTGTAAGCCCATTTAATGAATATAGTGACCATGCGGGCATATTGTTTGTATTGAAATGTAATGTTAGTATAGATAACGGATATGATGAAAAGGGGGTGAGCTTTAAATGGGACGATAGTCAAAAAAATGTTTTCCGCTCACGTATTATTGCACGATTGAATGATTTTAATCGCATAACGAATACAATTAATATACATAGTAGAGAATCTGTCAATGATTTGTTGAATAATTTTACCAATGCAATCCGAGAAGTTGCGGACCCGTTATTTGAGAAATCGTTTAAGCGTAATAAATATGCACCATGTTTTAATGATACACCTATAGTCAGTCAAGCGGAATGGTTTGACAATGAATGTATTCAAGCCAGAAATGTGTATGTAAGTTCACAGCATGTATTTAACAGGCTTAAATCTAAGTCTAGTAGAGAGCAGTTTTGTTATAATAAAAAACATTACAAAGATTTATGTAAGAAAAAAACGAAATGCTAGCAAACATAAGAAATTACTAGAAATTGAAAAATTGAAACATGCTAAGCCAAAACAGTTTTGGAAATATTTTAAACGAAAAAATAAAAATTCGGTATCTAATAATATAACTATTGAAGATTTTAAAAAGTACTTTTCAGAGTTGGGCAACGATGCTTCTCAAACTGAAAACCCGGATGCAGAGAATTTTTGTGATAACCATGACTTTGATCATTTAGATTGTTCATTTGATGAGCTTGACAGGCTTATTACTATTGAAGAAATTTTAACTGCTGTGAAGACTTTACAAACGGGTAAAGCCATGGGTAATGATTTTATTATGAATGAATATTTAATTACAGGTATTGATATTTTGTCAGGTCACATATGTGATATTTTTAATGCTATCCTGGACTCTGGTTACTTTCCAGAGAAATGGACGGAAGGAGTTATTATCCCGTTGCATAAAAAGGGTGATGCAAATAATGTAAATAACTATAGGGGAATAACATTAGTAAGCTGTTTGTCTAAATTGTTTTCTTCAGTTTTAAATAAAAGAATAGTTAATTTCTGTGAATCAAACAATGTAATATCGGATGCTCAATTTGGATTTAGAAAAGGGCGTTCAACAGTTGATGCCCTATTCACTTTAAGTAATATAATTCAAAATTATTTGTTTAATAACAAACGACTATATTGTGTATACGTTGACTTATGTAAATGTTTTGATACTATTTATAGAAATGCCCTGTGGATGAAATTATACAAATGTGGTATACAAGGAAAGCTTTTAAGGATTATTAAAGATATGTACCAACAGGTTAAGTCTTGTGTTAGAAACTGTAACAGTTATACTGATTATTTTGAATATGCGGTTGGCCTAAGGCAAGGGGAGATAATGTCTCCTATTTTATTTTCATTATTTGTCGAAGATCTCGAACTATTTTTGCAAGAAAATAATAATTCAGGACTGTTAATAGATGATATTGTATTAATGTTACTGTTATTCGCAGACGATATGGTTATATTTGGTAAAACACCACTAGAACTACAAACTAACTTAAATATGTTGCATGAATATTGTGAGCTATGGGGCTTAAAAGTTAATACAGCAAAAACTAAGATAATGGTGTTTCGTAAAAGGGGCGGCCTACTACCGAATGAATCATGGACATATAATGGAATCAACATTGAAGTCGTGAATGATTTTAACTATTTGGGTACTGTATTTAACTATACAGGTAATTTCACATTAAATCAACAATACTTGTCTGGTAAGGCGTTACAATCTTTAAATGTTCTCTTAGTTAATTGTACCAAATTAAAACGTAAGCCGAAGCTACTATGTCAGCTTTTTGATGCCTTTGTTGGCTCTATTTTGAACTACTCGTCTGAAATTTGGGGGTTTACAAAATCTAAAGAGCTAGAAAGAATTCATTTAAAATTTTGTAAACGTATTTTAAATGTAAGGGTCACTTCATGCTCAATAGGAGTGTACGGTGAACTGGGTAGATATCCCCTTTATATTTCACGTTATATTCGCATTATTAAATACTGGTTCAAATTATTAAATACAGACAATATTATTCTTACGAGCGTATATAAGCAATATGTACGTGATATGAATAATGGTGCTAAAAACTGGGTATCACAATTAAAAGATATGTTATGTAATTACGGCTTTGCAAATATTTGGGAAGATCCTTATGTAAATGTTAACGATTTTATATGTTTGTTTAAGCAACGGATTATTGATTGCTTTATACAGGGGTGGTTTGGTAGTAAAGACACAAGTGGTATGCTAGTATTGTATAATAGTTGTAAATTGCGATTTGAATACGAACCCTATCTTAATATTATTCCATCTAATTTACGATACTTAATAGCTAAGCTAAGAATTTCAGCTCATTCATTAAGCATTCACACAGGTATATATGGACAAAATAGAATACCACACAACGAACGTTACTGTTTATGCTGTAACACGAGAGACTTGGAAGACGAATACCACTTTATACTAGTATGTCCATGCTACATACATTTGCGAAAAATATTTATTAAAAAATACTATTTTGCAAGTCCGAATATGGTAAAGTTTATTGAATTATTACAATCTAGAAATAGAAATATTTTACTGAAGTTGGCATTGTACTACAAACAAGCTGTTAATATTAGAACTTCAATATTAAATATCATATAATTGCCCAACCTATATTATAAATACAGTCGATTATTTTATCTTGACAATGTTGAATATAGCTGTACATAAAATATGCAGTAGGTGACAGTCAATATACTTACCTAGTATCCGAGCATAGACAAGTAGACATGCACTTATAAAAAAAATATATATGTGTAAATATTAAATAGGTTATTAAGAAAACGTCACATTCTTACCTCAAGTTGCAGTAAAGAACGGCTATTGTACTTACCATGATGTCCCAGGAATAGCCAAGACCATCCATCAACATCTAGAATACTATATACTTGGCAATTTGGAAATTTCAAGTTTATCCTCTAAGCAATAGATAACTACAATAATTGGACTCTAAAACAACATACTGATGCTTATAATTAATTTGTTTTGTGTTACATTGATCACGTGTGAATAGTGAATAGTATGTAAAATATGTAAATTATCATGACTATGTACTTACATGTATACGTCTTAATAAACTTATGTTCTGTTCTGTTCTTGTTCTATAAAACACTCAATAGGCATTATTTACAAAGATAAGATGTACGTCGTTGTAAAATACTAAAACATGTTTTGGCAGCTAATCGAATAATTGGTGCATTTGTGAATATGAACTTGACTAGACATAATAACAAAACCAGGTTGTATAATTTGAGCTCTATCAAATAATATGTTTCTTAAATCATCATAAAGGTTACATTCAAGGATAACTTGTGTTACAGAATGTACATGTTCTGTCTTCTACTGGTAAGTTTTCGTACCTGCCAGTTTCAAACCTTATAGGTGCTACGCCACATCTAAACTTACTAAATGCAGCCCGATGCGATCTAGACATAATAATTTTACAATTGTTTTCAGTTAAAATGTGTTGTTTAAATGTATAGTAAGTCCTTAGCTTATTCCTACCTCTCCCTGATGTACTAGCTGATCTACTGATCGACTGGAGCCATTCCAGTTTATATTTAGACATAAATACATGGATGTATAACCAAGTGATTATGAGACAAAACTACGATAATGCATTTAGATGAACATTCAACAAGCTACATGTTTGTCGCTACAACATTGACAATTAGTATACATATTACCGTTAATTGCACTTCTTTACAAATAGCGCTTTTAGTAAGCATAATCTCATTTTTCGATTTCGGAATTAGGCCTGCTGTTCAAGGCGCACAAACACTGACTATTTAGCAACTTAAACTTAGGCTGAGTTCTCGTAATTTCATCTGGATTACATGTAGTCTTCAACTGAACACACAATGGAACTCAGTATAAACAATAACATTGGACATATTTTAGATACATGTAGTTGTTGATATGCTGTATATTATCCCGAGTCATTCAATAATTAATTCAATCGATTTAACAGTATACCAAGATATTCTCTCTACCTGTGCGAACCATCTTGAAATATAAATCGCACCGTTTGATTATGTGTATGATAATAATTATTGTGAGGAACGATTATGTGTGTGTGCTGTTACATTTGTGTCCGACGTAATTGCCTTGGGCATTATACCTATTTCTTAAGTATTATTATAATAATACCACCGTGTATTTTTCACATACCCCGTTGAGTTTAATATTTAAAGTTTAGTTATCTATTTAAACTCTTCTCTCATTTTTGCTAATTGAAATGTTTTGTTCATTACTTGCTTATTGTACATATCGTCACACGATTCCTCCTGTTGGTAACCTGTTCATATGCGCCGTATCCCGACTCTGTATTCCCGTCTCGCAAATTGTCTTGTGCATCCATTGGTCGCTCTCTGTAACTTTATATCCTCATCGTTAATGATGTAGAGATTTGGAGGGCTGCCAATGGTATGCACTATGTCAAGGGACGTGCCTTCTCCAAAACGGAACAGTTTAATTTGAATTTGTATAGAGTAATATTGAAATACATGTGCACGTTAGCACATAATATTCTTGTCAACCTCTGTTTGGTCATCAAACTAGCATTTAACGTTGCCAATCACCCATATATTCTATATGTGGCCGTCGTGTTTCTCATTCAATCAACATATGTATTCTGGATAAACAAGTCCTCACAACTGAATGACTATTACGATCCTATTATAAATCAGATACCCTCACTTTGAGAGCACATTCACTCACTATATAATAGTCATTCGTTTACTCCTTACTTCTATTAGCTGGCGATGTACATCCTAATCCTGGACCGGATCAGGAATTGAATGGATGTTTCACCTTGTTTCATCAGAATATTAGAAGTATCCCCAACAAACTAGATTACATAAAATATACTTTCCTCGATTACGTGCTCATTTCATTTAACGAGACCCATTTATCCCAGGATGTTTCAGAGTTGTTCTTAAAACTTGATGTACACGAAATATGTTTCGTAAAGACGTATCGCCACACTCAACAGGTATTCTCACTTACTGTAACCCCGGCTTACAACCCAAGCGTTTGTTTGATTTATAAACAACATTGCCAGAATCCGTATGTATCCAAATAAAAGATCACAACATAAGCTATGTCATAGCGACAATATATAGACCACCCAATTCACCAGTAGAATGTTGGCAAATCTGTGATATATTCATAGAACAGGCATCTGAAATGTCATCTAACATCATACTAGTTGGTGACATAAATGAAGATCAGTTAAAAATGGCAAATCATAAACTACGCGATATTCTTAATAATATGACTAACTATATTACAGAGCCCACACGGATTACTCATAACACAAGTACCTTAATTGACATAATTGCACTAACAAATTCCGTGACTTCATTAAACTCTGGTATACATCGTACACCTTCTCACATTAGTGATCATTTTGGTAGGTACGTTTATATTAAAAGCAGCTTTCAGTCTAGAACCTGTTCTACTCGCTGTGTTTGGAATTACAAAGAAGCGGATTTCATAAAATTAAATAGCCTAATAAACGAAACTGATTGGTCGCCTCTCAATAATGGGTCAATAGATATAGCAACAGAATTCTTTAGAGGAACATTGTTAGAACTTGCAAAATTGTGTATTCCAACTAAAGTAGTACAAATTCGCCCCAAACCTTGGTATAATTCGCTCATCCGTAAAGTATCTCGCCAACGTGATCGTTTAAAATAAATAGCTACTCAATCTGAAAACATTTCGCACTGGCAAAGGTACAAACTTAAGAAATCGAGTTAATAACATGAAAAAACATTTACGTGAACAATTCTATAATACTCTCGAATTCTCCATGAACGATCTTAGCTGTACACATCCCAAACAATACTGGAAAATCGTGAAGAGGTTAATTAAAGAAAATTCAAATAACGACGATCATATTCCACCTCTGAATAGCGAAAATAATGATACAGCGATTTCAGATATAGATAAAGCCCACTTGTTAAACGATTACTTTGTTTCAATATCAACATTAGATGCATCCAACGCGAAACTACCTGCTGTTGCTCCTATAAGTAATGCTACCATTTCATAATTTGAAATAACTGAACAAGATATCATTGACGTGCTAGTTAATCTGGCTGTCAATAAAGCAAGCGGTCCTGACGATATCAGCCGCAAAATGTTGAAAAGTTGTTCCTTAGCTATATCTAAACCGCTTTGTATTTTATTCAACATATCAATTATCACAAACAGATATCCTACTTCATGGAAACAAGCAAATGTTATGCCACTGTTTCAAAAGGGAGATACATCTTTATCGGCAAACTACAGGCAAATATCACTAATAAGTTGTGTGGGTAAAGTAATGAAACGAGTTGTTTTTAAATATATATATAACCATCTAATTTCCAATGATCTCATTTATAAGAAACAATCAGGTTTTCTTCCTGGTCATTCAACTGTATATCAACTTATAGATATCTATAATCAATTATGTAAAGGTTTCGATGAGAGAAAAGCAACATGTATGGTATTTTGCGATACATCTAAAGCATTTGACCGAGTCTGGCAGTCTGGTATTTTATTCAAATTAAAACAAAATGGAGTTTCTGGAAATTTGCTTAACTATCTTCATAATCGCGAACAAAGAGTATTTGTAGGACAATACTTCTCTAATTCCAAAACAATTACAGCTGGAGTACCTCACTGGTCGATTCTGGGTTCACTTTTATTTCTTGTTTCATGTTAAGCCGTTTCACACTTACACCGAACCGAAACCGGAACGAAAAAATATAAGTACGTTGGACCCTATGGAGGCCGAAACCGAAACCGAACGCCGAAACGAAAACATGCACGAATTGGATTTTATATTTTTCGGTTTCGGCGGCCAAATATAGCATCTATGCCAGGTCTGTCCAGCATCACACAACATATAATTAAATTACACAACTGCATATAAACGACCACGTGCGTTGTATATAATTTAATTAGTAATCATGGAAGCCATGAAGGGATTGTCAAGCGAGACAATAGAGGCGATTATTTTAGAAGTGCAAGACTACAGATGTTTGTGGGACAAGGCTCAGGCCGACTATAAAGACCATGACTTGAAGGAAGTGACATGGAACAACATCGGGAAGTCTGTAGAATTATCAGGTCTGTGCTAAATTATACATACATGTGTGCATGTTATTGTACTATACGTGTTAGCTTTTCTAAAACGCTTGTCATGTGTATTATTATCATTATTGTTCTGTGATGGACAATCAATTGGTGACACTTTCTTCATCATGTGCGTGTGCTTATTCAGGAATCACATTGCTAGTGTCCGGTTTTCCATGTGTCCGTTTTCGTGTGCGTATGCGGGAAAGCCAATTTTTTCTATATAAACAATGATTACCACCTATAATAATTACCAACAACACTTGCACACATACGCAGACGTGCACATTGACGGTTCTCCATGTGCGCGTGTGCGTGAAAAATAGTTTGCTATATGAGCGATTATTACCTATGTTGTATGTGAATACAGGTAGTCATTGCTCATACAGCAGACTTTTTTTCACGCATGAGCACATGCGCACCTAGGAACTGTCTGTCCGCTAGTATATTGAATGACCATTTCAAGGCGGCATCACTATCATAAACCTGTATGTGGCTGTGCCTCGTCTTATACATTGCTATGTGGCTGTGAATGAAGCAAAATGGCTGTGACCTATGCAACCAATGTAATTCCAGATCAGCCTATTCATCCGCACGAAATATACGCTCCCAGTTGTAATTTTAATTCTTATATTTTTTATATTTATATTTGTTATTTATAGGGTGGAATTGGCTCGATGGCCTTCCATCCCTGGGGTTGTAATTTTAAGGACTTTTATATCAGGTGAGCGTGTGAAAAAGGTATGGAGCAACCTGAGAGATACCCGTACGAGGTACATGAGGGAGGACGCGAAGATACTTTCCAGTGGCTCTGCCTCAAAACGCGGAAAGATGGAGTCTTGGAAGTGGGCGAAAATACTGGCTTTTCTGTCAACTGCAGAGTATCCGAAAAGGTGAGTGTTATATCCGCTAACAAATGGGTGTTGTTACAACGTGCTTTAGACGTTGCGCGAATGTTGTGGCGCCACTGCATTACACCGTTGTAAGGCCCTAAAATGGCAAGTTAATGTTCAGAGGACGTTCTCGTCATTACAAAATAGCTTTGAGACAACGTTTCTACAACGTTGACACAGTAATTTATTTTTCGCAACATAATAAAATTATGCCAGCGTAGCAGCAACATTGTGTCAGCATTGCCACAACGTTGTATTGACACGGTGTGTTTGCTGGGATGGCAATTACCACCATAATTTTTATTATATAACAATATGTCTAGTACAGTTTCGAATATGCAATACAAGTCAACACGGTTGTGTGATCCATGGAACCCGCTGAGCATGGCTACTAGAAAAAAATGCAACAAATTAAATTTGACAAAGGAATACACCATAATTGTCCACATAATGTGGGCAATTATGGTGTATTCCGTTTTCAGTCTTAATGTGTTGCACTATTCTAGTTTTTTGTATCATAGGTACGTGTCTTTCACATGTGGAAGGGTCTACATCGACCATCTTTAACTCATCGGCTCATCGTTTTTAGAACGTTGTTCTACATGTGGGTGAACACCGCGGATGCACTGGTGAAAGACGCGTCTGAGAACTGAATACACCATAATTGCCCCCCTATAATGTGGAAAATTATGGTGTATTTCGTTTCCACGTAGGTCTTTCACCTGTGCGGGGTGTTGGATTGTGCTAATACAATATATTCTGTGTTTCAGTACAGTCAGCAACATTCCAGAGATGGGACCAGGAGGACAAGATGATGAGTCACAGTCAGATAATGATGCGTCCATTGAAGACGAAAGTGGAACTTCATCTCGACCACCTTCGAGAGCGTCTACACAGCAAGAAGTGGTCGGTCCGAAGTTAACTCCAGGTAGAAGGCAGAAGAAACGTATGCCTAATGATGAGCTGGAATCATTGTACATGTCATATTTAAAGAAAAAGCAAGACAAGCAAGAACCAGAAGCTGATAAGGATGCTGAGGCTGATAAGCTTTGGCTGTTGAGTTTGCTTCCGAATTTTAAGGGAATGCCGCTGGACAAAAAGAATCGCATAAAGTATGCAATTCAAGGGTTGTTCCTTGAATCGGATGACCTGTCGCCTACACGAGGAGAGATGCCTCGGCAACAGCGACTTCGTATGCAAGTGCCATATCAACAACCGGCGTCACAGCAGCAGGGATATGTCTTCAACCAACAACCACCAATCAGTAATAATAGAGGCACAGGCAGCGATACTGATAGTGTTCAACAATCATATGATAATGATGGTGGTGTATACCAAACGTATACCAATCTCTAAGATAAAGTTGATGTTTATATGAGACGCTGTTGTAAGTGTTAATTACAGTTTCTGATGAAGACATCACTATGAATATATTGACTGTCATATCACCGATTCATATATATGCTATCAAATAATGGAATATGTTCTATCACAAACGCAATGTTTGATATCACACATTCAGTTACTTGATATCACTAACTTGATTGAGGTTCCTATTTCAGTAGCATTTGTGCACCTGAATATACACATCATTATTCACTTATGTTTTCGTCTTTATACGAACGTCCATTTAACGTTCCCCTCGAATTATTGAATACTGCCATGGTACAGCTCCTTCCTCTGAACCGAAGTAATCTTTGTACCGATTCCTAACTTGGACAGAATGTGCCTTTGGTCTGTTACGTGTAGGCACTTGTGGTATGCTGTGAAGCCCAGCATTTTCTTGATTCCCTTCGCAAACTGCTTGTGGCATTCCACTGTCATCCATCCCATGTTGTCCAATAGAATCCTTTTGGATAAAGTTATGTAACACTATTGTACCTTTAACTACTTTAGTGGCATTGTCAGGATGCAAACGTAGTCTCCTGTTGTATATCCTCCAGCGTTGAGTTAACAAACCAAAGGCATTTTCTGATATTCCTCGAGCGCGCGACAACCTGTAGTTAAGATACGTTTGTCCTCTGATAAGTTTTTTCCAGGGTATGGTCGTAGCATGTAATCTTTCAGCGGAAATCCTTCATCTCCAACAATCACATACGGTAACGGGCCGTGTTCCTCAGCATTTCGTAATGGCTCTGCAGGTGGTATGTTAAACTGTTGTTGCTCAAGGGCTATCCCCATGGGACATTTGTTTAAAATTCCACTGTCACTGCTGCTGCCAAAACTCCCTATATCTACGGCTGTGAATAGGTAGTCTGCGTCTACTATAGCTAACAACACTATAGAGAATGTCTTCTTATAATTGAAATATAAGGATCCGGAATGTGGAGGTGCTTCAATTGTCACATGTTTTCCGTCGATAGCACCGATGCAGTGAGGGAAGTTCCATCTTTCTTCAAATCGTCTTGCGCCTTCCAACCATGATTCTTCAGTTGGAACAGGGAGTAAAGTGTCACTGAGAGACTCCCATAATGCATCGCAAACTTCATAGACAGCATCACTTACTGTACTAATGCCACATCGAAAACTGTATGCGATGGTTGTAAATGCATCACCAGTACTTAAAAAGCGCAAACATATCGCAAGTTGTTCAGGTACACCAATAGGTTTTCTAAAACGTGTCGTCTGACGGTGGAGCCTAGGTGTTAATATTTCAACAAGTTCGTCAAATTTTTCCGGGCTCATACGAAAGTATGTGTAAAATGTGTCTGGATGTGCTCTTAGTTCCTGAATTAGCTTATGGTATTCACCCAATTCTTCACGTCTAGTGTTGATTTCATGTACCCATTTTCTTCTTTGCCTACGTCTTCTTAAAATATGATAGCCCATCAGTAGCATTTCATCATCACTGTCATCTGTGGCTACATGTACATCCATATTGAATTGTTAACTTAAATATCACTGAATTGAATCACATACAGTATAGTTCTATGCAATGCATCTGTGATACACAAAGAATTTCACAACGTGTAAAGTAGTCATAGATTTCTTCCACGGAATCGTCTCAAATGTGAAAGGCCTCCCGAAAACGAAACGATGGAAATCGGTTTCGTTTCCGTTACGGTTTCGTTTCGGTGTAAGTGTGAAACGGCCTTTAATGACATAGCCGAATTTCTCATTAGTACTACTAGACTATTCGCTGATGATAGTTCACTTACCTCCGACTCTGCTGTCATGGAGTCATGGAAACTGTTTTCAATTCGGATTTACAATTAATATCCAATTGGGCCACAGTGGCTAGTTGAGTTTAATCCAGTAAATTACTCACTCAGAAATATTACTCGTCCTTCCCTTTCTTTCCAAAATGTTCCACTAAATTTTGTTGATGATTATAAACATTTAGGCCTCACGTTCAGCCATGATGGATCATGGCATACACATATTAACAATATTACTGCATCTGTATCTAAAGTCCTTGGTTCGATGAGATCGCTTAAATACAAACATAAACATTCTACTCTCAATACTATCTATATGTCTTACTTAAGACCGTTACTAGAATATACATAATAGTATAGGACAGCTGTACCCAATATGAAACGGATACCTTAGTGAAACTCCAAAACGAAGCTGCTCGATTGGTCACAGGCTTGACGCGATCTGTCTCTATTCATAATTTTCTCAAAGAAATCGGTTAGGTTTCACTCGCAGATCGCAGAACCATTCCAAAATTAATATTAGTCTACAAAAAAAAGAACCCACTTCTCCCTAGTTATTTACATAATCTCTTCCCTCCTACTATTGGAGATTTTACTCAATATCCTTTACGACCTGGCGCAAATTTTATTACTTTGACAAGACGCATAGAAACATACTGAAGATCTGTCATACCTGACTCTATTACATTATGGAATGAATTAGATCCCTCTATACCTAATGCTAACACACTCAATCATTTAAGAACACATTGAAAAAAGTACAATGTTTCCAGGGTTCCCTCTTATTATTCAACTGGTGTACGATACTATACTGTAATGCAATTTCGCATCAGAAATCGATGCAGCAACAGTGATCTTTTCTTTAACCATTTGCGTGACTCCTATATGTTTATGCAATCAAGGTATTGAAGATGCGGAACACTTTTTCTTTAAATGTAATAGGTATAGAATTGAACGTCATTCACTTTTTCGTAAATACTCGTAGATTCCATCCACTAAGTTCCATGAACTTACTACACGGTATAGAGTCGTTAACAAATGAGGAGAACACAACTTTATTTTTGGAAGTGCAAACTTATATAAAAATTCGTATCGTTTTTAGGCGCGCCTATCTTGATTAAATATACGTTATTTGCTTGTGAGACTGGATCGTAGGTTCCTGTATTGGCGTGGTGTTAGGAAACAACAGGTGGAATTGTGAGATACATGTATCAATCTTAGCAATATCTTCTACTCTTTTATTTATTATAAATTTGTCTTTTTTCTGATTCTTTAAGTGATTTTTATTTACATTATATTTTGCGTACACGTTTCAACAAATAAAATCAGTGATTTAATTTAATCAAACGTTAGCTTGACTTTCTGGTACGGGCCGTTGTCTAATGTTGTTAAAACTTGTGGCCCAAACCATTTGTATTTTCATGCTATGTATTGTATCATTATTTGTATGACATATGTACTATTGAGTTGCAATAAAATATGGTTAAATCAAAATCAAGTAATCATTGCATTTCATTTTAGATGTTGGAGGATGGTGCAATGATACAGACAGAGACCCATTCCAGAGTCTCCTCTGGTTCTTTTACGTGCACGGTATACAGCACCGACACGAGACCTCGGTTTAAAGTCCCATTTGAAACACTGTTAATTTTATTAGGGTCAGACGGGGATAGAACCTGCGATCCCTGGATTACCAGTCCAGCGTGTTACCATGCTAAACCTACCACCGGTGTCGTTCATTAAAGATCACTGTAATGAAATTATTGTTCAAGTCTCGTTTGGTGTTATTGGTTTGGTGCAGTGGTAGAGATATTCTGACAAGCAATGTGAGAGAGTTAGAACAGTGCGGTGTGCCTTTATAATTAATTCGCTTATATTTAATGCTCTATTCCTTACAAACGACGCTGGAAACATTCAACCGTTAAACTGTTTCTGATGTCCATTTTTGGGGATTTGTGTCTGTTTGAACCATTAAACATGACATATAAACGGCGGGAAACAACAAATCGGGCCGATAATTGGTCGCGCGTCGCGTGCGAAGACATAGTGATCATAGAACATAAAAACATATATAATTACATGAGATACGAGGACAGTTTAGAGTGCCTCCTAAACAGACCCATGTATTTTGGTGCTTGTAGATATCAAATAACATTACACATCTAATTCACACGTTAACAAACATAGATGTCGTCTTCATATTTTATTACAACTGAAAAGCATTTGCTAATTAGGCTAATCCCAATCTGATTGGAATTGGTATTTGATCTTTTAAAACATTTTTTTAGTTTGCGCAGTAGTGCTTATTTTGCGTTCAGTATTTTTCATTCCATTACATCTTAATAAGATTTTAAATTTCAATTAGCGACTGCTTTTCAGCTTTATCTCACACATGTAGTTATCACATGTACAGGTATATACTATAGTAGTGCAATATGTTATAGATGAATGATGTATATATGCATAGTCTCTTGTAACTCTGAATTGAGTGGCAATGTACTTTTTAATATGTAAACTATATTCTATGTTTGTTATATGCTGTACATTGATGAGACTGAAATAAAGAATAAAATATATAGATGCGTGTTAATAGATATATATAATTATGTTTTATTTTCCTCCATTAATGAGAGCTTTATTTTCCTCCATTAATGAGAGCTATCATTATAAAATTATACAGATCAACAGAACATATATTGTACAATTCAAAGCACATCATATTGGAACAGTTTAACACATATACAATTAAATGAATGAAACTTATTAATTGTTTTTTAAACAAGTAATGTGGCACCGTTGATAGAAGTTGTCCAATAGGTATCCAGATTATAAACCTTTCCGAAACGAAATGAAAGATGTATAGAAGGACATATTAGTGCGGAGCAGAATAAACTAAACCTGCCAGGTATATGTATCCAGAATACAAATTATGTATAAACCTGTCAGGAACTATTGATAACATCTTTATATTGCATGGAATAATAAATCATATGCTAAATAACAATAGGAAACTGTATGTAGCCTTCATTGATTTTATGAAAGCCTTCGATTTTGTAGTTAGAGATATAATGTGGTACAAATTATTAAAAATAGGTGTTAGAGGTAAAATTCTTAACATTATTAAGTCCATGTATACACATGTTAAAGCGAGAGTTAAATATCAAAACATATTAAGTGATGAATTTACATGTTATTTGGGAGTTAGACAAGGCGAATGTTTATCACCTTTCCTATTCTCCATGTACTTGAATGATATTGAAGAGGATTTTATGCTACATGGTTATGATGGAGTGGATGTTGGTATGCTTAAGTTATTTTTGTTATTATATGCTGATGATATAGTAATATTTGCAGAATCTGAAAATAGTTTGCAAAAAGGTTTAGAAATATTGCATGATTATTGTCAAAAGTGGAAGTTAACTGTGAATATAAATAAAACAAAAATAATGATATTTAAGAAAGGTGGGGCAAATAGACGAAATGTTCAGTTTGCATATAATGGAGACATAATTGAAATTGTAAAGCAGTTTACTTATTTAGGAATTGTGTTTACCACAGGTGGTTCTTTTAGCTCAACACACGATGCACTAGCTGGACAAGCTTTAAAAGCTATGTCCAAATTAAAAACTTATTTAGTTAAATTTCCTAATATTTTAGTTAGTCATTCTCTTGATTTGTTTGATAAACTCATTACACCAATTCTTAGTTATGGCTGTGAAATATGGGGTTTCAATGAGATAGCTACAATTGAAAAGGTACATTTACAGTATTGTAAGCAACTGCTCGGTGTACGTGTACAGACACAAAATAGTTTTGTGTATGGAGAAACTGGTAGATGTACATTACTTATTAAAAGATTGTATGCAATTATGCGATATTGGTTTAAAGTTTTACAATGTGATGATGTTAAATATGTTAGTGTTATCTATAAAATGATGTTACATGACTTAGAATTGTATCCACACAAAAAACTTGGGCACGAAATGTACGAAATGTATTACAGTCATTAGGTTTTAATCACGTATGGATTGTTCAAGGAGTAGGAGATACAGACCTATTTTTAGCAACTTTTAAACAACGGCTATATGATAATTATTTACAAGACTGGAATAGCCAGTTAGAAAACTCAACAAGAGCTCGTACTTATAGACTATTTTCTGATTTTTGTTTCCAACCTTATTTAGATATTATAAATGTTCGTAAATTCAGGATAGCATATACTAGATTGAGAGTATCAGCCCATAGATTAGAAATTGAATCAGGTAGATGGCATAAACCAGAAAAGATTCCGATAGATGATCGCAACTGTCAATTATGTAATAGTGTAGAAGATGAATTTCACTTTTTGCTAGAATGCCCTCTGTATCATGAAATTAGAATTCTTTATATAAAAAGATATTATTGGAAAAGACCGAACATATTAAAGTTCAAGGAGTTGCTACAAGCTACTAGTTCGTGTATTGTTAGAAACTTGTCGATGTATATATGTAAAAGCTTTGAAAAAAGAAATACTTTATACTACCATCAATAACCTATTCTTCTCACTGTGTGTCAGAGTATATGTACAAATTGTGTCACCATTGATATGTTATGTAATAATATGTTGTATGCATGTATACTGATAGGCATGATGCCTTTGTAATAATAAACTTATATTATATTATATGTATCCAGTATACAAATTATGTATAAACCTGCCAGGTATATGTATCCAGAATACAAATTATGTATAGACCTGCCAGGTATATGTATCAAGAATACAAATTATGTATAAACCTGCCAGGTATATGTATCCAGAATACAAATTATGTATAAACCTGCCAGGTATATGTATACAGAATACAAATTATGTATAAACCTGCCAGGTATATGTATCCAGAATACAAATTATGTATAAACCTGCCAGGTATATGTATCCAGAATACAAATTATGTATAAACCTGCCAGGTATATGTATCCAGAATACAAATTATGTATAAACCTGCCAGGTATATGTATCCAGAATACAAATTATGTATAAACCTGCCAGGTATATGTATCCAGAATACAAATTATGTATAAACCTGCCAGGTATATGTATCCAGAATACACACTATGTATAAACCTGCCAGGTATATGTATCCAGAATACAAATTATGTAACGATATTACTCTGATAAAAATGCTGACGTAAACAAATGTTTTATCTTCGTACATGTTTCATTTTGTTTCAAGCATACCATTAAAACGTATGTTATATACATGCACAGCGATGTCACTACGTTGAGTATATATGTCTATGCTGGTACACTAGACGAAACATTGAATACAATATATTAGCAGAGGCAATTTGAATATGTTTACTTTCCTTTTCATCAATACTGTAAGAAGTTCAAAATATCACAAATGTGTGTAACAACGTCTTTCGAGATCAATTGCAAATATGCATCTATTCCAGCTTTAAGGAGGATCGTTGACAAAAGTGACGCTCTCAGACGATTTGTTTTCGAACAGAAATATGTTATATGGACATTACAATTGTCAAGGAACATATTACACATTGGACACTGTTCACACAGAATAATTTGTTTATTACTGAGACAGCAGAGTAGCATTGATGCCTTAATTCTAGATTGGACATGCCTAGTAGCCATACATGACATGGTTTATTTAACTGAACATGTTATAAATATGAATGGCAGTACAGCGTGCTGTTATCCTAGACTTTCTTTGAAGGTACTCGAATTCATGTTTTCGTATAATACGTTTCCACTGAAACATAGTCGTAAAGTATCAAGCATGTAAGTCGTTAGGTAACTTATCAAAGTTTTTCAATATCCTGCAGATGTCTGGAATGAAACCATAAAGCTGTCTTTCGTCATTATAATAATGATGCAATCGTTTCACGAACACCTGCTTTGCTAAATAATGATGCAATCGTTTCACTAGCTATTTACAGGGTAGGCAGCATAATTGCCCTAAAAATATAAGTTTTTTTGTATACAATTTCCGTCTCTATCGGCGAGACACCAAGGCAACTAAGGGATTTGTCTGTATTTGCAAATGGCGGTAGATCTTGGATAAGTTTGACACACAATATGTGGCTTCTTTCAAGCTGTGTTAAGCTGGAATTAGACCAATAGTTCCACAGTTCACATCCAAATATACCATTTTGTAGAACAACCGACTTGTATATTGTTGCCCAGGAGACTGAACAGCCGGCTTGTATATTGTTGCACAGGAGACTGAACAGTCGACTTGTATATTGTTGCCCAGGAGACTGAACAACCGACTTGTATATTGTTGCCCAGGAGACTGAACACCGACTTGTATATTGTTGCACAGGAGACTGAACAACCGACTTGTATATTGTTGCACATGAGACTGAACAACCGATTTGTATATAGTTGCACAGGCGACTGAACAGCCGACTTGTATATTGTTGCCCAGGAGACTGAACAACCGGCTTGTATATTGTTGCACAGGAGACTGAACAGCCGACTTGTATATTGTTGCACAGGAGACTGAACAGCCGACTTGTATATTGTTGCCCAGGAGACTGAACAACCGACTTGTATATTGTTGCCCAGGAGACTGAACAGCCGACTTGTATATTGTTGCACAGGAGACTGAACAACCGACTTGTATATTGTTGCACATGAGACTGAACAACCGACTTGTATATAGTTGCCCAGGAGACTGAACAGCCGACTTGTATATTGTTGTCCAGGAGACTGAACAACCGACTTGTATATTGTTGCCCAGGAGACTGAACAGCCGACTTGTATATTGTTGCCCAGAAGACTGAACAGTCGGTTTGTATATTGTTGCCCAGGAGACTGAATAGCCGACTTGTATATTGTTGCCCAGGAGACTGAACAACCGACTTGTATATTGTTGCCCAGGAGACGGGACTTATGCCATGTTGTGCAATATCATTATTCATTATACTAAGTAATTGTCCTCTTAGTTTGGTGCATGCTTGATGCATAGAATCACATACCGACATATATTTATCGCAGATGATACCTAGATGTATGTATTGTTCAACTTTCTCAATAATCTCAGGCCCAAAGTGAAAAAGCCTCGTGTTGCTATTAAGCTCAGTTTTAGTTTCGCTGAATACGATGATTGTACTGATAACGTCATTTTCTTGAATAGTTGAAACAGACGGAGATCATATTTTCTAGGCCGTTTTTCGAAAATGAAATTAACAACATATCGTCTGCAACTGTGGGGCTACAAATGTTCATGTCATAAACACATACCAATATTGTACTCCTCAAATTCACGAATTAAGCCGTTTATAAATAAAATATAGAGTATCGGTGAAGTTTTGCCTCCCTGAAGGGTACCATGTAATACGCTAAACCAGTCTGAAGTGAAGTTCCGGTTGCGCACGCAACTTTGCGTTGAGCTATACATCTGAATAAATGCACCAAAAGATAATCTACCAATTTCAGTTTCAGACAATTTGTATAGAAGGCCGTCATGCCACACAATGTCGAAAGCCTGACGGGCATCTATATAGCTTACAAACACTCTGCTCCTATTTTCTTTACCAACAAGTATGCATTCTTTTAGTACACATGAGGTCATAGTACATCCAAGTTTCTTCTGAAAACCACCTTAATACTTGCTTAATACAGATAAAATGTTTGATTCACAGCGTTCTAAAATAAGGTGTTCGTATATTTTCAGTAGAGACGAGGTCAGGGATATTGCCCTATAATTACCTGGTTCATCCTTTCGCTTTTCACCGCCTTTATGTACAGCAATTATAACGCCTTTATTCATTTCAATTGGGATATAGGATAATTGCAGCATCGCATTGAAAAGATGAGTAATGGCAGCGGTGAGTACTTTGCCGCCAAACAATGTGTTCATAATATATGTTGTCATGTTCGCAACACTTTCCACGTTTACATGAGTTAATGGCCTTTACTACACTATCCTCTGTTACAGTTTCTTCCATACATAGTCGGGGCATATAGTTGGCCAAACGGGATTGAATAATTTGTTTCCAGTCTGAATCAAACGAAACATCATCGGTGGGTGAATACTAAATACAATTTAGTAACATATAGCAGAATTGATTGTGTTCTACAACATTGTAACGCACCAAACGTATATAGAACTCTGTCTTACATTGCAGTAGAATTGATTGTGTTCTACAACATTGTAACGCACCAAACGTGTGTAGCACTCTGTCATACATTGCGGCAGAATTGATTGTGTTCTACAACATTGTAATGCACCAAATGTATATAGAACTCTGTCTTACATTGCAGTAGAATTGATTGTGTTCTACAACATTGTAACGAACCAACCGTATGTAGCACTCTGTCTTACATTGAGGTAGAATTGATTGTGTTCTAAAACATTGTAACGCACCAAACGTGTGTAGCACTCTGTCATACATTGCGGCATAATTGAATGTGTTTTACAACATTGTAACGCACCAAACGTATGTAAAACTATGTCATACATTGCGGTAGAATTGTGTTTTACAACATTGTAACGCACCAAACGTATGTAGAACGCTGTCATACATTGCGGTAGAATTGTGTTTTACAACATTGTAACGCATCAAACGTATGTAAAACTCTGTCATACATTGCGGTAGAATTGTGTTCTACAGCATTGTAACGCACCACACTTATGTAGAATTCTGTCTTACATTGCGGCAGAATTGATTGTGTTCTACAACATTGTAACGCACCAAACGTATATAGAACTCTGTCTTACATTGCGGTAGAATTGATTGTGTTCTACAACATTGTAACGCACCAAATGTATATAGAACTCTGTCTTACATTGCGGTAGAATTGATTGTGTTCTACAACATTGTAACGCACCAAATGTATATAGAACTCTGTCTTACATTGCGGTAGAATTGATTGTGTTCTACAACATTGTAACGCACCAAATGTATATAGAACTCTGTCTTACATTGCGGTAGAATTGATTGTGTTCTACAACATTGTAACGCACCAAATGTATATAGAACTCTGTCTTACATTGCGGTAGAATTGATTGTGTTCTACAACATTGTAACGCACCAAATGTATATAGAACTCTGTCTTACATTGCGGTAGAATTGATTGTGTTCTACAACATTGTAACGCACCAAATGTATATAGAACTCTGTCTTACATTGCGGTAGAATTGATTGTGTTCTACAACATTGTAACGCACCAAACGTATGTAGAACTCTGTCTTACATTGCGGTAGAATTGATTGTGTTCTACAACATTGTAACGCACTAAACGTATGTAGAACGTGTCATACAGTGTTGTAGAATTGTGTTCTACAACATTGTAGCACACCAATCGTATATAGCACACTGTCATACATTGAGGCAGAATTGTGTTCTACAACATAGTAACGCACCAAACGTATGTAGAACGCTGTCATACATTGCGGCAGAATTGTGTTCTACAACATTGTAACGCACCAAACGTATGTAGAACGCTGTCATACATTGCGGCAGAATTGATTGTGTTATACAACATTGTAACGCACCAAACGTATGTAGAACGCTGTCATACATTGCGGTAGAATTGTGTTCTACAACATTGTAACGCACCAAACGTATGTAGAACGCTGTCATACATTGCGGTAGAATTGTGTTCTACAACATTGTAACGCACCAAACGTATGTAGAACGCTGTCATACATTGCGGTAGAATTGTGTTCTACAACATTGTAACGCACCAAACGTATGTAGAACTATGTCATATATTGCAGTAGAATTGTGTTCTACAACATTGTAACGCACCAAACCTATGTAGAACTCTGTCATACATTGTAGTAGAATTGTGTTCTACAACATTGTAACGCACCAAACGTATATAGCACTCTGTCATACATTGTGGCAGAATTGAGTATGTTCTACAACATTGTAATGCACCAAACCTATGTAGCACTCTGTCATACATTGTGGTAGAATTGATTGTGTTCTACAACATTGTAGCGAACCAAACCTATGTAGAACTCTGTCATACAGTGTTGTAGAATTGTGTTCTACAACATTGTAGCGCAACAATCGTATATAGCACACTGTCATACATTGAGGCAGAATTGTGTTCTACAACATAGTAACGCACCAAACGTATGTAGAACGCTGTCATACATTGCGGCAGAATTGTGTTCTACAACATTGTAACGCACCAAACGTATGTAGAACTCTATCATACATTGCAGTAGAATTGTGTTTTACAACATTGTAACGCACCAAACGTATGTAGCACTCTGTCATACATTGCGGCATAATTGATTGTGTTCTACAACATTGTAACGCACCAAACGTATATAGAACTCTGTCTTACATTGCGGTAGAATTGATTGTGTTCTACAACATTGTAACGAACCAACCGTATGTAGCACTCTGTCTTACATTGCGGTAGAATTGATTGTGTTCTAAAACATTGTAACGCACCAAACGTGTGTAGCACTCTGTCATACATTGCGGCAGAATTGAATGTGTTTTACAACATTGTAACGCACCAAACGTATGTAAAACTATGTCATACATTGCGGTAGAATTGTGTTTTACAACATTGTAACGCACCAAACGTATGTAGAACGCTGTCATACATTGCGGTAGAATTGTGTTTTACAACATTGTAACGCATCAAACGTATGTAAAACTCTGTCATACATTGCGGTAGAATTGTGTTCTACAGCATTGTAACGCACCACACTTATGTAGAATTCTGTCTTACATTGCGGCAGAATTGATTGTGTTCTACAACATTGTAACGCACCAAACGTATATAGAACTCTGTCTTACATTGCGGTAGAATTGATTGTGTTCTACAACATTGTAACGAACCAACCGTATGTAGCACTCTGTCTTACATTGCGGTAGAATTGATTGTGTTCTACAACATTGTAACGCACCAAACGTATGTAGAACGCTGTCATACATTGCGGCAGAATTGTGTTCTACAACATTGTAACGCACCAAACGTATGTAGAACGCTGTCATACATTGCGGTAGAATTGTGTTTTACAACATTGTAACGCACCAAACGTATGTAGAACGCTGTCATACATTGCGGTAGAATTGTGTTCTACAACATTGTAACGCACCAAACGTATGTAGAACGCTGTCATACATTGCGGTAGAATTGTGTTCTACAACATTGTAACGCACCAAACGTATGTAGAACGCTGTCATACATTGCGGTAGAATTGTGTTCTACAACATTGTAACGCACCAAACGTATGTAGAACGCTGTCATACATTGCGGTAGAATTGTGTTCTACAACATTGTAACGCACCAAACGTATGTAGAACGCTGTCATACATTGCGGTAGAATTGTGTTCTACAACATTGTAACGCACCAAACGTATGTAGAACGCTGTCATACATTGCGGTAGAATTGTGTTCTACAACATTGTAACGCACCAAACGTATGTAGAACTCTGTCATACATTGCGGTAGAATTGATTTTGCTCTACAACATTGTAACGCACCAAACCTATGTAGATCTATGTCATACATTGCGGTAGAAATGATTTTGCTCTACAACATTGTAACGCACCAAACGTATGTAGAACACTGTCATACATTGCGGGAGAATTATGTTCTACAACATTGTAACGCACCAAACGTATGTAGATCTATGTCATACATTGCGGTAGAAATGATTGTGTTCTACAACATTGTAACGCACCAAACGTATGTAGAACTCTGTCATACATTGTGGTAGAATTGATTTTGCTCTACAACATTGTAACGCACTAAACGTATGTATAACGCTGTCATACATTGCGGGAGAATTGATTGTGTTCTACAACATTGTAACGCACCAAACCTATGTAGATCTATGTCATACATTGCGGTAGAATTGATTGTGTTCTACAACATTGTAACGAACCAACCGTATGTAGCACTCTGTCTTACATTGCGGTAGAATTGATTGTGTTCTAAAACATTGTAACGCACCAAACGTGTGTAGCACTCTGACATACATTGCGGCAGAATTGAATGTGTTTTACAACATTGTAACGCACCAAACGTATGTAAAACTATGTCATACATTGCGGTAGAATTGTGTTTTACAACATTGTAACGCACCAAACGTATGTAGAACGCTGTCATACATTGCGGTAGAATTGTGTTTTACAACATTGTAACGCATCAAACGTATGTAAAACTCTGTCATACATTGCGGTAGAATTGTGTTCTACAGCATTGTAACGCACCACACTTATGTAGAATTCTGTCTTACATTGCGGCAGAATTGATTGTGTTCTACAACATTGTAACGCACCAAACGTATATAGAACTCTGTCTTACATTGCGGTAGAATTGATTGTGTTCTACAACATTGTAACGCACCAAACGTATGTAGCACTCTGTCTTACATTGCGGTAGAATTGATTGTGTTCTAAAACATTGTAACGCACCAAACGTGTGTAGCACTCTGTCATACATTGCGGCAGAATTGAATGTGTTTTACAACATTGTAACGCACCAAACGTATGTAAAACTATGTCATACATTGCGGTAGAATTGTGTTTTACAACATTGTAACGCACCAAACGTATGTAGAACGCTGTCAAACATTGCGGTAGAATTGCGTTTTACAACATTGTAACGCATCAAACGTATGTAAAACTCTGTCATACATTGCGGTAGAATTGTGTTCTACAGCATTGTAACGCACCACACTTATGTAGAATTCTGTCATACATTGCGGTAGAATTGATTGTGTTCTACAACATTGTATCGCACCAAACGTATGTAGAACGCTGTCATACATTGCTGTAGAATTGTGTTCTACAACATTGTAACGCACCAAACTTATGTAGAACGCTGTCATACATTGCGGTAGAATTGTGTTCTACAACATTGTAACGCAACAAACGTATGTAGAACGCTGTCATACATTGCGGCAGAATTGTGTTTTACAACATTGTAACGCACCAAACTTATGTAGAACTCTATCATACATTGCGGTAGAATTGATTTTGCTCTACAACATTGTAACGCACCAAACCTATGTAGATCTATGTCATACTTTGCGGTAGAAATGATTTTGCTCTACAACATTGTAACGCACCAAACGTATGTAGAACGCTGTCATACATTGCGGGAGAATTATGTTCTACAACATTGTAACGCACCAAACGTATGTAGATCTATGTCATACATTGCGGTAGAAATGATTGTGTTCTACAACATTGTAACGCACCAAACGTATGTAGAACTCTGTCATACATTGTGGTAGAATTGATTTTGCTCTACAACATTGTAACGCACTAAACGTATGTATAACGCTGTCATACATTGCGGGAGAATTGATTGTGTTCTACAACATTGTAACGCACCAAACCTATGTAGATCTATGTCATACATTGCGGTAGAATTGATTTTGCTCTACAACATTGTAACGCACCAAACCTATGTAGATCTATGTCATACATTGTGATAGAAATGATTTTGCTCTACAACATTGTAACGCACCAAACGTATGTAGAACGCTGTCATACATTGCGGGAGAATTGTGTTCTACAACATTGTAACGCACCAAACGTATGTAGAACTATGTCATACATTGCGGTAGAATTGTGTTCTACAACATTGTAACGCACCAAACCTATGTAGACCTCTGTCATACATTGTAGTAGAATTGTGTTCTACAACATTGTAACGCACCAAACGTATATAGCACTCTGTCATACGTTGTGGTAGAATTGATTGTGTTCTACAACATTGTAGCGCACCAAACCTATGTAGAACTCTGTCATACAGTGTTGTAGAATTGTGTTCTACAACATTGTAGCGCACCAATCGTATATAGCACACTGTCATACATTGAGGCAGAATTGTGTTCTACAACATAGTAACGCACCAAACGTATATAGAACGCTGTCATACATTGCGGCAGAATTGTGTTCTACAACATTGTAACGCACCAAACGTATGTAGAACACTGTCATACATTGCGGCAGAATTGATTGTGTTCTACAACATTGTAACGCACCAAACGTATGTAGAACTATATCATACATTGCAGTAGAATTGTGTTTTACCGCATTGTAACGCACCAAACGTATGTAGAACACTGTCATACATTGCGGCAGAATTGATTGTGTTCTACAACATTTTAACGCACCAAACGTATGTAGCACTCTGTCATACATAGCGGTAGAATTGATTGTGTTCTATAACGTTGTAACGCACCAAACGTATGTAGAACGCTGTCATACATTGCGGTAAAATTGAGTGTGTTATACAACATTGTAACGCACCAAACGTATGTAGAACGCTGTCTTACATTGCGGTAGAATTGAGTGTGTTATACAACATTGTAACGCACCAAACGTATGTAGAACGCTGTCATACATTGCGGTAAAATTGAGTGTGTTATACAACATTGTAACGCACCAAACGTATGTAGAACGCTGTCATACATTGCGGCAGAATTGTGTTCTACAACATTGTAACGCACCAAACGTATGTAGAACGCTGTCATACATTGCGGCATAATTGATTGTGTTATACAACAATGTAACGCACCAAACGTATGTAGAACTCTGTCATACATTGCGGTAGAATTGATTGTGTTCTACAACATTGTAACGCACCAAACGTATGTAGAACGCTGTTATACATTGCGGTAGAATTGAGTGTGTTATACAACATTGTAAAGCACCAAACGTATGTAGAACGCTGTCATACATTGCGGTAGAATTGTGTTCTACAACATTGTAATGCACCAAATGTATGTAGAACGCTGTCATACATTGCGGTATAATTGTGTTCTACAACATTGTAACGCACCAAACGTATGTAGAACGCTGTCATACATTGCGGTAGAATTGTGTTCTACAACATTGTAACGCACCAAACGTATGTAGAACTATGTCATATATTGCAGTAGAATTGTGTTCTACAACATTGTAACGCACCAAACCTATGTAGAACTCTGTCATACATTGTAGTAGAATTGTGTTCTACAACATTGTAACGCACCAAACGTATATAGCACTCTGTCATACATTGCGGCAGAATTGAGTATGTTCTACAACATTGTAATGCACCAAACCTATGTAGCACTCTGTCATACATTGTGGTAGAATTGATTGTGTTCTACAACATTGTAGCGCACCAAACCTATGTAGAACTCTGTCATACAGTGTTGTAGAATTGTGTTCTACAACATTGTAGCGCACCAATCGTATATAGCACACTGTCATACATTGCGGTAGAATTGTGTTCTACAACATAGTAACGCACCAAACGTATGTAGAACGCTGTCATACATTGCGGCAGAATTGTGTTCTACAACATCGTAACGCACCAAACGTATGTAGAACACTGTCATACATTGCGGCAGAATTGATTGTGTTCTACAACATTGTAACGCACCATACGTATGTATAACTCTATCATACATTGCAGTAGAATTGTGTTTTACAACATTGTAACGCACCAAACGTATGTAGCACTCTGTCATACATTGCGGTAGAATTGTGTTCTACAACATTGTAACGCACCAAACGTATGTAGAACTATGTCATATATTGCAGTAGAATTGTGTTCTACAACATTGTAACGCACCAAACCTATGTAGAACTCTGTCATACATTGTAGTAGAATTGTGTTCTACAACATTGTAACGCACCAAACGTATATAGCACTCTGTCATACATTGCGGCAGAATTGAGTATGTTCTACAACATTGTAATGCACCAAACCTATGTAGCACTCTGTCATACATTGTGGTAGAATTGATTGTGTTCTACAACATTGTAACGCACTAAACGTATGTAGAACGCTGTCATACAGTGTTGTAGAATTGTGTTCTACAACATTGTAGCGCACCAATCGTATATAGCACACTGTCATACATTGAGGCAGAATTGTGTTCTACAACATAGTAACGCACCAAACGTATGTAGAACGCTGTCATACATTGCGGCAGAATTGATTGTGTTATACAACATTGTAACGCACCAAACGTATGTAGAACGCTGTCATACATTGCGGCAGAATTGATTGTGTTATACAACATTGTAACGCACCAAACGTATGTAGAACGCTGTCATACATTGCGGTAGAATTGTGTTCTACAACATTGTAACGCACCAAATGTATGTAGAACGCTGTCATACATTGCGGTAGAATTGTGTTCTACAACATTGTAACGCACCAAACGTATGTAGAACGCTGTCATACATTGCGGTAGAATTGTGTTCTACAACATTGTAACGCACCAAACGTATGTAGAACTATGTCATATATTGCAGTAGAATTGTGTTCTACAACATTGTAACGCACCAAACCTATGTAGAACTCTGTCATACATTGTAGTAGAATTGTTTTCTACAACATTGTAACGCACCAAACGTATATAGCACTCTGTCATACATTGTGGCAGAATTGAGTATGTTCTACAACATTGTAATGCACCAAACCTATGTAGCACTCTGTCATACATTGTGGTAGAATTGATTGTGTTCTACAACATTGTAGCGCACCAAACCTATGTAGAACTCTGTCATACAGTGTTGTAGAATTGTGTTCTACAACATTGTAGCGCAACAATCGTATATAGCACACTGTCATACATTGAGGCAGAATTGTGTTCTACAACATAGTAACGCACCAAACGTATGTAGAACGCTGTCATACATTGCGGCAGAATTGTGTTCTACAACATTGTAACGCACCAAACGTATGTAGAACTCTATCATACATTGCAGTAGAATTGTGTTTTACAACATTGTAACGCACCAAACGTATGTAGCACTCTGTCATACATTGCGGCAGAATTGATTGTGTTCTACAACATTTTAACGCACCAAACGTATGTAGCACTCTGTCATACATAGCGGTAGAATTGATTGTGTTCTATAACGTTGTAACGTACCAAACGTATGTAGAACGCTGTCATACATTGCGGTAAAATTGAGTGTGTTATACAACATTGTAACGCACAAAACGTATGTAGAACGCTGTCATACATTGCGGCAGAATTGTGTTCTACAACATTGTAACGCACCAAACGTATGTAGAACGCTGTCATACATTGCGGCAGAATTGATTGTGTTATACAACATTGTAACGCACCAAACGTACGTAGAACTCTGTCATACATTGCGGTAGAATTGATTGTGTTCTACAACATTGTAACGCACCAAACGTATGTAGAACGCTGTCATACATTGCGGCAGAATTGATTGTGTTATACAACATTGTAACGCACCAAACGTATGTAGAACGCTGTCATACATTGCGGCAGAATTGATTGTGTTATACAACATTGTAACGCACCAAACGTATGTAGAACGCTGTCATACATTGCGGTAGAATTGTGTTCTACAACATTGTAACGCACCAAATGTATGTAGAACGCTGTCATACATTGCGGTAGAATTGTGTTCTACAACATTGTAACGCACCAAACGTATGTAGAACGCTGTCATACATTGCGGTAGAATTGTGTTCTACAACATTGTAACGCACCAAACGTATGTAGAACTATGTCATATATTGCAGTAGAATTGTGTTCTACAACATTGTAACGCACCAAACCTATGTAGAACTCTGTCATACATTGTAGTAGAATTGTGTTCTACAACATTGTAACGCACCAAACGTATATAGCACTCTGTCATACATTGTGGCAGAATTGAGTATGTTCTACAACATTGTAATGCACCAAACCTATGTAGCACTCTGTCATACATTGTGGTAGAATTGATTGTGTTCTACAACATTGTAGCGCACCAAACCTATGTAGAACTCTGTCATACAGTGTTGTAGAATTGTGTTCTACAACATTGTAGCGCAACAATCGTATATAGCACACTGTCATACATTGAGGCAGAATTGTGTTCTACAACATAGTAACGCACCAAACGTATGTAGAACGCTGTCATACATTGCGGCAGAATTGTGTTCTACAACATTGTAACGCACCAAACGTATGTAGATCTCTATCATACATTGCAGTAGAATTGTGTTTTACAACATTGTAACGCACCAAACGTATGTAGCACTCTGTCATACATTGCGGCAGAATTGATTGTGTTCTACAACATTTTAACGCACCAAACGTATGTAGCACTCTGTCATACATAGCGGTAGAATTGATTGTGTTCTATAACGTTGTAACGTACCAAACGTATGTAGAACGCTGTCATACATTGCGGTAAAATTGAGTGTGTTATACAACATTGTAACGCACAAAACGTATGTAGAACGCTGTCATACATTGCGGCAGAATTGTGTTCTACAACATTGTAACGCACCAAACGTATGTAGAACGCTGTCATACATTGCGGCAGAATTGATTGTGTTATACAACATTGTAACGCACCAAACGTACGTAGAACTCTGTCATACATTGCGGTAGAATTGATTGTGTTCTACAACATTGTAACGCACCAAACGTATGTAGAACGCTGTCATACATTGCGGTAAAATTGAGTGTGTTATACAACATTGTAAAGCACCAAACGTATGTAGAACGCTGTCATACATTGCGGTAGAATTGTGTTCTACAACATTGTAACGCACCAAACGTATGTAGAACGCTATCATACATTGCGGTAGAATTGTGTTTTACAACATTGTAACGCACCAAATGTATGTAGAACGCTGTCATACATTGCGGTAGAATTGTGTTCTACAACATTGTAACGCACCAAACGTATGTAGAACGCTGTCATACATTGCGGTAGAATTGTGTTCTACAACATTGTAACGCACCAAACGTATGTAGAACTATGTCATATATTGCAGTAGAATTGTGTTCTACAACATTGTAACGCACCAAACCTATGTAGAACTCTGTCATACAGTGTTGTAGAATTGTGTTCTACAACATTGTAGCGCACCAATCGTATATAGCACACTGTCATACATTGAGGCAGAATTGTGTTCTACAACATAGTAACGCACCAAACGTATGTAGAACGCTGTCATACATTGCGGCAGAATTGTGTTCTACAACATTGTAACGCACCAAACGTATGTAGAACGCTGTCATACATTGCGGTAGAATTGATTGTGTTATACAACATTGTAACGCACCAAACGTATGTAGAACTCTGTCATACATTGCGGTAGAATTGATTGTGTTCTACAACATTGTAACGCACCAAACGTATGTAGAAAGCTGTCATACATTGCGGTAAAATTGAGTGTGTTATACAACATTGTAAAGCACCAAACGTATGTAGAACGCTGTCATATATTGCGGTAGAATTGTGTTCTACAACATTGTAACGCACCAAACGTATGTAGAACTATGTCATATATTGCAGTAGAATTGTGTTCTACAACATTGTAACGCACCAAACCTATGTAGAACTCTGTCATACATTGTAGTAGAATTGTGTTCTACAACATTGTAACGCACCAAACGTATATAGCACTCTGTCATACATTGCGGCAGAATTGAGTATGTTCTACAACATTGTAATGCACCAAACCTATGTAGCACTCTGTCATACATTGTGGTAGAATTGATTGTGTTCTACAACATTGTAGCGCACCAAACCTATGTAGAACTCTGTCATACAGTGTTGTAGAATTGTGTTCTACAACATTGTAGCGCACCAATCGTATATAGCACACTGTCATACATTGAGGCAGAATTGTGTTCTACAACATAGTAACGCACCAAACGTATGTAGAACGCTGTCATACATTGCGGCAGAATTGTGTTCTACAACATTGTAACGAACGCACCAAACGTATGTAGAACTCTGTCATACATTGCGGTAAAATTGAGTGTGTTATACAACATTGTAACGCACCAAACGTATGTAGAACGCTGTCATACATTGCGGCAGAATTGTGTTCTACAACATTGTAACGCACCAAACGTATGTAGAACGCTGTCATACATTGCGGCAGAATTGATTGTGTTATACAACATTGTAACGCACCAAACGTATGTAGAACTCTGTCATACATTGCGGTAGAATTGATTGTGTTCTACAACATTGTAACGCACCAAACGTATGTAGAACGCTGTCATACATTGCGGTAAAATTGAGTGTGTTATACAACATTGTAAAGCACCAAACGTATGTAGAACGCTGTCATACATTGCGGTAGAATTGTGTTCTACAACATTATAACGCACCAAACGTATGTAGAACGCTGTCATACATTGCGGTAGAATTGTGTTATACAACATTGTAACGCACCAAATGTATGTAGAACGCTGTCATACATTGCGGTAGAATTGTGTTCTACAACATTGTAACGCACCAAACGTATGTAGAACGCTGTCATACATTGCGGTAGAATTGTGTTCTACAACATTGTAACGCACCAAACGTATGTAGAACTATGTCATATATTGCAGTAGAATTGTGTTCTACAACATTGTAACGCACCAAACCTATGTAGAACTCTGTCATACAGTGTTGTAGAATTATGTTCTACAACATTGTAGCGCACCAATCGTATATAGCACACTGTCATACATTGAGGCAGAATTGTGTTCTACAACATAGTAACGCACCAAACGTATGTAGAACGCTGTCATACATTGCGGCAGAATTGTGTTCTACAACATTGTAACGCACCAAACGTATGTAGAACGCTGTCATACATTGCGGCAGAATTGATTGTGTTATACAACATTGTAACGCACCAAACGTATGTAGAACTCTGTCATACATTGCGGTAGAATTGATTGTGTTCTACAACATTGTAACGCACCAAACGTATGTAGAACGCTGTCATACATTGCGGTAAAATTGAGTGTGTTATACAACATTGTAAAGCACCAAACGTATGTAGAACGCTGTCATACATTGAGGTAGAATTGTGTTCTACAACATTGTAACGCACCAAACGTATGTAGAACGCTGTCATATATTGCGGTAGAATTGTGTTCTACAACATTGTAACGCACCAAACTTATGTAGAACTATGTCATATATTGCAGTAGAATTGTGTTCTACAACATTGTAACGCACCAAACCTATGTAGAACTCTGTCATACATTGTAGTAGAATTGTGTTCTACAACATTGTAACGCACCAAACGTATATAGCACTCTGTCATACATTGTGGTAGAATTGATTGTGTTCTACAACATTGTAGCGCACCAAACCTATGTAGAACTCTGTCATACAGTGTTGTAGAATTGTGTTCTACAACATTGTAGCGCACCAATCGTATATAGCACACTGTCATACATTGAGGCAGAATTGTGTTCTACAACATAGTAACGCACCAAACGTATGTAGAACGCTGTCATACATTGCGGCAGAATTGTGTTCTACAACATTGTAACGCACCAAACGTATGTAGAACTCTATCATACATTGCAGTAGAATTGTGTTTTACAACATTGTAACGCACCAAACGTATGTAGCACTCTGTCATACATAGCGGTAGAATTGATTGTGTTCTATAACGTTGTAACGCACCAAACGTATGTAGAACGCTGTCATACATTGCGGTAAAATTGAGTGTGTTATACAACATTGTAACGCACCAAACGTATGTAGAACGCTGTCATACATTGCGGTAGAATTGAGTGTGTTATACAACATTGTAACGCACCAAACGTATGTAGAACGCTGTCATACATTGCGGTAAAATTGAGTGTGTTATACAACATTGTAACGCACCAAACGTATGTAGAACGCTGTCATACATTGCGGCAGAATTGTGTTCTACAACATTGTAACGCACCAAATGTATGTAGAACGCTGTCATACATTGCGGTAGAATTGTGTTTTACAACATTGTAACGCACCAAATGTATGTAGAACGCTGTCATACATTGCAGTAGAATTGTGTTCTACAACATTGTAACGCACCAAACGTATGTAGATCTATGTCATACATTGCGGCAGATTGATGCTCTACCACATTTTCATATTAAATGTATGTATGCCGCGGTCACATAGTGCGGTATAATTTAGGTGCTCTACACACCAACTGTGGGTTATCCATGTCACTAGAAGGAACAACCATAAATCAAAGCAACAATTTGGGTTTCTATATGTACATACAAAAATCAAGATCAAATCCGAACCAGTAAATCCAAAGCTTGCACGACTCTAGTGAGACCCCACTTGGTACATGGCTCCGATATTTGGTCAACACATACACACTGAGACACACGGAGATCACATTTCATTTGTCCAGCACATTGGATACAGTTCGACTTATATCGTGCTTGTGGTATTACAGACATGCTCCATTCCCTAAATATATCGTACTTGTAGTATTAGAGACGATCTCCACTCCCTAAAGCTATCGTACTTGTAGTATTACAGACGATCTCCACTCCCTAAAGCTATCGTACTTGTAGTATTACAGACGATATCCACTCCCTAAAGCTATCGTACTTGTAGTATTACAGACGATATCCACTCCCTAAAGCTATCGTACTTGTAGTATTACAGACGATATCCACTCCCTAAAGTTATCGTACGTGTAGTATTACAGACGATATTCACTCCCTAATGCTAACGTACGTGTAGTATTACAGACGATATCCTCTCCCTAATGCTAACGTACGTGTAGTATTACAGACGATATCCTCTCCCTAATGCTAACGTACGTGTAGTATTACAGACGATCTCCACTCCCTAAAGCTATCGTACTTGTAGTATTACAGACGATCTCCACTCCCTAAAGCTATCGTACTTGTAGTATTACAGACGATCTCCACTCCCTAAAGCTATCGTACTTGTAGTATTACAGACGATCTCCATTCCCTAAAGCTATCGTACTTGTAGTATTACAGACGATATCCACTCCCTAAAGCTATCGTACATGTAGTATTATAGACGATCTCCACTCCTTAAAGCTATCGTACATGTATTATTACAGACATGCTCCGTTCTCTTTGTCTCTGTGACATACGGCCAGTTCACCATACAATATATCTTTTGGAATGCGACCGTCGTCCATCCGGCATACGTGTCCGAGCCAGCGTAGACGGCGTTAGTTAAATCGTATACAGCAATATTAATTAATCCTAATTTCATTTCTAAACGTTTTCCAAGTATAATTTCGCAATCGAGCTAAAATAAATTTGTATAAAATAAGTATAATTGTAATGTAATTTTATATTCTGTTTTTATATTTTCGTTTTTCAAATATATCTGCATTTTGTCGCGCACAATGTCTACATCTCCGCGAGGTGTTCGACACCATAGGAAGATAGATACAATGTAGCTAGATTCGCGCACTAGATAACCAAGCAAACACTTCTGATACCAGCATTTTCACCAAAGTGCGCCTCGAACAGGTTAACTGTCCTTCCAAGCGTATTTATTACAACATTTCAGCTTCTCCAGATGTAATTAACTCTTGTATCAGTTGCAATAGTATCGAGAGAACCACACGTGAGAACTGTAGGGAGAAACACGTCTATTCTATAAATAATATTAATTAAGTTAGAACTCACTATCGACGGACACTCTGGTATTATTTATTTCTACATTTTGGTTATTGTTCTCTCGAGAATTGGAGAATTATTTACTGTAGTATTTATTTGTGTGACACGGAGGTTGTATATATTTTGCGTCCATGTACGGTCGCTTCCTGTCATCAAAATCAGAGAGCAGGTTTGCGAGTCAAGTGTTCTTGTTCAGAAATAGTTTAGATTTTCGATATGTATAAACATATACTAATAGAGTCCGCGATCAATACAATGCTAATGTGTCTGTATAGTTAGTTTATACAAATTTATTTTAGCTCGATTGCGAAACAAGTTCTTTCAACTTATATTAATCACTCTCGAGACCTCATTCCTGATGGAATCCATCGCCACGAGGGAGAGAGAAGAGGCAACGTGAAATTTAAATGCCTTGCCTAAGGGAACAATCGTAACTGCTCCAGTGGGGCTCGAACTCCGGATCTTCCACACCTGAAGCGAACGCGCATCCACTGCGCTATCACAACTTCACAAGAGAAAAGGAGAGAGAGAGAATGTGTATGGTTGAAACAAGGTGTGTTCAAATTGCAACTTGGTCAATCGTCATTGACAAGTAACTTTACGGTATTCAACTCTTCACGTGCATTACATGTATTTAATTGGAAACCGAATCGCATAACTTGATATTATTAAAGCAAAGGTTCTGGGTGGGGTTTTTATGTTACTTAATTACCTTGCTATGGCTATTATCATTTTTGTGCCGAGTACATTACCTTGGTAATATTACCTTGTAATCTCTATTTTAATTATCGTCGATTCTCATGATATTGGGGGTTTCTCATAAAATCGGGAATTCTTTAATAGTTGTGGAATTGGCGCTTACGAGGCTTAGTTTAATCATATTTTATTGCTCGATTCGTTTTACATATACATGTGAATACAACACACGATGAATTAAAGATAGGTGAACGGGTCGGGCCACAAGTTCTAGCAATATTAGTTACGGCCTTTCCCGCCAAGGTAATAGATGAACAGAAAAGGTGACGACTGAGTTCAAGCATAATTATATAAAGATAGGATGGGACACAAAATCATGTTTTTCTGTAAATAATGTACATGTTGTAGAATTATGAAACCAAAATAACAAAGAATAGGAAAAAGTTTGACTTATGAGAGAGGGATCGAGCATGAAAGGTGGGAGTCGTGAAAGAGAGAGACAGAGAAAAGATGGGAGTCGTGATGGAGAGAGAGAGAGAGAGAGAGAGAAAGGATGGGAGTCGTGATGGAGAGAGAGAGAAAGGATGGGAGTCGTGATGGATAGAGAGAAAAGATGGGAGTCGTGATGGAGAGAGAGACAATATGGGAGTCGTGATGGAGAGAGAGAGAGGATGGGAGTCGTGATGGAGAGAGAGAAAGGATGGGAGTCGTGATAGAGAGAGATAAGATGGGAGTCGTGATGGAGAGAGAGAAAAGATGGGAGTCGTGATGGAGAGAGAGAGAGAGGATGGGAGTCGTGATAGAGAGAGAAAGGATGGGAGTCGTGATGGAGAGAGAGAGAGAGAAAGGATGGGAGTCGTGATGGAGAGAGAGAGAAAGGATGGGAGTCGTGATGGAGAGAGAGAGAGAAAGGATGGGAGTCGTGATGGAGAGAGAGAGAGAGAGAACGGATGGGAGTCGTGATGGAGAGAAAGAGAAAGAAAGGATGGGAGTCGTGATGGAGAGAGAGAGAGAGACAGAAAGGATGGGAGTCGTGATGGAAAGAGAGAGAAAGGATGGGAGTCGTGATTGAAAGAGAGAGAAAGAAAGGATGGGAGTCGTGATGGAGAGAGAGAAAGATGGGAGTCGTGATGCAGAGAGAGAGACAGAAAGGATGGGAGTCGTGATGGAGAGAGAGAGAAAAGATGGGCGTCGTGATGGAGAGAGAGAAAGGATGGGAGTCGTGATGGAGAGAGAGAGAAAGGATGGGTGTCGTGATGGAGAGAGAGAAAGGATGGGAGTCGTGATGGAGAGAGAGAGAGAAAGGATGGGTGTCGTGATGGAGAGAGAGAAAGGATGGGAGTCGTGATGGAGAGAGAAAGAGATAGAGAAAAGATGGGCGTCGTGATGGAGAGAGAGAGAGAGAGAAAGAAAGGATGGGAGTCGTGATGGAGAGAGAGAAAGGATGGGAGTCGTGATGGAGAGAGAGAAAAGATGGGCGTCGTGATGGAGAGAGAGAGAGAGAGAAAAGATGGGACGTCGTGATGGAGAGAGAGAGAACGGATGGAAAGAGAGAGAGAAAGGATGGGAGTCGTGATGGAGAGAGAGAAAGGATGGGAGACGTGATTGGAGTCGTGATGGAGAGAGAGAGGATGGGAGTCGTGATGGAGAGAGAGAAAAGGATACTCGTGATGGAGAGAGAGAAAGGATGGGAGTCGTGATGGAGAGAGAGAAAGGATGGGAGTCGTGATGAGAGAGAGAGAAAGGATGGGAGTCGTGATGGAGAGAGAAGGATGGGAGTCGTGATAGAGAGAGAGAGAGAAAGGATGGGAGTCGTGATGGAAAAAGAGAGAGAGAGAGAGGAAGGGAGTCGTGATGGAGTGGGAGTCGTGATAGAGAGAGAGATGGGAGTCGTGAGAGAGAGAGAGAGAGAAAAGATGGAGTCGTGATGGAGAGGGAGAGAGAGAGATTGAAAAGATGGGCGTCGTGATGTGGGAGTCGTGATGGAGAGAGAGAAAGGATGGGAGTCGTGATGGAGAGAGAGAAAGGATGGGAGTCGTGATGGAGAGAGAGAGAGAAAGTGAGAGAGAAAAGATGGGCGTCGATGAAGAGAGAGAGAAAGGATGGGAGTCGTGATGGATGGGCGTCGTGATGTGGCGTGATGGAGAGAGAGAGAGAAATGGAGAGAGAGAAAGGATGGGAGTCGTGATGGAGAGAGAGAAAGATGGGAGTCGTGATGGAGAGAGAGAAAGGATGGGAGTCGTGATGGAGAGAGAGAGAAATGGGGAGTCGTGATGAGAGAGAGAGAGAGAGAAAGGATGGGAGTCGTGATGTGGGAGTCGTGATGCAGAGAGAGAGAGAAGAAAGGATGGGAGTCGTGATGGAGAGAGAGAGAGAGAAAAGGATGGAGAGAGAGAAAGGATGGGAGTGTCGTGATGGAGAGAGAGAAAGGATGGGAGTCGTGATGGAGAGAGAGATAAGAAGAGATGGGAGTCGTGAAAAGAGAGAAAGGATGGGAGTCGTGATGGAGAGAGAGGAGAGTCGTGATAGAGAGAGAGAGAGAAAGGATGGGAGCGTATGGGAGTCGTGATGGAGAGAGAGAAGAGATCGTGATGGACGTGATGAGAGAGAAAGAAATGGATGGGAGTCGTCGTGATGGAGAGAGAAGAGATGGGAGCGTCGTGATGGAGAGAGAGAGAAAGATGGACGTGATGTCGTGATGGAGAGAGACATGGAGAGTCGTGATGAGAGAAAGAGATGGGAGTCGTGATGGAGAGAGAGAGAAAGGATGGGAGTCGTGATGGAGAGAGAGAAAAAGTGATGGAGAGAGAGATCGTGATGGAGAGAGAGAGAAATGGTGTGATGGAGAGAAAGAGATGGGCGTGATGGAGAGAGAGAGAGAATGGAGATGAGTGGAGTGGGATGTCGTGATGGAGAGAGAGAAAAGGATGGAGGGTCGTGATGGAGAGAGAGAGAAATAGATGGGGGTCGTGATGGAGAGAGAGAGAAAGAGGATGGGAGTCGTGATGGAGAGAGAGAGATGGGAGTCGTGATGGGAGTCGTGATGGAGAGAGAATGGGATGTCGTGATGGAGAGAGAAAGAGAGGATGGGGGATGTCGTGATGGAGAGAGAAAGAAGGGAGATGGAGAGTCGTGATGGAGAGAGAGAAAGGATGGGAGTCGTGATGGAGAGAGAGAAAGGATGGGAGTCGTGATGGAGAGAGAGAGAAAGGATGGGAGTCGTGATGGAGAGAGAGATGAGCGTGATGGAGAGAGAGAGAGGAAGGTGATGGAGAGAGAGAAAGGATCGTGATAGAGAGAGAGATCGTGATGGAGAGAGAAGAAAGAGATGGGCGTCGTGATGTGGAGAGAGAGAGAAAGGATGGGAGCGTGATGGAGAGAGAAAGAAAAGGATGGGAGTCGTGATGGAGAGAGAGAAAGGATGGGAGTCGTGATGGAGAGAGAAAGAGATAGAGAAAAGATGGGCGTCGTGATGAGAGAGAGAGAGAGAGAAAGAAAGGATGGGAGTCGTGATGGAGAGAGAGAAAGGATGGGAGTCGTGATGGAGAGAGAGAATAGATGGGCGTCGTGATGGAGAGGGAGAGAGAGAAAGATGGGGGTCGTGATGGAGAGAGAGAAAGGATGGGGTCGTGATGGAGAGAGAGAAAGGATGGGAGTCGTGATGGAGAGAGAGAAAGAGATGGGAGTCGTGATGGAGAGAGAGAAAGAGATGGGAGTCGTGATGGAGAGAGAAAGGATGGGAGTCGTGATGGAGAGAGAGAAAGAGATGGGAGTCGTGATGGAGAGAGAGAAAGAGATGGGGGTCGTGATGGAGAGAGAAAGAAAGAGAGGAGAAAGGATGGGAGTCGTGAGAAAGAGAAGTATGGGTGTCGTGATGGAGAGAGAGAAAGGATGGGAGTCATGATGGAGAGAGAGAGAAAGGATTGGAGTCGTGATGGAGAGAGAGAGGAGGGAGTCGTGATGGAAAGATAGACAGAAAGGATGGGAGTCGTGATGGAAAGAGAGACAGAAAGGATGGGGGTCGTGATGGAAAGAGAGAAAGAAAGAGATGGGTGTCGTGATGGAGAGAGAGAAAGGATGGGAGTCGTGATGGAGAGAGAGAGAGAAAGATGGGAGTCGTGATGGAAAGAGAGACAGAAAGAGATGGGGGTCGTGATGGAGAGAGAGAAAGAGATGGGTGTCGTGATGGAGAGAGAGAGAAAGGATGGGAGTCGTGATGGAGAGAGAAAGAGATGGTAGTCGTGATGGAGAGAGAAAGAATGGGAGTCGTGATGGAGAGAGAGAGTATGGGTGTCGTGATGAAGAGAGAAAGAAAGGATGGGAGTCGTGATGGAGAGAGAGAAAAGATGGGAGTCGTGATGGAGAGAGACAGAAAGAGATGGGGGTCGTGATGGAGAGAGAAAGAAAGGATGGGTGTCGTGATGGAGAGAGAGAAAGAGATGGGAGTCGTGATGGAAAGATAGAGAGAAAGGATGGGAGTCGTGATGGAGAGACAGAAAGGATGGGGGTCGTGATGGAAAGAGAGAAAGAAAGAGATGGGAGTCGTGATGGAGAGAGAGAAAGGATGGGAGTCGTGATGGAGAGAGAAAGAAAGGATGGGAGTCGTGATGGAGAGAGAGAAAATATGGGAGTCGTGATGGAGAGAGAAAGAGGATGGGTGTCGTGATGGAGAGAGAGAAAGAGATGGGAGTCGTGATAGAGAGACAGAAATATATGGGGGTCGTGATGGAGAGAGAGAAGGATGGGGTCGTGATGGAGAGAGAGAAAAAGATGGGAGTCGTGATGGAGAGAGAGAAAGAAGATGGGAGTCGTGATGGAGAGAGAGAGAGAAGAACAGATTGGATCGTGATGGAGAGAGACAGAAAGAGATGGGAGTCGTGATGGAGAGAGAGAAAGAGATGGGAGTCGTGATGGAGAGAGAGAGAAAGTGAGAGAGAAAAGATGGGCGTCGTGATGGAGAGAGAGAGAAAGAAAGATGGGAGTCGTGATGGAGAGAGAGAAAGGATGGGTGTCGTGATGGAGAGAGAAAGAAAAGATGGGTCGTGATGGAGAGAGAGAAAGAAAAGATGGGCGTCGTGATGGAAAGAGAGAGAGAAAGGATGGGAGTCGTGATGGAGAGAGAGAAAGGATGGGAGTCGTGATGGAAAGAGAGAAAGAAAGGATGGGAGTCGTGATGGAGAGAGAGAAAGGATGGATGTCGTGATGGAGAGAGAGAAAGAAGATGGGTGTCGTGATGGAGAGAGAAAGAAAGGATGGGCGTCGTGATGGAGAGAGAAAGAAAGGATGGGAGTCGTGATGGAGAGAGAGAAAGGATGGGTGTCGTGATGGAGAGAGAGAGAGAAAGGATGGGAGTCGTGATGGAGAGAGAAAGAAAGGATGGAAGTCGTGATGGAGAGAGAGAAAAGATGGGAGTCGTGATGGAGAGAGAGAAAGGATGGGAGTCGTGATGGAGAGAGAGAAAGGATGGGAGTCGTGATGGAGAGAGAGAAAGGATGGGAGTCGTGATGAGAGAGAGAGAAGAAGATGGAGTCGTGATGGAGAGAGAGAGAAAGATGGGAGTCGTGATGGAGAGAGAGAGAAGAAAGATGGGGGTCGTGATGGAGGAGAGAAAGAAAAGATGGGAGTCGTGATGGAGAGAGAGAGAGAAAGAGATGGGAGTCGTGATGAGAGAGAGAGAAGGATGGGAGTCGTGATGGAGAGAGAGAAAGGATGGGAGTCGTGATGGAGAGAGAGAGAAAGAAGAAAGATGGGTCGTGATGGAGAGAGAGAGAAAGAAAGGATGGGAGTCGTGATGGAGTGAGAGAAAGGATGGGAGTTGTGGTGGAGGAGAGAAAGATATGGGAGAGAGAGAGAGAGAAAGATGGGCGTCGTGATGGAGAGAGAAAGAAAGGATGGGAGTCGTGATGGAGAGAGAGAAAATGGGAGTCGTGATGGAGAGAGAGGAAATAGATGGGAGTCGTGATGGAGAGAGAGAGAGAAAGGGGAAGTCGTGATGGAGAGAGAGAAAGGATGGGAGAGAGAGAGAAAGATGGGAGCGAGAGAGAGATGGGAGTCGTGATGGAGAGAGAGAGAGAAGAGATGGGAGTCGTGATGGAGAGAGAGAGAAAGGATGGGAGTCGTGATGGAGAGAGAGAAAGGAAGTCGTGATGGAGAGAAAGGATGGGAGTCGTGATGGAGAGAGAGAGGATGGGAGTCGTGATGGAAAGATATAGAGAAAGGATGGGAGTCGTGATGGAAAGAGAGAGAGAAAGGATGGGAGTCTTGATGGAAAGAGAGAGAGAAAGGATGGGAGTCGTGATGGAGAGAGAGAGAGAAAAGATGGGAGTCGTGATGGAGAGAGAGAGAGAAAGGATGGGAGTCGTGATGGAAAGAGAGAGAGAAAGGATGGAAGTCGTGATGGAGAGAGAGAAAGGATGGGAGTCGTGATGGAGAGAGAGAGAAATGATGGGAGTCTTGATGGAGAGAGAGAGAAAGGATGGGAGTCGTGATGGAGAGAGAGAGAAAGGATGGGAGTCGTGATGGAGAGAGAGAGAGAAAGGATGGGAGTCGTGATGGAGAGAGAGAAAGGATGGGAGTCGTGATGGAAAGAGAGAGAGAAAGGATGGGAGTCGTGATGGAGAGAGAGAGAAAGGATGGGAGTCGTGATGGAGTGAGAGAGAAAGGATGGGAGTCGTGATGGAGAGAGAGAGAAAGGATGGGAGTCGTGATGGAAAGAGAGAGAGAAAGGATGGGAGTCGTGATGGAGAGCGAGAGAGAGAGAGAAGGATGGGAGTCGTGATGGAGAGAGAGAGAGAAAGGATGGGAGTCGTGATGGAAAGAGATAGAGAAAGGATGGGAGTCGTGATGGAAAGAAAGACAAGATGGGAGTCGTGATGGAGAGAGAGACAGGATGGGGTGTCGTGATGGAGAGAGAGAGAGAGAGAGAGAGAGAGAGAGAGAGAGAAAGGATGGGAGTCGTGATGGAGAGAGAGAGAAAGGATGGGAGTCGTGATGGAGAGAGAGAGAGAACGGATGGGAGTCGTGATGGAGAGAGAGAGAGAAAGGATGGATGGGAGTCTAGAGAGACATTTGTAATTTGTTTGTGATTGTTTATACATATCCCGGCGTGAAGAATTTTCGCCCAGAACGGGGTTTCGCCTAACTGTGGGAATAGCAAGTCGCGAGAGATCACGCGATATTTCAGGTCTGTGAAGTTGGCTCCAGTTACCGGATATATAAATAAACATACCTTGTGCACTTCCAATCTATTTCTAACTGATCATAGAGATCAGACAATAGTATAGGGTGGCACTATGGGGCATGTCTATGGCACTATGGGGCATTTTACCGAGGTGGGTGGCAGTATGGGGCATTTTTTTTATGGCACTATGGGGCATTTATACACATGCACATGTTTGACATGTCCCCATAGTGCCACCCCTAGTGACTACTAAAAATAACATAACACATAATAAATTTCAATATAATTTTTTTATTTACTAATAACTAATTAACTAATAACTAAAACATTAGTAACATACATGTTATATTAATTTGAATACATGTTAATTTAAAGTTTTTTCACATTTACAACATTTTATTCCTAATAAAATATCTAATATGCATTAATATTTCTCCAAACTTATTTAGTCCTTGCCATTTTGCTTGCACTGTCGCATTTTTATGCCACATATTTAAACCAATACCCCAAATACAGTCTCGAGGGTTGGCCTCTGCAAGAATTTTATTATTTGTATTTAATAAAAATCTCTTTAAGTATTCGTTTTGGTTATATTTTAACCAGTTTCCATCAAAAAGCACTTGTTCTGAATCTCTGTTCCATTGTTGTACATCAAAAAGTTCAGATCTTGACCGTCCTAGATGTCGTATTTCAGCTGCATTTGTAGAAATAAGGATCTTCTCAGCAATAGTATGTTCTTGACATTGTAGCATTTTTTTATGTTGAAAATATTGTTCAGTACATATATATTTCACTCCATCACTATCTATAAAGTCTGCAAGGTAAAAATTACTGAAGACACTGTTTTGTCCATAAAATAATACCATATCATTTGTTATTCTGTCATCCATAGTTCTCTTCAAATCTTTCTTTGTAAATGATAGGATAGTAATACCTCGCATACATTTATATAATCATCATCCTCTGGAGTTATTTTTGTCCTCTCTAAATAGTCATTATATATTATATACCAATCATCTATATCTAGTGTTTCTTTTAACACAGTTTCTATATCTTTATGTTTAACACTCGCAATATTTTTGTTATATAAATAATGTTTAATAACACTTTCCATATCTATATATTGACCCAAATGTAAACGTACATTTGACAACATATTACCAAAATTCTCTTCTTTTGGTGTTCTCTTTCGTGTTATTTCTTCATTAACCATATCAATCATCACCTCCTCCCCTATATCTAAATGTATAATACTACTAACACAATCCGAACATAATCCTACTCCACCATCGAATTTTACTATATGTGACATGTTACTACCAATCTCTCTTTGAATGATGGTATAATAAGACATCAAGTACATTTATATAGCTTTTATCATATGGTAATACTAATCTATTTCTAGAAACAACATAATCGTCATACATTGAGATCCATTTCTCATATCCCATACCTAATGTATTGTACATAAATTCTATATCATCTATTTCAACGATATCTAATTTACGTTTCAATAGAAAATGAGTTAATATACTTTCTATATCCATTTCTTTCCCTAAATATTGTTGCGCATGTGAAAAAAGCATCCCATAATAATTGTTATATGTTGCCCCATCTAAAATTAAAATATGTTCAGGAGTAATTGTTGTTAAGTCAACATCTCCTACTTTTCTGATTATTTCCTCATTTACCATTTCTATATAAAGATCTGTATCTAAACCCAATTGTACTTTAGAATATTGTAACCCAAATGATGTATCAACCCTATGATGTATCAACCCTATGATGTATCAACCCTATGATGTATCAACCCTATGATGTATCAACCCTATGATGTATCAACCCTATGATGTATCAACCCTATGATGTATCAACCCAATGATGTATCAACCCTATGATGTATCAACCCTATGATGTATCAACCCTATGATGTATCAACCCTATGATGTATCAACCCTATGATGTATCAACCCTATGATGTATCAACCCTATGATGTATCAACCCTATGATGTATCAACCCTATGATGTATCAACCCTATGATGTGAATTCATATTGATGTCTTACTACGATATCATAAGTAAAAAATAATGATAGTATGTTATAGTTGTTGTGACTTATATATTGTCTCTTTAGGTTCTGTGTTATATTAATAGAACAGTCTATTAATAGTTCCATGAATATAATATTTAAATGTCTATGTAATTGAATTACATTTATAGTATCTGGTGTATCTGGTATATTGAGCGTACTTCTTGACAAGATAATCATTATACATTATATGACAAAATATGAGAGATGTTCCCCTATCGGAATATGTGTAATGGTCCTGAAAAGGACCGTATTTTGCCTTCCTAACAATATCATGTTAAGGTATTGTTCTCAGGGTCTATAATCTCCGGAGGAAATATTGAGTTCGAGATAGAATCTCCACAATAATCCACCGGCGTAAGCCCTCCATAAACCGGTACATAACTCATCATTCGTCTGAGGTAGTCATCATTAGTTTCTGGAGCTGGTGGTGTTGATGTAATAACTGGCTTCATAATCAGCTCCACGATATGGCTCCACCGCCCTCCTAGCATAGGATCATTCAAATAATCTATTAAGCTTGACATTGTGAGATAATCAATAATGAATAAAAACATAAACAAACACGCCATATATAACAGAGGTATTGGATTGACCTACACGCTATAAATAGATTCTATATAACATAGTATCGGTTTTTTTGACCCACTACATATTATACGTTATATATAGTGTAACATGTCTAATGTATAGCGCTACGGTAACCTACATTTAAATAATCCATTAAAACAAAATAAACATAATCCATGCATAAATAAGAAATTGTTATGTTCATAACATAGCTTACAGTAATATGTTTCTTTACCGCACCAATGACAAAAATAACCTAACAGTTTTTCCCAGATATCTGATTCACTATCAAAACAAATACTAGCACAACAACATTGACAATCACCTTCTAATATAATAGTATGATTAAACTTTGATGCATAAAATTCCCCTGCTATATCTTTAAAATGTATAGCCATATTGTTTTGCTAAGTATAAAATATGAACTATGCTGGTGTAATGTTATATATGTTGTGAATGGACTAGATATTTGACAAAACATGAGAGATATTTTCTTATCGAGAAATATGTATTGGTCCTAAAAAGGACCGTTTTATATGCAGCCCTAAAAAGGGCTATTTATATTTGGCCCTGAAAAGGGCCGTTTTACGTTTATACTAAAAATTAGTACAATTCCGGACATGATGCAGTGTCCACTTCTCCAGCGTAACACATACACGCCGATACCATACTGTCAGGTTGGCAAGAGTCACAGGTACACCCTGCAGGTTGAAGTTCAACCCTAGCATCTGAAGGTCCGCCGATCCTGGAAAACCCTCTCATTTGAGTTTGTTGTGTAGCCGTCCTTGGGGCCGGCATACCGAAGTATCGTATGGCAGTCTCCGTAGCTACAGGCATTTCAGGTTAGATCCCGAAGTATCGCGCTGAACTCTCCGACTTTATCGGGGTAGAATACCCTGGTCTTGTGTCTATCTCTGCAGCCTGTGTGTGGTGTTGAGGTGATTGTGGTATCGGAGATCTTGAAACCGACTCTGTAGGTAGAGTTGTCTCAGGTTCTGGAGATTCCGGAGAGCTTCTTGTAACTGGAGATCTTGGAGTCTGTTCCTGAGGTACTTCAGCCGGTGGAGGATATTGTGGTGATCTCGGTCTTCTTCCTGTCGGTTGGTATGGTCTATACCTCAACTCGTTAATGTTCCTTAATGAGTGTCTTGCCTGTCTTGAAGCTCTTCTTCTAGAGGCCAATTCGGTTGCCTCAGCCCTCAATAGATCCGATGTCTCCAGATATAGCTGTTCCTCATAACGCTGTATCGCCTCAAGTACCCTCATACGTCTGATAATATCAGCTATGTACAAATTCGACATGACGGTAAGTTTCACTGTAGGGCAAAATAACAGTAATGGTAAAATCAATACCGTGCGCATCATTTTATAGGAAAGTTTAGGATTGACCTCCATGCTAAAAATAACTTTTTTGTAAAAGTATAGTGTATGTTATTATTACATCGGATTGACCTACTTTACTAGTATAAAAAGCCAATATTGAAAAATAGGTTACACTCTTATTCACGATAAATGACCTACAAGATGTGTTGTCTACAGCAATGAATAATACTGGACTCCCTTCAGATCCATATTATCAGCAACCCCCAGCAATGGTGTATCAACCAACACAGACTACACCACAACAAATACCTGTGCAAAATAAAGAAGAGGTACAGATGAAAACCAAAGTACTCTTTGGTATATATGGGGAACTACAAAGGATGAATATTAATTTGGCTACAATCGCTAATAATATTGAGAAGATAGCTCAACATAAAACTACAAAGACTCCTGAGGACCCGATAATGAAGCCTGCCGAAATACAGCTAAATTTCTCATGTAAACCGCTTGAGATCCCAATAGTATGCATAAGCACAAAACCAGTGCAGATAGAGACATGCTGTATAGATGAAGAAAAACACAGACAGAGTCACAAGAAAAGAAAAGAGCCGTATCATAAGAAAGAATATAGAAAAGATGAGAAGAAAGATAAGAAGAAAGAGGAACACACAACACACACAACCCAGACGAAGAAACCATTATATGATGGTCAAGGGAACTACGGGAAAAATATGTTTATTAAATAAACATATTTTGAAAAAACGGTCCTTTTCAGGACCAATACATATTTCTCGATAAGAAATATCTCTCAAATTTGTCAAAATATCTAGTCCTACCCCAAACATATACTTGTATTAAAATATTAGTTAGAGTGTATAAAAAATCTATATATAACGTATAATATGTAGTAGGTCAAAAAACCGATACTATGTTATATAGAATCTATTTATAGCTAGTAGGTCAATCCAATATTCCGCTATAAATTATCTGTTCAATATGAAAATGTTTATCAGTTATCAAAAATGATTGGAAGACGATTACTGCGTATGGTTAGAGGAATCTATAAGAAGATAAGAAATTATCGGAAAATAATACATGAACAATCGGAGGTATGCGATAACAACATAAATGAATATACGGAGTACAAGGAACAACGTCGATACGACCTGGAACAATTCTTCCTTAGACGTGATGTTATCTGGCCGAGAAATCAAGTATATATGGTTAAATTGGTGAATATATACCCGGATTTATCAGAGTTTTTATAAATAAAAACTTAGATAAAAACAGCCCTTTTTAGGGTTGCATATAAAACGGTCCTTTTCAGGACCAATACATATTTCTCGATAAGAAATATCTCTCAAATTTGTCAAAATATCTAGTCCTACCCAAAACATATACTTGTATTAAAATATTATCTAGAGTGTATAAAAAATCTATATATAACGTATAATATGTAGTGGGTCAAAAAAACCGATACTATGTTATATAGAATCTATTTATAGCGTGTAGGTCAATCCAATACCTCTGTTATATATGGCGTGTTTGTTTATGTTTTTATTCATTATTGATTATCTCACGATGACAGCTCTTAATGATGTTCAGATCCAGGGTGTTATGGCGCAGTACAAAAAACTTGGTGAAGTTATAGAAGACCATAGAAATCAACTGGGACAGTTGGAGGCTACAATTAGGCTCTATGAGTATAATTATAACCATTTAGCGGCTATAATATCGACCATTCGACCTTCGATTCCTGGAGCTGAATCCGAAAACTTTGCGCAAACAGAACAACCACCTCAGAGTTCTAACTTTGTAGCAGAACCTGACAATTGGAACAATGATGACGAACCATTGTTCACCTTAACGGAAGGCAATGGACGATTGATGGGCGGTACTTACTGTCGTAGTAAGGTTACAAGTGGGGCATATTGTCCTACATGTCGTGGTAAACATTGCGGTGAATAGTTTTAAACTATATATCAACGGCCCTTTTCAGGGCCCATAATAAAATGAAATAAAAACCTCTTAGATTTTGTCAAAGTATTATTTTATTATATTACAATCACAACATCAAAATATAAATTGAAATAACCACAATACATAACTAATAAAGGTTATACAAATAATAATATTTACATCCAATACAATGAGTGTTATAAAGTTAACTCTATTTATAGGTACTTCAATGTCAATTTTATACCATATCTATTAGTGTCATTTTAATAACATAATTTTTTAAAACACTGTAATGCCATACAATCATCTTATAGATTCAATAGTCTTTTCTTACGAAATGCCTTCAATGGAGCCCTCTCCTTTGTGGTATCTTCTACTCGTGGCCTCTTTTTCAATGGTTCCTCACATTCATCTATGGTGTCAATTAGGGTCCTTTTTGGTTTTGGAGTCGAACAAGTCATATTCTGCAGCTCACCTTTAAATGGGACTCCAGGTGAAATACCGGAATCCATTTCTACATCCATGATGTCCTCCACATCCCATATTTTATCGGCATTGGTGTTGGTTTGTGGTGCAATTTCTGTTTGGTTGGTGACCTCAAACTCGCTCGATTCAGGTTTATCATAGGTTGGATAAATAGTATTCTCCTTTTTCAATGTATATTTGTCAGGGCATGTAGTAGCATAATGCCCCGGTTTGTTACATTTATAACAAGTTATATTATTTATAAACTTGGTCGGTTGTGTTTTGTTGATACATTCATTCGCATAGTGTCCTTTTTTCTTACAAATATAACAATAAATGTTTTTCTGGCCCTGTTCATTTCCATATGCTTTATACCATAATTCATTTAACTTCAAACTCATTTCATTTAATTGTTGCTGCATACTCATGCTTGTTACTGAATGATTGCCAAAGTAGTGAATAAATAATGTCTATGAAATAACCTATATTTATAGTAAACTGATGTAGCTATATTTAGATAATTAAAATATAAATAGATAATGTTTATTAATAGCTCAAAAGAGTGTATATAAGAATAAAAATCAAAATAGCAAATCAGTCATATAATAATGGCTACAAAATTAGTAGAATATTCAGATTCTTCTAGTAGTGATGAATCTTCAAATGAAGATTCTTCAAATGAATCTTCAAATGAAGAATCTTCAAATAAAATATTATACACTAATGATAAATATTATAAAATTAATGAATTGCAAAGTAGAAAATCGAGAAAATATAGATCTCAAAGTAAAGTATATGATTTGACCTTTAACCAATATGATAAACCATTTGACTTTACTAATGAATTATTTAACAATTTAGTAAAGCAAATAAAAGAAAAATCAAACGTACAACCAAATGATAAAATTAGATTTTCTATTACACATCCTACATTAGAATTTGGTATTCATATACCATTTAATGATGCTGAAAATATATCAGGAACAACATTATTGAATGAAATCGAAAGAGTAGGTCAAAGTAATAAAGAATTTAAAATACATGATAATGGTTTGAGAATTGAATTTACTCATACATCAATGCCTATTGGAGGTAGTAGAAAAACAATGCATCATGGTAGTGAAAAAAGCATCGATAATATGATAAATATAAAACGTAGCATTATTAAAATTGAAAATAGTGAAGATAGTATGTGTTTAGCTAGATATATTGTTGTATGTATGTGTAAATTAAATACTGATAAAAGTGATGAATGGAAAAAAAAATGGAGTGAAATTAGAAGGACAGACAGACCTCTTCAAAAACAAGAAGCAGAAAAATTATTAAATAAAGTAGGTCTAAATATAGATCAGAAATGTGGTATTGAAGAATATAAATTAATTCAAAACGAATTATATCCGGAATATATTATTAAAATACATCAACAACATGGAAAAGGTGAACATTTATTTGAACCATATACAATGACTGATAATAGTAAAGTTATACATTTATATTATCATGATAATCATTATGATAGTATTATCTCAATTAGAGGTTTTTTTGGGTATAGTTATTTTTGTGAATATTGTGATGTAGGTTATAGTAATAAAGAACACCATAAATGTCGTAACATATGTAAATGTTATTCGCATGAATTATGTGAAAAAAAAGAAAGTATATATTGTAATACTTGCAGGCGTTGGTTTGTTAGTATATCATGTTATGAAAATCATAAAACAATTAAAGGAAAACATAAGAAAAATATATGTTCGTCTGTACAGTTATGTAAAAAATGTGATACTCTATTAATAGAAAGTAAAAAAAATCATATATGTCCAGGGTTTAAGAAATGTAAATATTGTAAATTAATAGTACCCTTGGACCATGATTGTTATATACCGATATATGTATCTGAACCATTAAAACAAGGACCTAAAATAGTACCCTATATATTTTATGACTTTGAATGTCAATTTGATGATGGGGAACATAAACCAAATTATTGTGTAGCTCAACGGGCATGTGACAAATGTATTTGTAAATCAGTTACTGAATATTGTGACCATTGTAATAATATTGAAGGTGAAAAACAAATGATATTTGAAGGGGAAAATACATTACAAGAATTCTGTAAATGGTTATTTAGTCCTATTCATAATTATTCAACAGTAATAGCTCATAATGGAAGAGGGTATGATACACAATTTGTTTCAAGATATTTAATTACACATGGTACAATTAAACCTGATTTAATTATGAATGGGAATAATATTATGTTATTAAAATATAAAAATATAAGATTAATAGATTCCTTAAATTTTATAGGGATGCCTTTAGCATCATTCCCAAAAACATTTGGATTAAAAGAATTAGCTAAAGGTTGGTTTCCGTTTTGGGCTAATATTAGTCAATATCAAAACTATATTGGGCCATATTTATCATTAGACTATTATAAACCAGGGTCTATGAAACCTGAAAATCGTGAAATATTTATGAAATGGTATGAAGATAAAATTAAAAATCAAGAATTTTTGATTTTAGAAAAGAAATGAAACAATATTGTATATCAGATGTCGATATTTTAAGAAGAGGTTGCGGGGAGTTTATAATACAATTTCTAAATAGCGATCAAATTAACCCCTTTAGAGAGGCAATAACACTACCTCAAGCTTGTAATAAAGCGTGGAGGAAAAATTATATGCCTAAAAATAGTCTTGGGGTTATATCTGATAGTGGATATCCTAACAAAACTAAATATTCTATTAAAGGAATAAGATGGTTGCAGGCCTATAGTGCTGATTTAAATAAGAAAATGTGTCATGCATTAAATGGAGGTGAGAAAAAAATAGGTAAATATCATGTAGATGGTTATTGTGACGGTATAATATATGAATTTCTGGGTTGCTTATATCATGGGTGTGAGAAATGTTATCCAAATAGAAAATATATTAACCCATATACAAAAAAAACAATGGTACAACTTCATGAAGAAACTATTAAACGATTTAACGAATTAAAAATATTAGGTTATAAAATTATTTATATATGGGAATGTGATTTTGATAATTATAAGAATATCAATATCCAATATAAGAATAATATAAATGTATTATACCCATATAGAGAACCTATTAAACCTAGAGATGCTCTATTTGGAGGTAGAACAAATGCTGTAAAATTATATCATAAAATAAAAGATGATGAACAAATAAAATATGTTGATATATGTTCTTTATATCCATATGTTAATAAATATAAAAAATATCCATGTGGACATCCAAATATATTAAGTCCGGAACAAATTGATATAAAATATATTAGTGCCTATCAGGGTTTGATAAAATGCAAAATACTACCACCTCAAACATTATGGATGCCTGTATTACCAATACATTGTAATAAAAAAATGATATTTACTCTATGTTATACATGTGCTAAGAATGAAGATGATTATTGCAATCATACAGAAAATCAAAGAGCATTGATTGGTACATGGACAACTGTAGAAATACAGAAAGCGTTAGATAAAGGTTATCAAATATTAGAAACATATCAAATATGGCATTGGAGTGAATGGAGTTCAGATGTATATAAACAATATATCGATATGTATTTAAAAATGAAACAAGAGGCTAGTGGGTATCCAAATTGGGTTAAAAATGAAGATGATGAAAAAAGGTTTAAAACTGATTATTTTAATGCAGAAGGTATTGTACTTGAAAATATTAAATATAATCCTGGTAAACGAGCATTTGCAAAAACTATGCTTAATTGTATATGGGGTAAAAATGCTCAAAATAACAAATTGCCCCATTGTGAATATATTAGTAAAGTTTCAAGATTTTTTGATATTATGAATGATAGTAATATTGAGGTCAGTAGTATTGATATGTTTGATCATGATAATTTCATATTAAAGAATTATAAGGATTTAACTGATGAAATTGAACCTCATTCATCAGCTAATGTTGTGGTGGCATCATTTGTAACTGCATATGCAAGATTAGAATTGTATGCAGTTCTTGAACTATTAGATGATAGAGTATTATACTTTGATACAGACAGTATTATATTTGTATATAAACCAGGGGAATATAATATTCCTATTGTTGACAGTCGTTTAGGTAAATGGACGGATGAAGTACCTAATGGGAAAATTATAAGCTATGTTGGTTTAGGACCTAAAAATTATGGATATCAATATGATGTAGATGGCGTTATATTGACTAAATGTAAAGTAAAAGGAATTACATTAGATTACAATACATCTCAAAAAGTAAACTTTGAATCTATGATTAAATGTATAAATGATAGAAAAAATTATTCTATACATATCACATATGAGTCTCGTATTAAAAAATCTAAAAATAGAAAGGTCACTAGTGAAACTCAGACAA
>CM026399.1:20940092-20966440 GCA_014843695.1 Archivesica marissinica
GACAAAAGTTAAGCACCACCCTATACCCTATATATACACTACGACAAAAGTTAAGAACCACCCTATATATACACTACGACAAAAGTTAAGCACCACCCTATATATACACTATGACAAAAGTTAAGCACCACCCTATACCCTATATATACACTATGACAAAAGTTAAGCACCACCCTATATATACACTACGACAAAAGTTAAGCACCACCCTATATATACACTATGACAAAAGTTAAGCACCACCCTATACCCTATATATACACTATGACAAAGGTTAAGCACCACCCTATATATACACTATGACAAAGGTTAAGCACCACCCTATACCCTATATATACACTATGACAAAGGTTAAGCACCACCCTATACCCTAATATACACTATGACAAAGGTTAAGCACCACCCTATATATACACTATGACAAAGGTTAAGCACCACCCTATACCCTATATATACACTATGACAAAGGTTAAGCACCACCCTATACCCTATATATACACTATGACAAACGTTAAGCACCACCCTATATATACACTATGACAAAGGTTAAGCACCACCCTATACCCTATATATACACTATGACAAAGGTTAAGCACCACCCTATATATACACTATGACAAAGGTTAAGCACCACCCTATACCCTATATATACACTATGACAAAGGTTAAGCACCACCCTATATATACACTATGACAAACGTTAAGCACCACCCTATACCCTATATATACACTATGACAAAGGTTAAGCACCACCCTATATATACACTATGACAAAGGTTAAGCACCACCCTATACCCTATATATACACTATGACAAAAGTTAAGCACCACCCTATACCCTATATATACACTATGACAAAGGTTAAGCACCACCCTATACCCTATATATACACTATGACAAAGGTTAAGCACCACCCTATATATACACTATGACAAAGGTTAAGCACCACCCTATACCCTATATATACACTATGACAAAGGTTAAGCACCACCCTATACCCTATATATACACTATGACAAAGGTTAAGCACCACCCTATACCCTATATATACACTATGACAAATTAGCCCCCCTATATATACACTATGACAAAAGTTAAGCACCACCCTTATATACACTATGACAAAGGTTAAGCACCACCCTATACCCTATATATACACTATGACAAAGGTTAAGCACCACCCTATATATACACTATGACAAACGTTAAGCACCACCCTATACCCTATATATACACTATGACAAACGTTAAGCACCACCCTATACCCTATATATACACTATGACAAAGGTTAAGCACCACCCTATACCCTATATATACACTATGACAAAGGTTAAGCACCACCCTATACCCTATATATACACTATGACAAAAGTTAAGCACCACCCTATATCATTATACACTATGACAAAAGTTAAGCACCACCCTATATAATATACACTATGACAAAGGTTAAGCACCACCCTATACCCTATATATACACTATGACAAAGGTTAAGCACCACCCTATACCCTATATATACACTATGACAAAGGTTAAGCACCACCCTATATATACACTATGACAAAGGTTAAGCACCACCCTATATAATATAACTATGACAAACGTTAAGCACCACCCTATACCCTATATATACACTATGACAAACGTTAAGCACCACCCTATACCCTATATATACACTATGACAAACGTTAAGCACCACCCTATACCCTATATATACACTATGACAAACGTTAAGCACCACCCTATACCCTATATATACACTATGACAAAGGTTAAGCACCACCCTATATATACACTATGACAAAAGTTAAGCACCACCCTATACCCTATATATACACTATGACAAACGTTAAGCACCACCCTATAACCTATATATACACTATAACAAACGTTAAGCACCACCCTATGCCCTATATATACACTATGACAAAGGTTAAGCACCACCCTATACCCTATATATACACTATGACAAAGGTTAAGCAACACCCTATACCCTATATATACACTATGACAAAGGTTAAGCACCACCCTATATATACACTATGACAAAGGTTAAGCACCACCCAATACCCTATATATACACTATGACAAAGGTTAAGCACCTCCCTATACCCTATATATACACTATGACAAAGGTTAAGCACCACCCTATACCCTATATATACACTATGACAAAAGTTAAGCTCCACCCTATATATACACTATGACAAAAGTTAAGCACCACCCTATATATACACTACGACAAAGGTTAAGCACCACCCTATACCCTATATATACACTATGACAAAGGTTAAGCACCTCCCTATACCCTATATATACACTATGACAAAGGTTAAGCACCACCCTATACCCTATATATACACTATGACAAAGGTTAAGCACCACCCTATACCCTATATATACACTATGACAAAGGTTAAGCACCTCCCTATACCCTATATATACACTATGACAAAGGTTAAGCACCACCCTATACCCTATATATACACTCCGACAAAAGTTAAGCACCACCCTATATGCATGTATACACTCCGACAAAAGTTAAGCACCACCCTATATACATGAATACACTATGACAAAAGTTAAGCACCACCCTATACCCTATATATACACTATGACAAAGGTTAAGCACCACCCTATATCATGTATACACTATGACAAACTTAAGCACCACCCTATACCCTATATATACACTATGACAAAGGTTAAGCACCACCCTATACCCTATATATACACTATGACAAAGGTTAAGCACCACCCTATACCCTATATATACACTACGACAAAAGTTAAGCACCACCCTATATATACACTATGACAAAAGTTAAGCACCACCCTATACCCTATATATACACTCCGACAAAGGTTAAGCACCACCGTATATATACACTATGACAAAAGTTAAGCACCACCCAATACCCTATATATACACCCCGACAAAGGTTAAGCACCACCCAATACCCTATATATACACCCCGACAAAAGTTAAGCACCACCCTATACCCTATATATACACTCCGACAAAGGTTAAGCACCACCCTATATATACACTATGACAAAAGTTAAGCACCACCCTATACCCTATATATACACCCCGACAAAAGTTAAGCACCACCCTATATATACACCCTGACAAAAGTTAAGCACCTCCTTATACCCTATATATACACTATGACAAAAGTTAAGCACCACCCTAGATGGTGGAGGTGTCAGTGCGTGTGTTAATATGGCCTCCAAACGCCAAATTACCACGAAGTACACCAGCTGTACTGAACGGCTGTTGCCTCGCCCTTCTGAATATGAACCGGTCCTCTCATTATTCGAAAAAGATATTAAGTCAGGTGGTGCTTAGATTTTGTCGGAGTGTATATATAGTTTGAAAAGGATTTTAAAATCTTGTTTTGTACAGAACGCATCTAGAGTGATTATGCTAACATTGTTAAGAGATTGCACCAGGATTGAGGTCTCAAGAGGGATTCGTTGGAATGAGGTCTGAAGAGTGAGCATGCTAATGTTGTAAGAACTGAAGATATGTTAAAAGAAACACGTTACTTTGTCTGGATTTTAATGAGTCATTTAAAATACACTATGCTAACTCTGAATGAACAATTATCCATGTATGACATGCACAGCATTTTTATATAACAATTACATAATGTAACAATAACAATTAACAACTCTTCTGTCATTCTTATACAGGTGCATGATAAGCGTAGCCTTCAATAAAACTCATCAACAATCTGTGAATAAACAATTAGCGAACTTGAGATGGTACGGTGGTCGCCAGATCGGACAGGTTGGTTTTCTCCGGGTACTCCGGTTTCCTCCCACACGAATGACCACATATACGCTTTCATCCGCGCGAACAAGAGTGATTAATATAAGTTGTTAAAATTGCTTCGCAATTGTTGTAAAATAAATAAAGGTTTAAACTTGTCCGATTCAATCTGATATTACTTTAATATGCTTTCCACTGAAATATAGAAAATGTATCAGCGAAATAAAATGTGCTATGCCATATTTTATTTCTTACTAGTTTGCATGTGCGGTACCTAGCCGCTTCAGGTTGATATGTTGCCAACGCAGACGTTTTCGTACTCGGCTTTCTATGCTCATATCAGTTATTATCACTTGCTAGCCACTCGTGATAATCCCCGCGTCTGACCCTAATAAAATTAACAGATTGTCAGATGGGACTTTAAACCGAGGTCTCGTGTCCGTGCTTTACACCGTGCACGTAAAAGAACCAGAGGAGACTCTGGAATGGGTCTCTGTCTTGTCTGTATCCATGCACTATCCTCCAAAAATCTAAAATGACTAATCTCTTCAGGAGGCGTCGCTCATATGGGCAACCGGTAGCGACGATAAATAAACGTAAAACGCATATCGTGATAATAATGCTTTCAATGTTGATTCGGTGAAATATAATTTGACAAACAACTATGTTTAACCCTTTCAACACCACAGACCTCTAAATTGGCTTACAAAAAAGTGTAGATCCAGATGAGCCGGCTCGTGACGAGCCGTCTCATCAGGATCTGCACTTTTTTCAAGTAATATAACTATTTTTAGAGAAAATAATACCCATTTTGATAAATGACCTGATCCAAATGTAATTTTGTTATTAATTTATTGGTCTAAAAATATCATGGACCAGTCTATGTCAGTTACTTGGTGTTGAATGGGTTAATGCCTAATACACTTTAAATATGATATAGACACATATAATTGCGTTTGCTATTGTTTTTCCCTCTCATTATTCGCATTACACATGTGTGAATTCCGCTGTTGGATTTCTCATCGGTCGAGTTGACGCATGCTTACAACAGAGTGTGTATTATCTAAGGTCAAATCAATATACGATTTACTTTTCCACCACATATACTGTGAAACATGGTTCCAAATACGCAAGTGTATCGAGTCCTTATATCAGAGTGCATGCAATGAGAGACATCTCTAATTTTCTATGACATCCCTTGGCAGATAAAGTCTGATTTGTTCCAAAATGTGAATAGGTCCTTTTAGTTAGAATCCTTTGTTTTTACTGTTGTTCCCTAACCAGATGTTGCGGTATGATAAATGTGATTTAATCCAAATCATGTTAATTAACTGAAAACATTCTTTTACAAATAAGTACCAATTGCATATACTGTATGAGATCTGTCGAGAAATAGTAATTTAATAATCACAAGAAGCGTTAGTAGAATAAAATTGCTAGAATGTTGTGCAAAGGAAACAACGATAAAAACAGAGGAAAACACTTAATAGGACCTATCTACTTTTAGGGAGTATTCAGGGGCAGTAACTGACCGATGTCTCTCATTGGGAAACATAAATCAGCTAGTCAACATCAGTAAAGAAAAGAATGGACGATTCCTGAATTGGAGGAACCAATGGACGATTCCTGAATTGGAGGAACCAATAGACGATTCCTGAATTGGAGGAACCAATAGACGATTCCTGAATTGGAGGAACCAATGGACGATTCCTGAATTGGAGGAACCAATGGATGATTCCTGAATTGGAGGAACCAATGGATGATTCCTGAATTGGAGGAATCAATGGATGATTCCTGAATTGGAGGAACCAATGGATGATTCCTGAATTGGAGGAACCAATGGATGATTCCTGAATTGAATGCATCCACAGAAGTATGCTTATAATATTGCAATGAAAGGCATTACAACATCGAATCATCTTAATTAACCAAAAGTTGATATAGGCTACAAACATGCATACATGTGAATTAAATAGCTCCAGTTAGAGGAACTGTCCCCTTGATGGGTGGATTCACATTACTTTAAATGGACTATGTTCTCACCAAAATATAAAGAGCCCATTTTGAGAACTCTTTCATTTATATGCAGATACAATAAAGCTTAGCAATAAACATTTGATTTGCTCATAAAGGAAGTTCGTATTACAGTTAAATGTCCTTAAGAGACGCCTATTAACCCATTTCATTCTGGATACATTTAAAGACTTTTGCAAACAACATAGATCCAGATCAGCTGCAGCGCGACGCTGAATGCTGATCAGGATCTATGTTGTTTGCTACATAGCCAAGTGTCTTAGCAAGATCATCTGAATAGCAAACAGCATAGAGACTGATCAGACGGCACGTTCCATGGCGGCTGATCTGGCTCTATGTTCTTTGCAAATACTGTTTGAACGGTATCCAGAATGAAATGGGTTAATAGCCAACCTGTATTAAGATACTTTAAAGCAACTCAAGTAGTTTCTAGTCATGCTTAGAACACACACTTTGCATGCTCCTTGGGGGATTTATTAATAACAATTGTTGTCATATATGACCATTTCGTAGGGAATATCTGACATTACGTTATGTTATATTTCGGGTTTTACGCCTGCATCAGCACCATTTTGGGCTATATCGCTGGCAGGCAGTTTACCTAACAACACCTTTCCTGGGCAGGCTCCAGCTGTTAACCAGTACTTGGGTGCACCAACCTCCGTAAGAAACTGCCAACGTTTTCATATAAATGAGACCCGTTCTGAGCGGGGCTCGAACACGTGACCATCAGTGATGATAGGTTAAAGTGGTATACAAGTCATCGACCTTAACCACTCGACCACGGAGGCGGAATAATATCTGACATAGGATAGTAGACTGGTTGGCGGAAATGGAACCCAGCATATACCTTTGTATATCTCGGAGTGCAACAATATCGCATTTCTTTGCCTCGTTTTCAATAACAAATCTTCGACTGTACATTAACTTGCACTAGATGAGTGCATGCGCTCTTGACTAAATAACTGTATTTACAATTGAAATCAAAGAATTATTCCATTTAACATGAGCACATTCTAACACACTAAATGATTTAAAATATATACATAATATATACATAATATATACATAATATATACATAATATATACATAATATATACATAATATATACATAATATATACATAATATATACATAAATATCAATTCATGTCCATGTACAGTTACGCCCCTTGTATTTTTTTATGGTAATAACAGAACTATTATGAAGCACCTGTTCTTATGCCTATATTTGCTGCATTAAACAAGAGCACAAAAACACGTGTTAATGATATGCGAGCCATGATACTATTGATACGAATGTGGCTTCTTTGACGACAAGTTCTACACTTTGGTCTCTAGCTTGTTTTTGAAACGGGTCAATAGAAAGGTAAATGTGAAATATATGTGCCAACCGTTACAAGAAGCATCATGTATACAAGTGGAATTTGCAAACAAGTTGTCTCGGTTTTATTTAAATCTTTACACGCTAGTGGTTAAAAAATCGGTCAAATATGTCTGGAAATTTCATAAATAAATAGCATGCCACATTTTTCACCGACAAATAAGAAAACATATTACTAACAAGGAATATTGTATTTCACAAGGAATATTGTACTTCACAAGGAATATTGTATTTCACAAGGAATATTGTATTTCACAAGGAATATTGTATTTCACAAGGAATATTGTACTTCACAAGGAATATTGTACTTCACTTGTGATAAGGAATATTGTACTTCACTTGTGACAAGGAATATTGTATTTCACTTGTGATAAGGAATATTGTATTTCACGTGTGACATGGAATATTGTACTTCACTTGTGACACGGAATATTGTATTTCACTTGTGACACGGAATATTGTATTTCACTTGTGACAAGGAATATTGTATTTCACTTGTGACACGGAATATTGTATTTCACGTGTGACAAGGAATATTGTATTTCACAAGGAATATTGTATTTCACAAGGAATATTGTATTTCACAAGGAATATTGTATTTCACAAGGAATATTGTATTTCACTTGTGATACAGAATATTGTATTTCACAAGGAATATTGTATTTCACAAGGAATATTGTACTTCACTTGTGATAAGGAATATTGTACTGCACTTGTGACAAGGAATATTGTACTGCACTTGTGACAAGGAATATTGTACTTCACTTGTGACAAGGAATATTGTACTGCACTTGTGACAAGGAATATTGTACTGCACTTGTGACAAGGAATATTGTACTGCACTTGTGACAAGGAATATTGTACTTCACTTGTGACAAGGAATATTGTACTTCACTTGTGACAAGGAATATTGTAATTCACTTGTGATAAGGAATATTGTATTTCACCTGTGACAAGGAATATTGTATTTCACTTGTGACAAGGAATATTGTATTTCACTTGTGACACGGAATATTGTATTTCACAAGGAATATTGTATTTCACAAGGAATATTGTATTTCACTTGTGACACAGAATATTGTATTTCACTTGTGACAAGGAATATTGTATTTCACTTGTGACATGGAATATTGTATTTCACGTGTGACAAGGAATATTGTATTTCACGTGTGACATGGAATATTGTATTTCACGTGTGACAAGGAATATTGTATTTCACGTGTGACATGGAATATTGTATTTCACGTGTGACAAGGAATATTGTATTTCACGTGTGACATGGAATATTGTATTTCATGTGTGACATGGAATATTGTATTTCACGTGTGACATGGAATATTGTATTTCACAAGGAATATTGTATTTCACAAGGAATATTGTATTTCACGTGTGACAAGGAATATTGTATTTCACAAGGAATATTGTATTTCACAAGGAATATTGTATTTCACTTGTGACACGGAATATTGTATTTCACAAGGAATATTGTATTTCACAGGAATATTGTATTTCACTTGTGACACGGAATATTGTATTTCACTTGTGACAAGGAATATTATAGTTCACTTGTGATAAGGAATATTGTATTTCACTTGTGACATGGAATATTGTATTTCACTTGTGACACGGAATATTGTATTTCACTTGTGACAAGGAATATTGTATTTCACTTGTGACACGGAATATTGTATTTCACAAGGAATATTGTATTTCACAAGGAATATTGTATTTCACTTGTGACACGGAATATTGTATTTCACTTGTGACAAGGAATATTATAGTTCACTTGTGATAAGGAATATTGTATTTCACTTGTGACATGGAATATTGTATTTCACTTGTGACACGGAATATTGTATTTCACTTGTGACAAGGAATATTGTATTTCACTTGTGACACGGAATATTGTATTTCACAAGGAATATTGTATTTCACAAGGAATATTGTATTTCACTTGTGACACGGAATATTGTATTTCACAAGGAATATTGTATTTCACAAGGAATATTGTATTTCACTTGTGACACGGAATATTGTATTTCACAAGGAATATTGTATTTCACAAGGAATATTGTATTTCACTTGTGACACGGAATATTGTATTTCACTTGTGACAAGGAATATTGTATTTCACTTGTGATAAGGAATATTGTATTTCACTTGTGACATGGAATATTGTATTTCACGTGTGACAAGGAATATTGTATTTCACGTGTGACAAGGAATATTGTATTTCACGTGTGACAAGGAATATTGTATTTCACTTGTGACATGGAATATTGTATTTCACGTGTGACAAGGAATATTGTATTTCACAAGGAATATTGTATTTCACTTGTGATAAGGAATATTGTATGAACATATCGCCTAAATCTGCTATAAAGAGAGGGAAATTATTGCCAAGGTTAATAGAATTTCCATGTGCCGATTAGAAAAAGGTCGCCAACAAACGCATGACGCTAACTTGCTTTCTCACTCAAAGGTTCACCCAAAATTCAGACATAAAAAACTAACCACAGGTGATAGTGGTTAAACTCCCTAAAATACGTTAATAACCAAGTGACAAAATGCCTTGTATGGTTCACAACTGTTTCATTTCCCATTATTGTCAAACAGCTACAAGATTCTGCAATACTTGTTGATCTGAATGGCGTTTATTTAACTCGCCGACAGTTACAATTGCTAGAGTACTATTAGTAGCCGACATAATGAAGGTAATAAGGTGAGGCAAGCCTGGTACTCCATCGATTTTTCACTAATTTTCTTCTGGCAAAATGATATCAGAAACTCAATACGGCCCAATTAATGATCTCGGTGTTGAAATATATTGATATGACTGAGCAGGCCAATATATATCAACGCCTGTTCTCAGGCTACCTGGATACATAAACGAAAACCACATATCAGAATACATTAACACTGGAAAATGACCAACATTCAAGTACTCTACTCTCAAGAGTCAGACCGACACTCAAGTACTCTACTCTCACGAGTCAGACCGACACTCAAGTACTCTACTCTCACGAGTCAGACCGACACTCAAGTACTCTACTCTCACGAGTCAGATTGACACTCAAGTACTCTACTCTCACGAGTCAGACCGACACTCAAGTACTCTACTCTCACGAGTCAGACCGACACTCAAGTACTCTACTCTCACGAGTCAGACCGACACTCAAGTACTCTACTCTCACGAGTCAGATTGACACTCAAGTACTCTACTCTCACGAGTCAGATTGACACTCAAGTACTCTACTCGCACGAGTCAGACCGACACTCAAGTACTCTACTCTCACGAGTCAGATTGACACTCAAGTACCCTACTCTCATGAGTCAGACCGACACTCAAGTACTCTACTCTCACGAGTCAGACCGACACTCAAGTACTCTACTCTCACGAGTCAGATTGACACTCAAGTACTCTACTCTCACGAGTCAGATTGACACTCAAGTAATCTACTCTCACGAGTCAGACCGACACTCAAGTACCCTACTCTCATGAGTCAGACCGACACTCAAGTACTCTACTCTCACGAGTCAGATCGACACTCAAGTACTCTACTCTCATGAGTCAGATTGACACTCAAGTACTCTACTCTCACGAGTCAGATTGACACTCACTCTACTCTCAAGAGTCAGACCGACATTCAAGTACTCTACTCTCACGATTAATATTGATGTTTTACATTACGTATATACACGGTACACAGAACACATTTAGCATCACATAATTATGTACACTGTAATATAATCAATTATTACTTAGATATGAATTTTAGCCTATTTTTTGCCGTTATTTGCCTACCGCAATGCTGTCTACCACTCAGGTTGATACACTGTGTGTTCCTGTCTGATACGGTCACAAGCCCGTATCAAACCAGAAAAGACTGTATCATTACTAGTTCCTGAGAAATTATTTTGCCGTTATTTGCCTACCGCAATGCTGTCTACCACTCAGGTTGATACACTGTGTGTTCCTGTCTGATACGGTCACAAGCCCGTATCAAACCAGAAAAGACTGTATCATTACTAGTTCCTGAGAAATTATTTTGCCGTTATTTGCCTACCGCAATGCTGTCTACCACTCAGGTTGATACACTGTGTGTTCCTGTCTGATACGGTCACAAGCCCGTATCAAACCAGAAAAGACTGTATCATTACTAGTTCCTGAGAAATAACGCATGCACACACGATGCTAGTTTGTTTACTTCCTGTAGTGTCCCAGTGTGTCAAATTTGATAGATGACAATGTTTGTAGTTATGTGGTAATATTTCAATCGTGTTCGTGTATCTAATTCAGTTATTGTGATTTATTTGTGATAAATGGTATAGATTGGATTTCGATTTTCATATCAAAGTAATAAAGACGTTATTACCTGGCTAGTTTCATATCAGCCTAGGTATCGACCCTCGGTAACTTGATATCAGCCTTAGAACGTTAATCGATACCTATGTCGATATGAAACTAGCCACGTAATAAACTCGCATCACATGTGTACACGGTAATATAATCGGCTAACATCACATATATACCCAGTAATATAATCGGCTAACATCACATATATATCCAGTAATATAATCGGCTAACATCACATATATACCCAGTAATATAATCGGCTAACATCACATATATACCCAGTAATATAATCGACTAACATCAGACATTTCGCACCTAGAGTTCGAGCCCTGCTGGAGCCATTACGATTGTGCCCTTAGGCAAGGCATTTAAATTCCACGATGCTTCTTCTCTCTCCCTCGTGGCGATAATTCAAATGACAAACTAAATGGCAGAAGTGAAACAGACAAGAACACATCTATAAGACTGAATTACTACATAGATGTGTTATAGATGGCAGCACACAGACTGAATGTCATGTGACTTAACCCTTTCAACACCACAGACCTCTAAATAGGCTTACAAAAAGTGTAGATCCAGATGAGCCGGCTCGTGACGAGCCGTCTCATCAGGATCTGCACTTTTTGCCAGTGATATGACTATTTTTAGACATAATTACCCATTTTGATAAATGAACTTGTCCAAATGTGATTTTCTGATTCATTTATTGGTTTATGAATATCATGGACCAGTCCATGTGAGTTACTTGGTGTTGAAAGGGTTAACACAAGTCCATCAATATTATGAAGAATTGTTTTTTATTCGTCTTAATCTTTTGACCAGTGTAACAGACTGTAACAGGTTTTAAATCCGATTCGATTGTTGTATTAACACCATTTGATGTCCTAGACTTTTTAAAATTAATAACTCGTATCTACCATACGAAGACGACCAAATAATCAAACACAAGATCACCGAACTTGCAACTAATACAGTATTCAAACATACTGTTAGCTCAATTGAGAACTGAACACTTTGAAATAAAATCAAGTTTTTTAAATATTAAATGTATGATCAAGCGCAAATTATATTGAAAATGTTGATAAGATATCCAAAACAACCCACCCCCATTGGAACAATTTGTACATATAGAAATATGATCAATAGAGGCTAAGACAATTTAATATATAGAATTTAGAATTATAAAAGATTACAGACATTTTCGCAAATAATGCTAACCTACAATATCACTCCGGGAGAACATTTAGTTTAGTTTATACAAATTTATTTTTAGCTCGATTGCGAAACAAGTTCTTACAACTTATATTAATTAATCACTCTCGAGACCTCATTCCTGATGGAATCCATCGCCACGAGGGAGAGAGAAGAGACAACGTGGAAATTAAATGCCTTGCCTAAGGTCACAATCGTAACGGCTCCAGCGGGGCATCCACTGCGCAGGGAGAACATTTGAAATGCTACACTCTTTGAGTACATGTATATTCAGGACTGGAAAATACATTTACAATCAGAACAAATAATATACATGTATATACATGTATACAGCTCCTGAAAGTTTAATAATAAAAATAAAACAAAATTTTGTAAACTTAATTATGTATGTACCGAAAAAACCTGAGACCAAGAAAACCGAACATTGGGGGGGGGGGGGAAGGATTTACCTAAAATTAGTCGATATTAACTGGAAGAATATATTCACACAACCCATTAGAATAACCATATTGGTTTTGTATTATTGTATGTTGACAGAATTAATGATTACATTTTGTTTTGCAAAATCTTTTTTACTCCATTATCAAATAACGAACGTCATGCACAACTTTCAATTTTAAAATTGTACAAGACAATAAGGACTACATGGGACCATCACAATATCTCTTTTTAGCTTTTTGTATACATTCAAACCTATGTTAGTGGTCACCTCCATTAAGCAGCCAACCTGTATTAAGCAGCCAGCTTTAAGATTCCCTATATGTTGTTTTACTATACATTTGACCTCTATTAAGCAGCCACCTGTGCTAAGCAGCCACTTCTCCAACTCCCTTGGCTGGCTGCTTAAGACAGGTTTGACTGTACATGTACTTGACGATGCTTTTCAGGGAGTTTTCAGCTTAATTCAGGTGCTGTCTACACAACTACTAGACTCGTGATCATTATGGCATAATATTTCGCAAGGAGGTATTGCCATCATCAGCTCCCGTTTACAAGCTCATTCCCCCAACGCAAGGACATTCGGAGGTATAGCCATCATCAGCTCCCGTTTACAAGCTCATTCCCCCAACGCAAGGACATTCGGAGGTATAGCCATCATCAGCTCCTGTTTACAAGCTCATTCCCCCAACGCAAGGACATTCGGAGGTATTGCTATCATCAGCTCCCGTTTACAAGCTCATTCCCCCAACGCAAGGACATTCGGAGGTATTGCTATCATCAGCTCCCGTTTACAAGCTCATTCCCCCAACGCAAGGACATTCAGAGGTATTGCTATCATCAGCTCCCGTTTACAAGCTCATTCCCCCAACGCAAGGACATTCGGAGATATTGCTATCATCAGCTCCCGTTTACAAGCTCATTCCCCCAACGCAAGGACATCTTGAAACCACATTCAATTTTTACAAGATCTGCTCGGGAGGATACCATCTTGCAACGAATATTATCCAAGGAACGCATCTTAAAATAACAATCGAACGAACGGAAAGAGAATCGGCAAAAAGCAGCCGCCATGTTTAAAAACAGAAATTCTGATTTCTGATAAAAATGGAGGAAAACCATGCCTGATCACATAGCAACAATGGGAGCATGAAACATTGATTGCATGTTGCAACATTACTTATATGCTTTACATCACACACCATCCAGACTCGCATATAAGACAATCTCGCTAATAAGACGACCCACCTAAATTGGTCATGAAATATGTGGGTTGTAGCATCGTATATAAGACGGGTTGATAAAATGGACAACAGACCATGTATATATTGCATGTTTGGCCAGTGCAAGACTGCAAGTTGAAGACATTTTCAGTGTCAGTGCTTTTCTAAACACGTAATTATGGATGCCATAAATTTTTTAAAAAATTATCTTTTTTTAAAAATGTCTTATTTGTCACTCTTATAAGACGGGACGCCATTTTGAGGTCATAATCTGATGGTAAAAAACGGTATGTATACAATGCATTACAAAGCAATTAAAGCAGTACAATTACCAAAACAGAAATTGTACGATACGCTTCGGTAAGAAGCAATGCGCCTCAAAATACATACGGTACGCATACACACGATATACACAAACAATGTCCACGATATATGTACATTTTGGCAACAATTACATTCCCCTTATTGTACACATGCAGTAAAGCATCATGGCAGTATGGTTTGAAATAGGGGCCGCTACATTCGCTCTGATATTTTCGGGGAGCATTAAAAAAAAAAAAACATCAGAAAATAACAATTCATTCCAAGACTACTAATGTATAATGCATAATTATATTACAAGTATTTTGTATATAAATTTAAATACAAGCTGAACTAAGCAACATCTTACAAAGCCTAAGTTGTGTCAAATTCCCGGCCGATCTCCCCACGGCGTGCATGTCACGGTCTGGGCACATCTTGCAGCAGAAGCGTAGGATTTCTGGGATAATCTGGGTGTCGACCTTGAGACATGGTACGACCGGATGTCTAACTGACAGAACCGTGTATATGCTGTTGCGAGATGACTAACAGTGGGGAGGGTGGCCCTAAGAAGAGCCGTTCAGAAAGAGACCATCAGGACTTGTCACCCTGAAGAGGAAGAAGATGCCCCAAGACCTTCACACTAGAAGACAACACTCTACAACTCTACAGACACTTCACGAATAATCGATGCAGGCATATAATCATCTTAGAATGCTCGCCCACACGGTTCGCGGTCGGCAAGGATAAATAAACTTAACTACTACTGCTGTCAAATTAGACACATGAAGAAAGAAATGTAACAAATAGGTGCAGTCAATTTGTGTTCCCCACGAAAAAAGGGTATTATTTCTCATAAGCCTAAAAATGATAGTATGTGATGCTATGTGTAATAGTGATGTCTATGTGTAATAGTGATGTCTATGTGTAATAGTGATGTCTATGTGTAATAGTGATGTCTATGTGTAATAGTGATGTATATGTGTCATAGTGATGTCTATGTGTAATAGTGATGTCTATGTGTCATAGTGATGTCTATGTGTAATAGTGATGTATATGTGTCATAGTGATGTATATGTGTCATAGTGATGTATATGTGTCATAGTGATGTCTATGTGTAATAGTGATGTCTATGTGTAATAGTGATGTCTATGTGTAATAGTGATGTCTATGTGTAATAGTGATGTCTATGTGTCATAGTGATGTCTATGTGTAATAGTGATGTCTATGTGTAATAGTGATGTCTATGTGTAATAGTGATGCTATGTATCATAGTGATGTCTATGTGTAATAGTGATGTCTATGTGTAATAGTGATGTCTATGTGTAATAGTGATGTCTATGTGTAATAGTGATGTATATGTGTCATAGTGATGTCTATGTGTCATAGTGATGTCTATGTGTAATAGTGATGTCTATGTGTAATAGTGATGTCTATGTGTAATAGTGATGTCTATGTGTAATAGTGATGTCTATGTGTAATAGTGATGTCTATGTGTAATAGTGATGTCTATGTGTAATAGTGATGTCTATGTGTAATAGTGATGTCTATGTGTCATAGTGATGCTATGTGTAATAGTGATGTCTATGTGTCATAGTGATGCTATGTGTCATAGTGATGTATATGTGTCATAGTGATGCTATGTGTCATAGTGATGTATATGTGTCATAGTGATGCTATGTGTCATAGTGATGCCTATGTGTCATAGTGATGTCTATGTGTCATAGTGATGCTATGTATCATAGTGATGCTATGTATCATAGTGATGTCTATGTGTCATAGTGATGCTATGTATCATAGTGATGCTATGTATCATAGTGATGCCTATGTGTCATAGTGATGCTATGTATCATAGTGATGCCTATGTGTCATAGTGGTGTCTATGTATCATAGTGGTGTCTATGTGTCATAGTGGTGTCTATGTATCATAGTGATGCCTATGTGTCATAGTGATGCTATGTATCATAGTGATGCTATGTATCATAGTGATGCCTATGTGTCATAGTGGTGTCTATGTATCATAGTGATGCCTATGTGTCATAGTGATGCCTATGTGTAATAGTGATGCCTATGTGTAATAGTGATGCTATGTATCATAGTGATGCTATGCGTTTCATCCAAATCCATTGAAAACTGAGTTAGACAGACACATTATTAATACCGATCAACGATCACGGGTCAAAATATATCAATGCCTGTTTCCAGACCATCAATGGCAATAAGTTACATTTCATGTCAATATGTAAAACATATAGCAAACAGCGTTCAATGGGCTTGCAGAGTAGAACAAAATAGAAATGTTGAATGTGCTTGCAGAGTAGAACTACATAGACATTTTTAATGTGCTTGCAGTTTTTTTCAAAGGGCGTTTCCAAGTTGGTCTTTCAAATTCAATAATCAATATTTTATTCAAAATGGATTCCAAATCTACTAAATCTGCAAGACCAGACCGAACTCATAAACACTGATTTTAAAGGTGATAAGGGCAGTAGGCATACCGGTAAATGGGGATATACAACCACCCCACCCTCTAAGGTACAACATATACATCATAGACATCCAGGCAAAACACTTCCATACTTGACCCTGGGGCAACATACCAGAGCCCAAAGGCTATGCACTCACTCACATCCCATAACCCAGCGGCAATACACTCTCATCAATTATCTCTGGGGCAATACATTCATATCACATAGCCCGGGACAATACACACGCATTCCACTTGCATCCAAGGAATTGTGGAAGTCGTGGTAGCGCAGTGAGATTGCTTCAGCGGAGTTCAAGTCCAGCTGTAGTCGTTACGATTGTACCCTAAGCCAAGGCATTTAAATTCCACATTGCCTCTTTTCTATCCATCATGCTGATTCCAGGAATGAGGTCGTGGGAGCAATTAACATAATGCTGCACAAACTGAACGCATCCCAGAGCCCTGTGGCAGTACACTCAAATCCCATACCTCTTGGACAATACGTTGGACTGGTAATCCAGTGATCGCAAGTTCGATCCCCCGTCTGACCCTAATAAAAGTTCAGAGAGGACTTTAAACCGAGGTCTCGTGTCGGTGTTTTACACCATGCACGTAAAAGAACCAGAGGAGACTCTGGAACGGCTCTCTGTCTGTATCATTGCACATTGCACCAAAAATCTAAAATGATTAATCTCTTCAGGAGGCGTCGCTCATATGGGCAAACAGTAGTCACGATATACAAACGTAAAACACACAATTTAGACTTGCAGTAAATAGAGAGAAGTTAACAATCTATTCTTCTAACAATAGGGCTGCATAAACTGCACAGCATGGAATGGTTATTGAATAATCAATTATAACTTACAGCTGGCCGAGACATTCTTAAACTGACATAGGTATACAATGCGATCAGAAACTAAATATTGCAATTTAACATTGCAATTATTAACCTTTCCACTGTTTGATGAAAAAGTCTATCTTTATTGGCTTCCGAATCCAGGAATCTAGCACGACAGCCAGGCAAAATTCTAAACAGTTTGTCTAGTAAATGTGACGAGATTATATAGCTGGTAGTTACTACACTCAAAAAAATTCCTAATCGGTCACCTAGTATTTTATAATATTTGGCCAATTAATAATCAAACAATATAAATTGTTTCTTATTGTTTCATTCAATGCATTTTATCTGAAATGATTATACAGAAAATCATGCATCAACGATCTGTAATAAAATATAACCAATATGATGAAATGAATATTGATATTATATGGTTATTATCAGTTTGCTCCAAATACTGTAAAAACATCGGGTGACCGGTTAGCAATTTTGTTGAGTGTAGACATGTTGGTATACAAACACTCGTTTTCTTTCAAGATTTGTCGTCTCCTTTTTCGCAATTACCAGTTAACCCATTTCATTCTGGATACATTTAAAGGCTTATACAAACAACATAGATCCAGATCAGCCACAGCGTGCTGATCAGGATCTATGTTGTTTGCTACATAGCCAAGTGTCTTAGCAAGATCATCTGAATAGCAAATAGCATAGAGCCTGATCAGACTGTACGTTCCATGGTGGCTGATCTGGTTCTATGTTCTTTGCAAATACTGTTTAGTTTAAACATTATTTATTTCAGTATTTGTACATGTAATCAAGACATGAACATTTTACATATAAATTAACAGCAGTAGACTGAAAGGGATTAGAACGAAAGAAAACTTATATAGTTCTTCTCTCTATCAATTGATTGATATACAATAGGCAGGAGAATAATATATACATATATAACAATTAAAATACGTGAAATCTATTCGGGTATATGCTAAAGAATTTCAAAACTTATTGGATTAGTGAGTCAATAGTTTTGGATGTAAAAAAGAAAATGGTTAATATTTAAAGGGACATTATGTAAATTCAAGAACATGAACTATCAAATCGGAGCACGAGAAAAATAATAGATTAGTATAGAGAAAAGTGGTTGAATAAGATCGGTTGCTTGAACTGTTGAACGGTATCCAGAATCAAATGCGTTAAAGGTTGAAACCCAAGAAGAAAGAACACCAGAAATATTAAAAGTACATTCAGCTCAAAAGATGCCAAGTGATTTTTTGAAAAAATAGCATCATAAAATTATATTCATCCACACATTTTACTATGAAATCAGCAACATATACCGGTAGCATAGGGAGAATAGTTGATGGCTTCTTTATTTCGGTTCTGTTCGAGGACACAGAAGCTTAACCCATTCAACACCAAGTAACTCACATGGACTGGTCCATGATATTCATAAACCAATAAATGAATCAGAAAATCACATTTGGACAAGTTCATTTATTAAAATGGGTAATTATGTCTAAAAATAGTCATATCACTGGCAAAATGTGCAGATCCTGATGAGACGGCTCGTCACGAGCCGGCTCATCTGGATCTACACTTTTTGTAAGCCTATTTAGAGGTCTGTGGTGTTGAAAGGGTTAAACTTCTGCTGAATAGTGAAGTGACTGCTTAGTTTATACAAATTTATTTTAGCTCGATTGAGAAACAAGTTCTTTCAATTTATATTAATCATTCTCGAGACCTCATTCCTGATGGAATCCATCGCCATGGAGAGAGAGATGACAGCTTGTACTACCCTTTCTTGTTGTATTAGCGGTTATAAAACTGTTCTCAGATCTCAAACTCGAGCTCAAATTATCTGATTGGTTGATTCTGAGTGTTACTGTCAGCTGAACCAATCAGATGCATGAGACTGAGTTTTGAGATTGGAGAAAAGTTTTATAACCTCGGGGCCAGGTTGTATTGGAGGTTGCTTTCGTCTTGATTGGGCATCGCATTACGAAGTTCATTTTATTTACAACATCAATTAAGACTTCAAAAATTAATATAAATTATAATATCATTTATCTGTATTGATTTTATTCAATATCTACAATTTTCACAATTTTATCAGTTCACTAAATTAACTCTTAAACCTGCTAATAATGACTAAAGTCGCTTTTGCAAACAGCAGCCATTAGATCAGGCTCTGTGACGTTTGCTATTCGTATAGTGAAGCTAAATCACTTGGCTGAATAGCAAACAACATAGATCCTGATCAGACGAAGTGCTACGCCCATATGCAAAGTCCTTCCAATTTTATTCAGCATTATAAGTTGATCAAATACATAGTTCCCGTGTGACGTCATCATTCCTACTGTGGCTGCCATTTTGAATGGCAAAGTTGATCAGATATTATATATAATATATAGTAGCGTAATTTTGTTTTCTTCATAAAATATTTATTTTTCATGGTTCATACGTTGTTGGAAAGCTCTCAATGGACATATTTTTTGTATCATTTCACAAATTTCGTATCAATAACGAATACATAATAATTTAGCTATAGGCTCCTATATTAATATTTCAACTTTGAAAATAGACTTTCAAAAATAGGTGCAAGTTAAGTTCTTTATAATCCATAAATCATTGTCAAAAAATAAATAACTATTTGAATAGTACATTTCAATACCTTTAAAATCATACCAAATTTTATATTAAGAAACCAAAATGAATAAAGTTATTGCAATTAAAGAATTACTAGTAAAATCATGAAATTGCCGTTAATAAAACTTGCCAGTCAAAATGGCTGCCAAGATAAGATCTTATCAGTGTTTTTGACTGCCGTGGGAACTATGTATACATCTTCCAAGGATCATTTTAGAGGGCGATGTGGGCGAAATAGTCGCCCTAGGGACCCCGACTTCGCCCTCTGGGGGCCCCACTTCTCCCTAATTTTTTAGGTTTTTACGATATTTTGTGTAGTAAGATGCACTGGCCCATTATAAAGCATTCCTTCTATTCAAATGTTGTATTTAATGGTTGTACTGTGCATTTTAACCCTATTTTGCAGAAGTATATTAAAGAACACTATTTAAGGAAGCGATCACGCGCTTTCTCACTTCTCCCAAAAATTCTGACCTAGAATGAACCCTGCTTTTAAGTAAAGCCTGTATTTCAAGTCTTGATAATTTGTTTGTGTGTAATGTTTGTTAAAAAGACGTCTTATCCGAAATGTTGGATTGACATGAACAACAAAATGTGCACTTGCACTGTGCCACTCTACAATAATACAAAATATTGTGCTATTAAAGTTACAGTCAAACCTGTGTTAGTGGTCACCTCTATTAAGCAGTCAATCTGTATTAAGCAGCCAGTTTCCAGATCCCCAATTTTTTTTAAATTATTATATATTTGACCTCTATTAAGCAGCCACCTGTGCTAAACAGCCACATTCTGGGATTCCCTTGGCTGGCTGCTTAAGACAGGTTTGACTGTATGTTGATTCTTATTTGCTATGCTGTAAAACTAGTCACAGAATATTCGTAACATATTCCAAATCAATGAAGGACACATTTCCCACCAAGTGTTTTTAATAACAAAATACAATAGTTATGCTATGTTATATTTCGGGTTTTACGCCTGCATCAGCACCATTTTAGGCTATATCGCCGGCGGGCAGTTTACATAACAACACCTTTCCTGGGCAGGCTCCAGCGGTTAATCAGTACTTGGGTGCACCAACCTCCGTAAGAAACTGCCAACTTTTTCATATAAATGAGACACGGCCTGAGCGGGGCTCGAATCCATGACCATCAGTGACGATAAGTTACAGTGGTATACAAGTCAGCGACCGTAACCACTTGACCACGGAGGCGGACCGAAAAAAATACAATAGTTCTCTTCGAATTATGACCAATTGCAGAGTATATGGTACTTCACCTTTGCAATGTCCTTTAACCCATAGCTGGCTGTTCGGTTTTCAGCGGTAATTTGCAATAGAAATGTGCACAAATGGTCCCTTAAACTTGTCCGGTATTCGGAAAAAAGAGGTTCCGGTTTAGAGAGGTTTTTTTATAATGAACAAAGAAGGGAAAATATCGGGACCGCGAAAATTGTCCGGTTTGGAGGGGATCCGGCTTAGAGGGGTTCCGGTTTAGAGGGGTTTCACTGTACACTCAATTTTTCAATTCTAGGGCTGAAACGATTCACATTGCACACAATTCCATTCAAATCTCCAATTTTGTTGTTACACTTAATAGTTTCGTTTTGATGCATTTCCAGCGAAATATCTGATATGAATGACAACTGCCTCTGGCATAAAGGTAAGATTTGAACTCAACAAAATGTTGAACTTGTAATAATAACTACTCAAATTTCTGTTTTTTTAGACAAACTTATAAAGAAATAGTCCGATTAACGCAGTGGTTAGCACGCTCGCTTCTAACCAATGCAAAGCGGGTTCGATCCTCAGACCGGGAAATATGTGAGATGGTACAGTGGTTGCCAGATCGAACTGGTGGGTTTTCTCCGGGTACTCCTCCCACACGAATGACAACATTTACTGTCATCCGTGTCAACGAGAGTGATTAATATACGTTTATTACAGCCTGTTTTGCAATCGTTGTAAAATAAACAGAGTTTATAATAAAGAACTTGTCAGCATGACAACAATAATTATTTCACTACAAGCATGAGAATTGATCAGATAGATAATAGATAATAATTGTTTATTATAGTGACTTGTGTTTTCTAACATGTTTACAACATATATTCAATATAATGTGAAATTTTAACACCCTGCCCGACGGGTCTATAGGTCACCTTATGCTAACAGTTTTAAATAGCGTGAATATGAATCATTGAACGCAGAGTATTATTTACATACTAAAATAATTACTGAGATAATTACTAAAATAATTACTGAGATAATTATACTTAAAGGTAATCGATTACAAATAAGCAGAGATCATATAGGAATACTAGTAGTTTATGTAGATATACTAAGTAGATCATTATACATTCTATGTATTATTATGTGGATAGTACACGATATTTAACAATGTTCGACATATACATATAATCATATTATTATATAATTATTCAAGTATTGTAATAAAGTAACTCTCACAGTAAGCTAATCATTCGTGGAAGTCGTGATAACTCAGTGGTAGCGCGTTCGCTTCAGGTGCGAAAAGACCGGAGTTTGAGCCTCTGCTGGAGCTGTTACGATTGTGCCCTTAGGCAAGGCATTTAAATTCCACAGTGCCTCTTCTCTCTCCCTCGTGGCGCTGGATTCCATCAGGAATGAGGTCTCGAGAGCGATTAATATAAGTTGTAAGAACTTGTTTCGCAATCGAGCTAAAATAAATTTGTATAAACGAAGCTAATCATCACAATCCATATTGTCTCAGTTAGTCAAATAATCTTTTTTGTCATGCTGACTTGTTAGTTTACAATTCTTGCAGTTTACTATCGCACTAGGACTACCGTAGTTAAATGACTAGCACAAAAATATCTCCCACAAAATATTACCCTAAAAATCCAAACTGCTTCCAAACAGACGACCGAAATGATGACAGTGCGCTTACAATGCATACATTGGATGCTATATTGGATAAACAATAAACATGTAATGTTTCATAGCTGCCGATTGGCTAATTTGCAAGGCGCCGACCAATCGAGCAACGGGTTTCATCTCGCTTAAAAATTCGAATCGGGATTAAATTCAGAATCGTATCGTGGAATCAAAATCCCACCAAAAAATAACCGCGACCTAATCAAACGTATAAATTGTGATGCAGTCGAATCCCAGCATATCGTTACAGCCCTAGTCAATTTATTAAAGAGAAAGGGGTATTTTGCGGAATAATTGTGATGCTATCAAAGAGCTTGTCTATCCGCTCCCAGATCGGTAACCGAACCTACAGACGTTGTGATAGTCAGCATCATGGTGTAAAGAAACGACACCGTATCTCTCACTAAATGCAAAAAATCCATCGGATATGTCCAGGTTACTACCATACATGTATACTAAATGGACAGATCTAACAAGTAATGGTTGCACTACACGTTTTACCTACTAGTTACACTGATAGCTGTATTTATACACTGTTGTACAAGGTCGGTTGATGGCATTGGTTAAACCGATAGCTGTATTTATACACTGTTGTACAAGGTCGGTTGATGGCATTGGTTGAACTGATAGCTGTATTTATACAGTGTTGTACAAGGTTCGGTTGATGGCATTGGTTGAACTGATAGCTGTATTTATACACTGTTGTACAAGGTCGGTTGATGGCATTGGTTGAACCGATAGCTCTATTTATACAGTGTTGTACAAGGTCGGTTGATGGCATTGGTTGAACCGATAGCTCTATTTATACACTGTTGTACAAGGTCGGTTGATGGCATTGGTTGAACCGATAGCTGTATTTATACACTGTTTTACAAGGGTCGGTTGATGGCATTGATTGAACCGATAGCTCTATTTATACACTGTTGTACAAGGTCGGTTGATGGTCTTGGTTAAACCGATAGCTGTATTTATACACTGTTTTACAAGGGTCGGTTGATGGCATTGGTTGAACCGATAGCTCTATTTATACACTGTTGTACAAGGTCGGTTGATGGTCTTGGTTAAACCGATAGCTGTATTTATACATTGTTTTACCAACCTGTGTGATGGCTTTGAACCAATAGCTGTATTGATTGCATACACTGTTACCAACTTCAATATTACATGTTCAAATAGTAATATCTGTGTAGAAAGGTTAGCTAAACTGCGTGAAGTCAAAGTGAAAGTACTAGACTGGATAAAAATAGATGTTTACATTGTTTGGCCAAATGCAGAGATAACTGTGCTTCTCTGGACATGTGTAAATATTGATATACCTATATCAAAATTCCAATCACGGTACAGCTGCAGGAATACTGGTATACCTTCTTATTATAATCTACACAACATGGTTTTGATTGGAACACAGTGATTTTTAATAAATAATCGAGTATCTTCTCAATTGCGAGTTTTTGTTGACCTTGAAAGACGTTGCAACGAATGACCTTTGACCTTGTAAGTACAACCTGTATGGTTTAGTAATTCTACTAAGGGATACTGTACTTCTATACAACCTGCAAAGTGAAACATAGATTTCACAGGTTATCATTTTATGTCTACTTAAATTAGTCATATTCCTGATCAGAACAAGGATGTGAGTGTCCCGTGCTGTATGCTAGTGTCATGTGCTGGATGTGAGTGTCCTGTGCTGTATACTAGTGTCCCGTGCTGTATGTGAGTGTTCCATGCTGTATGCTAGTGTCCCGTGCTGTATGTGAGTATCCCGTGCTATATATTAGTGTTCCATGCTGTATGCTAGTGTCCTGTGCTGTATGCTAGTGTCCCGTGCTGTATTCTAGTGTCCCGTACTGTATTCTAGTGTTCCGTGCTGTATGCTAGTGTCCCATACTGTATGCTAGTGTCCCGTACTGTATGCTAGTGTCCCATGCTGTATGCTAGTGTCCTGTGCTGTATGCTAGTGTCCATGCTGTATGCTAGTGTCTTGTACTGTATGCTAGTGTCATGTGCTGTATGCTAGTGTCCTGTGCTGTATGTGAGTGTCCCGTGCTGTATGCTAGTGTCCCGTACTGTATGCTAGTGTCCCGTGCTGTATGCTAGTGTCCCATGCTGTATGCTAGTATCCTGTGCTGTATGCTAGTGTCCTGTGCTGTATGTGTCCCGTGCTGTATGCTAGTGTCCCATGCTGTATGCTAGTGTCCCTGTGCTGTATGCTAGTGTCTCGTGCTGTATGCTAGTGTCCTGTGCTGTATGATAGTGTCCTGTGCTGTATGCTAGTGTCCCATGTTGTATGCTAGTGTCCCATGCTGTATGCTAGTGTCCCATGTTGTATGCTAGTGTCCCATGCTGTATGTGAGTGTCCTGTGCTGTATGTGCGTGTCCCATGCTGTATGCTAGTGTCCTGTGCTGTATGCTAGTGTCCCGTGCTGTATGCTAGTGTCTCGTACTGTATGCTAGTGTCCTGTGCTGTATGCTAGTGTCTCGTACTGTATGCTATTGTCCCGTTCTGTATGCTAGTGTCCCGTGCTGTATGCTAGTGTTTCGTACTGTATGCTAGTGTCCTGTGCTGTATGCTAGTGTCCCGTGCTGTATGCGAGTGTCCTGTGCTGTATGTGAGTGTTCCATGCTGTATGCTAGTGTCCCGTGCTGTATGCGAGTGTCCTGTGCTGTATGTGAGTGTTCCATGCTGTATGCTAGTGTCCCGTGCTGTATGCGAGTGTCCTGTGCTGTATGTGAGTGTTCCATGCTGTATGCTAGTGTCC
>CM026399.1:20967440-21046480 GCA_014843695.1 Archivesica marissinica
ATATGTGTGTGTTATTATATACACATGTGTGTGGTTATATATATATATATATGTGTGTTATTATATATATATGTGTATATGTGTGTTATTATATAGATATGTGTGATTACATAGATATATGTGTGTTATTATATAAATATGTGTGATTACATAGATATATGTGTGTGATTATATAGATAGATGTGTGTGTTATTATATACATGTGTGTGTTATTATATAGATATGTGTGATTACATAGATATATGTGTGTTATTATATAGATATGTGTGATTACATAGATATATGTGTGTGATTATATAGATAGATGTGTGTGTTATTATATACATGTGTGTGTTATTATATAGATATATGTGTGTGTTATTATATATATATATATGTGTGTGTGTTATTATATACATATGTGTGTTATTATATTCATATGTGTGATTACATAGATATATGTGTGTTATTATATACATATGTGTGTTATTATATTCATATGTGTGATTACATAGATATATGTGTGTTATTATATACATATGTGTGATTACATAGATATATGTGTGTGTTTATATAGATATATGTGTGTTTATATAGATATATGTGTGTGTTTATATAGATATATGTGTGTGTTTATATAGATATATGTGTGTTTATATAGATATGTGTGATTACATAGATATATGTGTTATTATATACATATGTGTGTTTATATAGATATATGTGTGTTTATATAGATATATGTGTGTGTGTTTATATAAATATATGTGTGTTTATATAGATATGTAGGATTATATAGATATGTGTGATTACATAGATATATGTGTGTGATTATATAGATATATGTGTGTTTATATAGATATGTAGGATTATATAGATATGTGTGATTATATAGATATGTGTGATTATATAGATATGTGTGATTATATAAATATATGTGTGATTACATAGATATATGTGTGTTTATATAGATATGTGGGATTATATAGATATGTGTGATTATATAGATATGTGTGTGATTATATAGATATGTGTGTGTGTTTATATAGATATATGTGTGTTTATATAGATATATGTGTGTTATTATATATATATGTGTGTGTGTGTGTGTGTTATTATATACATATGTGTGTTATTATATTCATATGTGTGATTACATAGATATATGTGTGTTATTATATACATATGTGTGTTATTATATTCATATGTGTGATTACATAGATATATGTGTGTTATTATATACATATGTGTGATTACATAGATATATGTGTGTGTTTATATAGATATATGTGTGTTTATATAGATATATGTGTGTTTATATAGATATGTAGGATTATATAGATATGTGTGATTACATAGATATATGTGTGTGATTATATAGATATATGTGTGTTTATATAGATATGTAGGATTATATAGATATGTGTGATTATATAGATATGTGTGATTATATAGATATGTGTGATTATATGGATATATGTGTGATTATATAGATATATGTGTGTTTATATAGATATATGTGTGATTACATAGATATATGTGTGTGATTATATAGATATATGTGTGTTTATATAGATATGTAGGATTATATAGATATGTGTGATTATATAGATATGTGTGATTATATAGATATGTGTGATTACATAGATATATGTGTGATTATATAGATATATGTGTGTTTATATAGATATGTGGGATTATATAGATATGTGTGTGATTATATAGATATGTGTGTGATTATATAGATATGTGTGTGTAACAAAATGAAACTGACCATTTTAACTACTGTGTAGTTGGGGCCTCTTTGTCAATGGGTTTCAGAACATTTTGTCGTACCATTGAAACATTTATTCAGTGATTTTATCATAAATTGGGACGAATGTATCTATACCAGATCAAGGACAGTGGTGTATTATTATATATCACTTATAAGGGAAATTCCCGTTTATTTGATATAAATCCGACTAGTATTAGCAGATTTGGGTTTATTCTTTTCAAATCACTGTTCCCTTTATCAGTGAAATTAACCTCCAGGGCCTGATAAGAACGCGCAGTCAATATTGTATGTATCATATCAGCTGATAAAATTCATGAAAAGATCGTGCGTGTACTCAGTGATGGCGCTATAAATTGGACTCCCGCACATTGCACTGACATTGCTCTCGGAACATCACAATTGACTGTGGTGACTTGTACATGCGACATATTTGGGTATGTAACTATATATTATATTGTTCGTAGTTGTCATTAGAGGTTAATTTATCTGAAACGTCGTCTAAAGCAACTGTCCGAGACGTTACCAGAAACATGTGGTAGTAAATCGTTATTCAATGTGGTTCTAGTGATTTACGACGATGGATATATACTGTTCATTACATACATAATAATTAACTAATAACTACTGTTGAATCAAGTGTTGAATATATGGCTGGGGCAGGTTGTTATCAGCTGTTGTTGAAAGGGGTGTCATGTACGCTCAAATTACAGGAGAGGGGTAATAGGTCTTGAGTGGTTCTAAGTTTGTATATGTATAGATATACCATATGAGGTCATGATGGGTACGGAGTCATTGTATATTTAGACCATGAAGGTCACCATGTGTATTGATTCTACATAGACGTGTGTGTATCTATGTCTAAGCATTATGGTAACTATTGTCTTGTTGTTGTACCACAATGTTATAATATAAGGTGGTAATAAGAGCTGAGTAGATTGACGTAGCACAAGGGTATTATATTTGTTATTGTTGTAGTCGCTTCATGCCTGAACCAGGAGCCGTGAGAGGTGTAGCTCAGGGGCGTAGATCCTGTTCAGAACGATCGAGTAACGAGCTAGGGCACGAGCTGACTGGGAGAGTTTGCCGGCGTGAGCTGGTGACCTCCATAGACTGGAGAGTGTCAGCGGGTAGCGGTAGCTGAGCAGCATCGAGTCCGCCGTCAGTGGACAGGGTCCTTAGGACGCAGGGAGTTAATAATAGTGTGCATTGTAAATCTTTGAAGTGTGCATTATAGCACTGTGACGGCAATACTTGCCAATCTTAACTATGTGCATTATAGCACTGTGATGGCCATACGTGCCAATGTTTAAATAGGTGCACTATAGCCTAAAAGTTAAAGCTGCGTGTGGAAACGGCAGTTATTTAGATCTCGGAACTGTTAACGGCATTACCAGCCGTAGACCGGACTCTATACAGGAAGTTAAGCCACCATCTGTGAAGAGCCAAACTATGGACAAACATACGTCTCCTACCATTCATTGTCTTTGTTGCAAGTGTTGTTTGATGTATATTAAAATTTGTAATTCTACTTAGTCTTTATGCATACACTTGATCCTGGTATCCGTGACCCTGAGAGAATCTGGCCCTCGTGTCATTATGTGACCGTGTGATTATATAGATATGTGTGGTTATATAGATATGTGTGTGGTTATATAGATATGTGTGTGGTTATATAGATATGTGTGTGGTTATATAGATATGTGTGTGGTTATATAGATATGTGTGTGGTTATATAGATATGTGTGTGTGGTTATATAGATATGTGTGTGTGGTTATATAGATGTGTGTGTGTGGTTATATAGATGTGTGTGTGTGGTTATATAGGTGTGTGTGGTTATATAGATATATGTGTGGTTATATAGATATATGTGTGGTTATATAGATATGTGTGTGGTTATATAGACTATATATGATCTAAACGTATCGACATTTGTATTGTTCGAATGAACCTAACGAAGTCCAAGTAACACGTTATCTCGAGAATGTGGGTCCATTGAGTATGTGTGGTTTACGTTTAGTTATCGTCGCTACCGGTTGCCCATATGAGCGACGCCTTCTGAAGAGATTATTTATTTTAGATTTTGGAGGATAGTGCATCATACAGACAGAGACCCATTCCAGAGTCTCCTCTAGTTCTTTTACGTGCACGATGTAAAGCACCGACACGAGACCTCGGTTTAACGTCCCATCTGAAAGACTGTTAATTTTATTAGGGTCAGACGGGGGATCGAACCTGCGATCCCTGGATTACCAGTCCAGCGTGTTACCACTGGACTACATATCCGTCTGTATTGAGTGTGTTTGTGCTTTACGTTTATTTATAGTCGCTACCGGTTGCCCATATGAGCGACGCCTCCTGAAGAGATTAGTCATTTTAGATTTTTGGAGGATAGTGCAATGATACAGGTATCTAGAATGACTATACAGTATTTTGTATATGTAATGAGTTACTCCTGTATTCTGGAGCAATAATGACTCGCTGAATACTTGAGAGAATTCTAAAAAATGTTTTGGAAACATTTACTAGACAAACGTAGATGTCGGATATATACTAGTACACCACTATTACTGGTATATGCCAAGGTCACACATTAAGTGTCCGTATACTATTTAGCTTTACGATGAATGTGGATGAATTCAGCCATGGACATTATTCAGATACGCCTATAACTTACAGGGCTATGTATTGACCAGCCACTGCAACGGATTCCCTTTTAGTGATAATGAAAAAGTAGCTCTGGAAGCCATATGAATGATTTTACACACAAACAATAACATAAGTGTTGATTTCCCATACGTCTATGTTTATTTATAAGCTGTATTAGAGGGTGGGGTGCTCCCATGAGTGAGGTGGTTAAAGCATTTGCGCATCAGCGGTAGTTTATGTCTGTTAAATAGCTTAGTACTCACAACTAAAACTAAATTGTTTGATGCATTTGTGGGTTCAATACTCTGCTATGGAGGTGAAATCTGGGGATTTGGTAAATCAAAAGAAATAGCGTGAATTAGAATTTTGTAAACGTGTTAAGTCCTCAACCTGCAGCGTGGGTGTTTATGGTTAGCTTGGCCGATTTTCCCTGTACTTTAATCGTTTTACACGTATTATCAAATAGTCGGACAACGTTGTGCAAAGCGACAATATTATTATACAGTCCTTGTATTACTTGGCAACATTAAACTGAGACTCATTAATCTCCGCCAAAGCCTTCGTAAGTGTCCGTGAACTACGACCAGGACATGCGTTTGGTTTTACCGTTAATATTTGAATCAAGTCAGTAAGTAAGTGTACCATAATCTAAAGCTCATAGTTTACTTCGGAAATCCGATTATTAATGAAGTAAGTTCACGGAATATGCAAATGTCTCAGTTTAATATTGCCAAACAATATGTATACTGATATTTTATCGCAGTGTAAGAACTGGGTTTATAATGTTTTATGTTTATAATGTGAAATGGTTACTTGATAACTATGGTTGCATACATATGTATTATACAATCGGGGTGTAGTAGCTTTAAAAAAGAAAGTGTTTTAGATGTTTACGCACAGTGTCTTGAAATAGTGTATCTTTGTGTTTGCTTAAACTGTTCAAATCTACTGTTTCATTAGAGCCTTATCTAAATGATTTATAATAAAAATATAGAATTGCCTTAGCAATAGTTAGACTTTCTTCGCATAAGTTACGTATCTAACGGGGCACTATGGTGAAAACAGAGTCGTGTGTGTTTACGCTATTTATCGTCGCTACCGGTTGTCCATATGAGCGACGCCTCCTGCATAATTATATTAGTAATTTTAAATATTTGGAGGATAGTGCAATGATACAGACAGAGACCCATTCCAGAGTCTCCTCTGGTTCTTTTACGTGCACGGTGTAAAGCACCGACACGAGACCTCGGTTTAAAGTCCAATGTTAATATTTTATTATGGTCAGACGGGGGATCGAACCATGGATTACCAGTCCAACGTGTTAGCCACTGGACTACAGATCCGTCTGTTCTTTACGACCATAAACGTGTTTCTGTGTCACTTTCAGAATCGCGATTATCACTGTCATCGTCCAATAATGCTTCTTTGGTACACTTGTTTTCACAATTACTAGTTTCATTACATTTGCAAAATAGTGTACATGCTAGATTTGCATTGTTGCAACCACATCTATTTGTAATACAAGGAGTTTCAGAACTACAGCTACAGCTGATGAGCTTCATGACGCATGGTGGAGCTGGTGTTTTGTTGTCTAGTACTGTTACACGAACACGTACTTTTGATGGTATGTCTTTTCTCCATCCAAACTGCTCAGCATCAAGGTCTGGTGGAATGGGATCCAGTGACGACTTCCATACACATGTTTGAAAATGGGCCCGCTTGACATTTTCTCGAAAAGACTCGGACGTTGGTGGGAGTGTCTGAAGTTTTGGCATCGTCCTCATTGCTTTTATTCCAACCTTTGTCTTCCAAACTTCATAACGTACATCAGACATGCTATTTCCTGCTTTTCCATAGCATCCAGCGATGAAAGTGGTGGCTTCGGTTACTACCTCATCAGTGTTACAATCAAGTTCACCTAGAAGTCTGATTTCTGTTCCCTTTTCTAATTGTTTGATAACCTTGAGTTTACCAATACCGGTCAATCTCGCTACGGTGTCGCATCCTGTAAGTGCATGGGCAGCTAGTAAACTTGGTATGATCAATTGGTGTTTTGCTGCAGTTGCCCCGATATCGACCATCGTCCGTTCACCACTAGTACCCTCCATCAACATCATGGAAGACAATTTAGTCAGGGAATAGAAGTGAAGGAGAAGCACGAAGACATCAGTGTCGTCACATATAACTTTTAACACATTTGGCCCCTTGTGTTGCGGAATATACTGCTTGTTGAGTGATGATAAAATCTGCTTCCTCATGACTTGTTCTTATATAATAACGGGAAACAGGAACACCCATTTGTATTTCTAAAGGAACATCAGAAGATCCAGTTATCATCAAACTTTTACTAGATCCAGTATATGTGAGCGCTTTCTGTGTCAGGTCTTCACATATTAGGTTTATCAACTGTACCTTATTCTCTGTATTTGTGAAGACTTTCGATTGTTTTGGTAATGGAGTTTCGTGTGTCAACTTATATACTATGGATTGCGGATCCGCTCTTCCTATTCTCGTGCAGCTCTTGATACTGTATTGGAAGTATCTATCAAATACCAAGAAGACATTGCTTGTGCGCAAGAGTAGTGATATGTAAATCCAGAATCCATTTAAGTAGTTTTGAATAGTACCAGTCTTTGGCCAGTGAATGCACCACAAAATTGCGCAACCATCAACCACAATTGTGTCTGGTTTCTCAGCTGTTCTGGTAGGCTGCGTAATCTGGAGTTTCTTCTTAAGGATATATTTTGAAGTTACTATCCTCATGTCGCCATTGTCATCGAACATAGCTGTGGGGACTGGTGCAAGCTCATGAGACATTATGTCTTTCAAATCCACTGCTCTTGATGACAGTAGTCCAATAACTCGGCTGTAAATCAATTGTGTGTCATATATAATTGCAGTTTCATCAATTTTCACATTTTTCTTATTAATCTTCATTGTAACCACTTTATTTGTGATGGTTGCATTACACCCTTCTGGCCAAGAACATTCAAACATTTCCATTTGTTTATTTCCTATTGTCACATCATTGTCTACATTCACCAGGTTTGAACTGATCTTCCCAGAAACAATATTTACTACTCCTTCAGGATGTTCGTCGGATTGCATGGGGTGTATTGACATTTCTAACTTTTTGCGAATCTTAATACGGTCTTCACTATCAGCTTCTATGCTGGCATTTCCCTCCTCTTTATGCTTAGTGACAGTGGTAGACGCATCAGTATCTCTCATGCGTTTGATATCTTGCAAGAGAAGACTGCAGGTATGCAGACTTACGGCCCAACGCTTGACAGATTCGTCATTCAATGTGATTCCAATAAGGCCACCTGGCCCATGTCCATACCTCATAAAGGTTGTTTCAATAAACATGTCCGACCACAGCCCATTCCACATCCCGGTCTGGTGTCTCATGACCATGTTCACCGGCAAGGAAATTAGCCTGCACGTTTTCGGGGAGATTTTCCATCGATCGTAGGTAATAGAGACCATACCTGGCATAATTGATGTGTCCTGCTGCAAAGAAATATGGCATCATGGCAGTTACTGCAGTCAGGTGGAGGGCCCATTCACCTTCACGTTCTGTTCGGATGAACAACATCATTATCATGGCTGGCTTTATAAGACATTCCAGCCACAATTTGGCTGTCCGACTTTGTGCTGCTTTGTTTTGAAGTCTGTAAAGAAGATCATCGTAGGTATCTGCCTCTTGAAGATCCTTTCTTAGAACTTCTTCAGCAACCATTCGTAGTGCTCGAACATTCTGGGGGAAATTCTTGCCAGACAACATCTTTGGAACCCCTCCAAACGCTGCCTTTAGAATATCTTCCAGTCCACTGTTGGACATCAAACTACCAACACAACCAACAAAACTCATTAGAGTATGCATGCCACCTAGTCTTGGGTAGAAGTTTGGAAACAGCTGCGGATGAACCCATAGTACATTAATCATAACGCGATACAACTGTTGATCTGCGGTGAAGACTGTGAAGGACTGGCCAAAATCATGAGACAACTGCTGAGCCCGGTACATCGCTGTCATCATGGTATCAAAATGGAAATAATGCAGCCCACGGGTCAGTTGGTGATGATTAAAAACATGATGAACATGTTAAGCAGAAGCAATTTGCAAATGGCTAATTTACAACAAAGGGGAACTACTTTCGGAAAAAGTAACCAATTTTCTTACTTCCCCTTAACATATATTGATAAACGTGCAGTACAACAGAGTCTTACAAGGAAACACACCAAATAAAATAATTTGGTGTCACTCATAATAAATATCTTCTTCTTGTACAAAGTTACACATACCACCTGTTCCGTATATGTGCGTAGGATATACATGTTTACATATTTATTCCTTTTTTATAGTGGATGTATTATTTCCTAAGTTTTACTCATTTTGATAGATTATGAAATATAGCATCATAATTCCATTTAGTTCCAGTGATTGCAGGTATTTTGCATAAATAATTCAAAATGAACAATTTTTTATTTTATTTTTATTTTTCAGCAGCCATTTTGGTGGCCATCTTAGATTTTGATTTCATATGCACGTATTTATAAGATACAAAATACCCTAGTAACACAAAACACATTACTTTGCACATTTTTATATCCTCAAAATAACATAACTATGAAGATATATAAAGATAAACAGTATCAATTTTTGGCGGCTTATAATAATATATTATAATCTTGGATTATTTCAAAATGCTCAAGGGTGACAAAGTGTCATACAACAGATTCTAAGAGAGGACTTCTTCCTGAACATTTTGATACCAAAACATTTTGTGTGTACTCCAAAGTTAGGTTATGCATATATATATATCACTGTCTGGCATCTAGAATAATAGTTGATTTAATACGTTCGCCGTGGTGGATAGTACATACGAGAGTCATTAATGTATGGTTGAGTGGTGGAGCAGGCGATAGCATCTATGCTCTCGGGATTACGAGCTCTTGCCATTAAACCTATAGTCGGTATACAACTTCGACATAAAATGTTTAAATCTTGGCATGCTGGGTAAAATAAAGGCTATACATAGTGCCAATATTTGTAGCAGGCGTCAATTCATTAATGTGTTGTTCATATTTGTAACTGAAAATTGGAAATACACTAGAGGACATAGAAAACGCACACCTATATTATATGATTATTATTACATGAAAACGAAATACAAAGATATATCACACATTTATTACAAAACACAAACTGAACAAACTAAATATATTCCAAAATGTTTAAAACTATGTATTTATATAGTTATTGTTTTTCATGTAAAAACACACTTATCCGAAGTGTGCGTTTTCTATGTCCCCTAGTATACATTTATTATGTACTTATAAATGTGTAATTTGGTTTGTTTGGGATTAACCAACAGGCTTAGGTCATATGGCGACTTTGACAAATGTCATGTATATGGATATTATCAGGATGTATGTGATATGTTATTAATGTGACATTAATGTTATTGTGATTTGTAAATTGTAATATATTATTAAATGAATTATGTTTAATGTTTTTCTTTGAAATATGATGATATATCTTCATTTTGTAATAAGCCATTCTGGCCCATGAACAAAGCATCAATACAATACATTACAAAATGAAACATGCATGGTAATATGGTGATGGACACCAATCTCAACAAAGCATCAATACAAAACATTACAAAGTGAAACACTAGATAGATAGATTTCTTTATTTATAGAGGGTGACCTAATTAGTTTTGAACTAATCCTCCTTAGGGCCCTCTTCAATTTGTTAACACTATAGAATAAATGTACATACACAATAATTACAATATACATGCATAATGTTGTACAATGTAACTTAAACAACAGCCTAAGTAAATCAGGTACTTTGATAGAGATACAAAACGACATAAGCATATTGATTTACAATCATTATATATATATAACTGTCTAGTGTCTACCAATTAAAACGTTGTATCCATACTTTACATTTTGTCTTGAATATATTTAAAGATCTGGATGTCTTAATTTCAAATGATAGACAATTCCATATCTTTGGACCAGAGTATTCTAATGATTTCTTATACATTTCACATCTAGGTCTTGGAATATAGAGATCCATATTTGAAACATTTCTCAATGTCATATCTGAAGTAACTGAATTGCAATGTCTTAATTGAAAATGTTCATTCAAATAATTCGGTACAAGACTAATCTCAACAAAGCATCAATACAAAACATTACAAAGTGAAACATGTATGGTAATATGGTGACGGACACTAATCTCAACAAAGCATCAATACAAAACATTACAAAGGGAAACATGTATGGTAATATGGTGACGAACACTAATCTCAACAAAGCATCAATACAAAACATTACAAAGTGAAACATGTATGGTAATATGGTGACGGACACTAATCTCAACAAAGCATCAATACAAAACATTACAAAGTGAAACATGTATGGTAGTATGGTGACGGACACTAATCTCAACAAAGCATCAATACAAAACATTACAAAGTGAAACATATATGGTAATATGGTGACGGACACTGATCACAACAAAGCATCAATACAAAACATTACAAAGGGAAACATGCAACATGTTGTTGTATTAAGATCTGCTTAGATATTGACAACTGATCTATGACGTTTAAATGCTTTAAAAACGTATACAGATAATTTCCGAACTGCATTTTCATGATATATATATACGCGTGCGTGCGTGCGTGCGTGCGTGCGTGCGTGCGTGCGTGCGTGTGTGCGTGCGTGTGTGCGTGTACTTACGTTGATTTATCGTCGCTACTGGTTGCCCATATGAGCAACGCATCCTGCATGGATTAATCATTTTAGAATTTGGAGGATAATGCAATGATACAGACAGAACCATTCCACAAATTCTTGTTCGTGCATGATGTAGCGCACCTCGGTTTCAAGTCCCATCTGAAAGACTGTTAATGTTATTGGGTCAGAAGGGGGATACCTGGATACGTATATGCATGCACATATTTATATCTTATAAAGGAAAATACTAGCCTGGAAACAGACGTTGTTATAGTTTTGCTGGTCAATCATATACATATATTTTAACACCGAGACAATTAATGGAGCCGTATTGAGTTTCTGATCATATCAACAGTCATTTTGCCAGAAGTAAAACATCGACAGACTGGAACCCAGACTGGAACCCAGGCTAGGAAACTACATGTATATCACAAAACAGAAGGGTTGGACAAAGGTTATCTATCAAATCAAATCGTTTATTACACTTTTCAGATAGTGATGTAGCTAACAAGTGTATATAGCAGTCGGTAGCGAGTCAGGGCACATTTAGTCAATAAATGCTCTTTGGAACAATAATTCACAACGCGCATTCATTAACAGCATTAACAACTGTAGACATTGTTGACGCAAGCTGGTGGACCTTGGTGCTAATCACGTACGTTACATAGTGGACCAAGTATGTTGTAATAATATGTTCTCCAAAACACGCGTGCGTATGTGTGTACGTGTGTATGTGTGTACGTGCGTTCGTGTGTGTTATGTTTATTCTATGTACATCTATGGTACTATAAGAAAAAATGAAATGACGATCGTAGATATGATGTTGATGTGATTGGTTGATGTGATTGGTTAATCCAGAGAGCCAGCCGACCTGTTTTAGGAAGAAGAAGAATGCTTTATTAAGACTTAAACTTTACAGGACAATATCTGTTTTAGGACAATATCTACCAAAATGACTATTCTGACATACAAGGACTAAGATTACGCAAACATCTACATATATAACAAAAGTATACAAATGCCATTAAAGATTATCATATAATATAGTATTTAATATGCATAGGATATAAGCCGAAAACCATCCAATATGTAAAATATTGGACTGTGTGAGGCGCGTATCGTGTGAGGCTTATATCTTACTTAACACACACTTATAAAACAAGATCTCTACTAATTAAAATTGTTAATTTCGTACATGTACGCGTAGGAATTAATATAATACTATGGCCTTTTCATACCAGTCTAATATTAATAAGATAAGATAATTGTTTATTATAGTGACTTGTGTTTTCCAACATATTTGCAACATATATTCAATATAATGTGAAATTTTAACACCCCGCCCAGCGGGCCTATAGGTCACCTTATGTTAACAGTTTTAAATAGCGTGAATATGCATCGTTGAACGTAGAGTATTATTTACATACTTATTACTAAAGATAATTACTAAACTAATTACTGAGATAATCGTACCTAAAGTTAATCGATTACAAATAACCAGAGATCATATAGGAATACTAGTAGTTTATGTAGATATACTAAGTAGCAATAACCAGAGATCATATTGGAATACTAGTAGTTTATGTAGATATACTAAGTAGTTAATTATACATTCTAGATGTATTCTTTATCTCATCGTTGTACAATACATAAAATATACACAACAAATATCGCTAAATTCTCATACCTTCCGGTTTCTATACGTAATGGAGCAACTCCACATCTAAATTTACAAAATGCTGATCTGTGAAGTGTGGGTAAAATCAGTTTACAATATACTTCTGTTTGAAATTTAAATGTACAGTAGGTTCTAAGCTTATTGCTACCACGTCCAGAAACACCGATCACACTGTTAATAGAGGTGGACCAGTCAGTAACATATGTTTCCATTACCGCATTTTCCAGACTATCTACTAAATTACTCGCTTATTTAATCTGGAATTGTCGGTATTAGCTAAGCGTGCCCAAAACTCAAGATATGTGCTTCAATTGTCGCACAACTGGCGGCTGCCAACCCATTTCCCCGGAGACAGCTGCATTGGGAGAATATTTCCCAACACCAAGAGAGAAACGCATGGCACGATTTTAGTTTAAACAGTAGTATTTGTTCTATTACATATTTATGTATACATATACAAATGTCATAAAATAATTGTAATACAAAAAGGATCTGAAAACAAGCTTTATACAAAGCTTATATAAATTCATTTCCATGGTAAACATAAAGTCTTGGTATCCGATTAAAGAAATTATGTGTATTATGAAATTATAAATACTTTTTATTGTAAAGTTGTGATAAAGTTTGTTTCAAACAAAAATATAGTCCATAATTATGTTCCGGTAATAATTGAAATTGCTGCAAAGTATTTGAATACTACAAGTTCTCATCCCAGCCCATCCGTGTGTTCGTAGATCAAGTTGTGAATCGCTTAGAGGCAATAATGAATTGTTGTACTTTGTGAAAGAGGTGCACGTTTAGCTCCTTACTGAGTCTTTCGTTGCCGTATATAAGATTGGTATAGGTTAATGGACATGGTAAGTTAGCAAGGTAAGTTTGTCGGATGTTGATATAGTTGCGACAGTATAATAAGTAATGGTTTGCCGTTTCAATTTCTCCGCATGCACAATTTGGGTTGTTTACGATGGATTTACGAAAGAGGTCGTAATTTAATGAGCTACATCCAAGACGTATACGAGTATGCAACACTTGGCCAGTTTTGCTACCAGTCTGGTAAAATGATGGAGGTTTAGTGACGTTAGTGCTAAGCTGTTTCTTGAACGCTGCTATGGAAGGACTTGATTTAGTTGTTTGAGGAAGAGTGTTCCAATCCTTTATTACTGAAGGGAGAAAGGAATTTTGATATAACTGAGTACGGCAGTGAATTAATGGTGTGTTGGAGTCATTTCTTAGGTTATATCTAGTTTGTGTAGTTTCGGGTATGAGATAGACTAAGTAGTTCGGGGTCAAGTTGTTATTCATTTTGTAAAATAAGACTAACTTGTGTTGTTTTCTTCTAGTTGCCAACGTTTCACATTTTAAATCGGTGTAAAGGTTAATTATACTGCATAGCTTAGTAGCTCCTGTGACGATTCGAGCAGCCTCTAATTGAATTGATTCAAGTTCGCGCTTATGTTCTTCAGTGCAGTTATCCCATATGACGTCGCCGTATTCGAGTAGAGGTCTTATGAATGTGAAATATAGACGTTCAAGGGATTTTCGATTCAGAATGAATTTAAGGGGGCGTAAGAGTCCCAAGCGTTGCCAAGCGCGATTAACGATTGACTGGGCTTGTGATTGCCATTTACCGTCTTTTGAAAATGTAATACCCAAGTGCTTGTGTTCGTCTACGTTCTGTATTGGAGTGTTGTTCATAAATAGGTCAGGATGATGGGGTTTGTTTTGTTTTCTAGACACTGTCATTGTTTCAGTTTTAGATGGGTTGAAGTCAACTAACCAAGTGGATGCCCATGAATGTATCTTACTTAGGTCAATGTTAAGCAATCTAGCAGTTGTAGTAGGATTATCGACAATTAAATAAAGGCTTGTATCGTCTGCAAATAGCCGTATTCTAGAATTAATTTCTGTAACGATATCGTTGATATAGACAAGGAAAAGAAGGGGCCCAAGAATTGACCCCTGTGGAACACCGGCCATGACTTTGCCCCATGAAGAGTTAGAATTGTTTAGGACTACCCGTTGCTCTCGGTTGGAGAGATATGAAGAGAACCATAGTAAAAGAGTGTTTCGGATGCCCATAGAAGCTAGTTTGGTGAGAAGGCCCCAATGTCATTCACGGTCGAATGCCTTGGATGTCACAGAAGACAACTCGAATTTCTTTACCTTGGTCTAGAGCTTTGCATATATCATTATATATGTAGACAAGTTGATTTACTGTCGAATCCCCACGAATGAATCTTGATTGAAATGGTGTTAAAATATTGTTCTCAATAATAAAATTATACAAATACTTATGAACACAACGTTCCATTATTTTTCCTAAACAGCTTAATAAAGATATGGGTCTGTAATTTCCTGGATATGTAGGATCTCCTGTTTTGTATATGGGAGTAACATTAGCTCTTTTCCATTCATCTGGAAAGTATGATTTGCTTAACAAGTTGTTGAAGTATGTAGAAAGGGGTATAGATAGTTCATTAACAACTTCCTTCAGGAGGCGAGGACTTATTTTGTCTGGACCAGATGCCTTGGATGCGTCAACTAATGAGATAGCGTCAATTACGTCTTGTGGTGTTATATGTATTTTGGTTAAGCTGTTGTCAGTAATTGGGTTTATATCTGGTGGATTTTGATTATTGTCTTTGACAGTTGACTGTTCGCAGAAAAATGTATTAAGGAGATTGGCCTTTTCTGTTTCCGATGTTGCCTCCTGGTTTTGAAATTGTAAGTTTGGTACAGTAGTTGACTTATTGTCGTTAATAAAACGTTTTACCAGTTTAAACCAGTTTTTTGCAGTTAATGAGTTGTCGTTAAGCTTTTCAGTAAGGTTTTGTTTGTACTCGAGTTTTGCTTTTCTAATTTCTACGGTTTCGTTTCTCGCGGAAATGTTGCCAATGAATTTCAGAGTTTGATGACTTTGCTTTCCTATTGCTTTCCTATTCTGTTTCTTTGTCTTATTAATTTACGGATATTACTTTTGAACCAAGGGACGTCATTTGGTCTAATTGTTACTGTTTTGTTTGGTATTGATTGTGAAGCTGCAAAAAGTATTTTTTCGGTAATTGTATGGGCAATGTTGTCTAGGTTTTCATTATGGAGGATAGAGTCCCAGTCAGTTATTCCCAATATGTTTCTGTATTTATCATAATCACCTTGGTCATATTTTCATATATTGCGTTTAAAGGAGGATGATGTAGGTTTCTCGAATTTTAAAACAACAACAATAGGGCAGTGGTATCTAATCAAGTCTGGTATGAAGGGATCGTTTACAAAGCTGGTAAGTACATGTTTTGCATTCTTTACAATAATAAGATCAATTGTGGAACTAGAGGTTTCTGTATAGTGCGTTGGTTCTGTAATTAACTGTTGCAACTTATATGATGAGACTAGGTTGTTAATTTTGTTACCTTGATTGTCTGCAATATTAATATTGAAGTCTCCAGCAATTATTATGTTTTCATAGTTTGTGTTATATGCCCTATCTATGCTCTCTTCAATTAGTGACCAGTAATCGTTGTTTGAACTAGGGGGTCTGTAGAAGCCGCCAATTAATATATTTTTATTGTCAAATTTAGTTTCTATCCAAATAGCCTCTAGTCCGTTAATAGAGAGTTGATTGCACATAGAGCCATGCAGGCCTTCTCGAAGGTAAATGGCCACTCCACCGCCAGTTTTGCCTACACAGTCATGCCTAAAGGGTATACCAAAGTTGGGGATTTTGATTTCTGTATTATCAATTTCGGGATTTAGCCAGGTCTCAGAAAATATTAGTACGTCATAAGAGTGTGCTTCTATTTCTAGAATATCTATTTTGGGACGGAGATTTTGGATATTTAAATGCATAATAGAAAGACCATACTTTAATAAATCTGTAGCTGTTGTACTATTTGCTAGGGTTGAGTCGAGGTCATCAGGTCCTGGATTTGGATGGATGTCACCAGAGAGATGCAAAACTAACCGTTTCCAAGAGAATATTACATTTTCTAACATGCTTAGTTTCACAGTAGTTTTCTTTGGATATAATAAGTACAGTGTTGCTTCCCTACGCGCGTTGACCGAATGTTTGAAGATTAAGTTATACGTTCGTAGATAGTCACGTATCGCGAGGCCATCGCGCGGCGGCGCGATTCACTACCTGATAGACCACGGACACACGGCGAGCAGGATAATAGAACACAAAGCGCAACAAAGTTGTGCTAGATATGGATGACTGTGCAGCATGATTGTTTACGGACAATAAATATAAGAAGAAACAAAAATCAAATAAATAAGTAAAAGAAGAGTTGCTATTGTTGGATTGTTTCAAATTGGACGATTTGTTACATCAGAAATACATTTCTTGTAATTATGGGGAATTACAGTTACCACAGTATTCTAAGATTGAAAATTCGTAACAGTTCACCTGCGTGCGTATGAAAACAAATATAGGAACATTTCTTAAAATAAGTACATTAAAAAGAGTACATTAAAATGTACATGCAAGTCCATACGTCAATATCAGTATATGACTATGATGTATGTACTTGCATGATAATACAACCCAGATATATACACATTCGTATAACCGTATACACTTAATGAACAAAATCGCTGAAGCATCGGACCGTGATGTACTTGCATGATAATACAACCCAAGATATATACACATTCGCATAACCTTATAAACTTAATGAACAAAATCGCTGAAGCATCGGACCGTGATGTACTTGCATGATAATACAACCCACATATACACATTCGCATAACCATATAAACTTAAAGAACAAAATCGCTGAAGCATCGGACCGTGATGTACTTGCATGATAATACAACCCACATATACACATTCGCATAACCATATAAACTTAAAGAACAAAATCGCTGAAGCATCGGGCCGTGATCGGTTAAATAGACAATGCGTGGAACGGTGCGTGGAACGGTGTTCATCGAACCGCGAACGGTTATATAGACAATGCGTGGAACGGTGCGTGGAACGGTGTCCATCGAACCGCGAACGGTTATATAGACAATGTGTGGAACGGTGCGTGGAACGGTGTCCATCGAACCGCGAACGGTTATATAGACAATGTGTGGAACGGTGCGTGGAACGGTGTCCATCGAACCGCGAACGGTTATATAGACAATGTGTGGAACGGTGCGTGGAACGGTGTCCATCGAACCGCGAACGGTTATATAGACAATGTGTGGAACGGTGTGCATCGGACCGCGGTCGGTTAAATAGACAATTTGTGGAACGGTGTGCATTATTTGTAATTAAATAATCTAAGCGCGATCTAATAAATAAGCAATTGCACGAAAGAGTATACAATGTCTAGTTGAGTTTCAGGAATAAAATATGAATAAGTAATTCGTAGTTTCTATGCCAAATGTTTGTTCCAGTAAAGAATAATAACATTATTGTCAGAAGGGTAATCCCTATACCAGTCGAAAAGTACACTAACTTACGTGGATTATGTCATTGTATTGCAACAATCAAGTCACATGATGCGATCCTCGGCACAATGTGTATTGTTATACGAAGAGTCAGTTCTATATTCAATAATGATCAATTGTTATAACGGGACAGTAGCACAACTACCTCAATGTTGCCTTATAAGGCGTATCATAACACAGCGAGTATTACACATATGGTCAAGTCAAGTACTATTGTCAACTTGGCTAGTCAGCTATTTTACAACTAAGAGTTTGAACTGGCTCAAGCTTATGTAATTTTTTTGCTATTAGGTCATGAAGCTATAAATAGTAAAATAGATAAGATATCTATAGTCTGTATTCTATAGTACTAAATAGCTGTAACAGCAGATCAGTTTTTTCTAGAATAAAGTAGGGAATTTAATAATTAAGACAACTTAGCAAATAATATGAATGTACCCTGAATGAGTGCAGGATATCTGTGCTGTTCACGGTGTTACTCGTGAATTTAATAAGTGGTTTTGGAGAAAAAAACTTGTGTGACACGGCCTTGCATTCAAACTATACAGTGTGTAGTGCGACCCAGCTTTACATACAAACTATACAATGTCAAGCTATACAATGTGTAGCAGAATAAACTGGTTTCTTTGAATACGGTCTATCAATAATAAACAGTGTATCTATAATAAACCCTATGACATACATTTGAGTTTAGGAAGGAAAGTATATTACAGAAATGTCAGACATAGACAAGTTATTGTTAAATGTATTAGGGCTATTTTGCTTCTATTCGTACCAACAGATCACAGTGATCTGGACATTTACAATACTTTATTAATTCAACAGTCTTTGGAAAAATATTTATGAAAAAGATTATTTACAGTAATATATGGACAAGACATTTTGTGTCAACTGTTGTCATAATATTACCAGCATAATGACATAGTCTGCTAAGGAATACACGTGCATAAGGTAAGTACGTTATAGTTTATTTACGATACACTGTATATGACCTATTTAACGGTTGAACAATCACATGTGCTATATTCTAGTGTTTGTAAACAGCTAGTTTGACAGCTGTCAAACATATTTGATGTTGCATCAGTTAATACACCTGTTGATGCCTACTGCCTAATAAGCTGAGGGAATCTTCCCTTCTCTCAACGACCTGATCGAGTCCATGTCGTTGATACGTATCTTCGACTCGTCCTTTGCATTTACCTTGAATGACCCATAACGTTGCACCCAGCAACCCATGTTTTTGACAGTTTCGATTGACGGACAAGTTGACGCGCTTCGTACGCCAGCATCTCAAGGAATCTAGTTAAGTTCTCTTGCACGAATATACCTGTTCCAAGTTTCTTTCTCGATTCATATAACCATTGGCGTGCCTTTGAATTTGTGAATTTAATGATCACTTTTCGGTTGTAATTATCCTTGGGACGCCCTACTCTGTGGCATGTATCTATGTCTCTGGCTGTTATTCCAATACTTGATCCGTCCGGATGTGTAATCTTTGCAATATGGTTGAGGATCTTTTTCTCGACATTGTCGGTGTAGTCGCCGGTGTCGCCTGGGATACCCTAGATATCCAAGTTCATGCGTCGGCCATATTGTTCGAGGTCGTCGAGTTCGGCCCTGACATCGGATAAGGACCCCCTCAATGAATCGTTGGCCTCCTTGAGGGACGCAATTTCTTGGCGTAGACTGGCCGTTTCACTTACTACCATTGCTTTAAATTGCACCTTCAGCTCTTCTACTAAGCTAGTCTTAATTTCGTTTGCCAAGATGTTACCTATCTCCTGCAAATCTGATTTAGTAAATGTGTCGGCCATGTTGGATTTTACACTATTCTCGGTATCAAGTTCGAAATCAACGTTAATTTCCGAGTGTTCTGTGAAGAGAATGTTATCAATATCGCTGTCAATTTTGTGTTTCTTAAGCCACTCTTTATCTATAGGAGAGGACTCGTTTCGTTTCCTTTTATCATGCACTGATGGAGTGTGGGGTGTGGCCTCTTCACTGCGGTCAGACATACCATACAGGAAACAGTCTAATTACCGAATTAATGTCAAATTCATAACAAAATATGGTCTGCTATACTATTCTGATGATGTCAGAAACATTTGTAGTCTACAATTCCTCAAACAAATCTTCTATTCCATATTTCGATTCTTTTTTCCGTCAGTGATCTAAAATACCGCCATTACTATTTTTAACCGGAAGTTGTATTGGCACGATTTTGGATTGCATTAATGCATGCAAACGTTTTATATCCCCAAACCGGTGCACCATAAGCAATCACAGGCCAGGCAACAGTCATACAATTTGGAGAAAACATTATATGGTACCCCCTCCCCCAGCTAACTTACATTTAGCAATGAGCAGTCCCAATGTACGACTTGCACTTTGAGCAACACATTTTGTGTGTTTTATTATGTGGATAGTACAAGATATTTAACAATGTTCGACGTATACATATAATTATACATTCTATGTATTATGTGGATAGTACACGATATTTAACAATGTTCGACGTATACATATAATTATACATTCTATGTGAATCGTACATAGTAAGATATGTAACGATTTCAATGAGAGTAAGCGTTAATACGTATACAATTTATATTTATATATATGAGTAGTGTATAATAGTTAACAGTCTGTAGTGGAAACATATAAATTATCTTTCATATAAATATGTATCTGTGTACGAATAAGACCAATAATGTAAATGCATATGTACATTTATGTTCATGTATTGTATAAGACACTTCGTCTAAATACAATAAGCCTTCACAACAATGTTCGCATAGTACAAAGGTATGACGTCACGACAGTGTCAACAAGATATGTCAACAAATTGACGAGAGATCATTTCATATAAGAAACATGCATATATGTACGGCATGAAATGACAGTATTGAATTTATACCTGGTGCTACATACAACTATTAGTCGTGATAGCGCAGTGGTAGCGCGTTCGCTTCATGTGCGAAAGGCTCGGAGGTCGAGCCCGGCTGGAGCCATTATGAGTGTGCCCTTTGACAAGGCATTTAAATTCCATATGCCTCTTGTCTCTCCCTCGCTCTCCCTCGTGGCGATGGATTACACCAGGAATGGGGACCGCTGGAGCCGTTTATGAGTGTGCTCTTAGGCAAGGCATTTAAATTCCACGTTGCCTCTTCTTTCTACCTCGTTGCGATGGATTCCATCAGGAATGAGGTCTCGAAAGTGATTAATATAAGTTGTAAGAACTCCAAAAATCTAAAATGACTAATCTCTTCAGGAGGCGTCGCTCATATGGGCAACCGGTAGCGACGATAAATAAACGTAAGCACACACACACACATATCTTGGTTCCGTCTCAACAACTGCATTTGCTGTTACTATTTGTTCATGTTGGATGCTTTGGATTTACCAATAAGCGAATAAGCGATTAAGCAACAGCATGTAGGTTGATAGTTCTAATCATTATGGCTGTTTCAAAGGTTGTGCGTGAGTCTTCTTGTGATCTTTGCTTGATGTCATGCTAGACGATCTCGCTCTTGTATCTTTATCCATATCACCCTTCTTCAATGGCATGCTGGTAGTTCTCAATCGTCTTATGTCATCATACAAATCAACGTCTCCGAGATGTTGACAATACCATTTCTCGCTGTTTCCTGAACTCATATCTATATGCAACAAGAATAACAACAACACTAAATGTATTGCATAAAACACATATTATGCGTATAGCAAATTGCACCATAATGCAAGTAATGGTATAACGTTTCTCAACGTGTTGCCAACCGCAACCGTAAGCACGTCTTTAATGATCGGTCATCGATCATACCAGCACTAACTTGATATGTATGTATGTTCCATTAATGTCAAACCCATTGCGGGGACGTAGACATGTTTACCTGGGCAAACTTAGCCGACCTAAGTGGTTAACCAATACTAAGCAATGTGTGTGAGGTACCTTGCTCAATGACACTACATACATGGCCTGACTGAGTATCGATCCCAGGACCGATCGATTCCAAATCCGACGCTCTACCACTGGACCACGGATGCCACACTAATGGATAACACGCATTCAGACGTGCAAATACCATTTCATATCTAGTCCATCCCTATCCTCATCGAATCACGGTACCCTAATGCTGTCGTTTCATGTGATGTATGTATTAAGATATCTCATAAGCCCATACAACACAGTTCAGCTTTCATTGGATTGCATAACCAACACCGCTACAATGGCTGCTTGACATGTCTATTTACTTTCGCTCTCTCCAGTATTTTAAATGTAAAACATTCTGTGCACTACCAGTTTGAAAAATACGACTGTAAACTTGACTGAATTCATTCACAATATATTTCATTGTCCATAATTATATATCATACCTGTAATCCTACATGTATATATGCATTATGTGTGCATGGACTATCACTTCTATACTGACATTGTTCATTTTCAGTATTCTCTTAATATAAGCGAATACCGTCATTTTCTTATTCAACCCAAACAATACTTTTCTTGAAAGCCTTACTTTTATAGTAGTACTACATACATCGGAACAAATTGATAGCTTATAACACTGTTTTCATAACTTGCAGCTCAATCATATTGCACTTTGAAAATAAATGTCATGTATATGAATATTATCAGGTTTTATGTATGTTAATTATGTGACAGTAATGTTATTGTGATTTGTAAATTGTAGTCGTCATTATGGATAAATTTGCAATAAAATATTATTAAGTTAAAAACGTCTATACTGACATTTTAAATGATTAGAGTTTAATCTAGCAACAGTGTAATGAACTATAGACATACCTCTTTCACGGCATAAACAATGCACCGAATATATTCTTATTAATAGCATATCGTTGATTACTTCTAACAAACATGTGCGCTTATCTGGAAACCACTTTATAAAACATGTACAGTCTACATCCGTTATGTCAAAGTCGGCTATGTCGAATTATCTGGTTATCTCGAAGTTCCGTTTCAGACACTATCATTTTAGTTTATACAAATTTATTTTTAGCTCGATTGCGAAACAAGTTATTTCAACTTATATAAATCACTCCCGAGACCTCATTCCTGATGGAATCCATCGCCACGAGGGAGAGAGAAAGAGGCAACGTGGAATTTAAATGCCTTGCCTAAGGGCACACTCGTAACGGCTCCAATGGGGCTCGAACTCCGGACCTTTCGCACCTGAAGAGAACGCGCATCCACTGCGCTATCACGACTTCCACCTTCATTTTACATATAACTGTCTCCGTTTATATCGAATTTCGTTAAGTCAAACTTCGGTTATGTCAATAATGTTTCGGTCCGACGGAATTCGACATAACGGATGCAGACTGTATGTGATTAGCACATTCAGTTTTGGAAACACTGCAACGAATAAGTCAATGTTATATTCTAGAATTTATGTTCCTCCAATACAGACTGTGCAACTTATACTTACCAATTGGTATTACTCATGCTTCCGAGAATTTCCGAGAATGTTTAATAATCGTTTATTATTGATACTACTCTACACGCACATATCAGGAACTATTCAATCTATTGTATGATTCGTAAGAAACAACAATGACAACTTATATTATCACATACGTATCTGTCAGTAGCATATTGATCGTCACGTGATAGAAGTGTTTCCGGGAAGAGACGTTTAGAAATTTACACCCGTCCGTGCACGTGTTAATTTTATTTTACTTAAGAATTAGATTATGCTACTCTGGTCACTATATATGTATGATGTTTTTACCTCTTAGTCATAGAGCTGCTTTGAGTAAATTTCGTTGTGGTGTTGCACCAATAAGAATAGAGACGGGCAGGTACGAGATTCTGAGTGTAGATCAAAGGAAATGTCCATTCTGTGACTCCGTTGAAAATGAACTACATGTTATTTTGCAATGTTGTACGTATGCAGATATTAGGTTACCGCTTATTAGAAAAACAATGGGTATTTATGGTAATTTTATTAATCTTTCTGATTCAGAAAAGTTTGTTTTTATTTTCTCCAGCAAGGAACTGATAAGATTATGTGCCAAAACCTGTTTGAAATTCTTCAAAAACGACGGTTTTTGACGTGTAAATAAAATCAGTATGTTATGTAGTTCATAGATTGTAATATATATATATTTAGCATGTAAATAATGTATCTCAATTGTTTCTTAATACTATGAATACTTTTTTATTGCCAACTAAATAGTCTATGCTAATCAGTTCATCACTGATCTGATCAGAGGTGATAATTGTTTTTTTATACCATTTTTTAATTAATAAGCGCGTTAGTGCTCTTTTTCAATATCAGTGTTTTAATAAATATTTTAAGCACTTTTTAGATAAGATTAGCGTAGGCAATTTAGATTTAACACATTTATATCTAAGAGTAGGTCTTGTTTTGGACCGAGAATCTCACTGATAGCGGTTACCCATGGTGACGTTTTGCGGCTGTGGTGTAATGGTGGCAATGTGCCCGTCACCATTTTGACGATTGTCTTCAGTTTGTGAGAGTATCGGTCTGGATCAACCTATATAAACTCTAGTTTTAAGAAACTTATATGTTGAATCGTGTTCTATTGTGAATTGTTACTTTCTCTTATAATTCATTATTGAGTGGCAATGTACATCGATATGTTTTTATTATATTGAATGTTGTTTGTTGTACATTGATGAGACGTAAATAAAGAATAAAATCTAATCTATAGGGGTCGAGTGATTACGGTGGTTGAATTCAAACCGCATGCTCCTCATCATCGTTGCTTCTAATCACTGTAGGTATCGAATTATTTCATGCGAAAAGGCTAGGCAACTGTCACCGTTGCTACCAATCACTGTAGATATCGAATTATTTCATGCGGGAAAAAAGCTAAGCAACTGTCACCGTGGCTTCCAATCACTGTAGGTATCGAATTATTTCATGCGAAAAGGCTAATCAACTGTCACCGTTACTTCCAATCTGAATGGTCGGTGATTCTAGCAACTGGCTTGTGAATGGTCGGTGATTCTAGCAACTGGCTTGTGAATGGTCGGTGATTCTAGCAACTGGCTTGTGAATGGTCGGTGATTCTAGCAACTGGCTTGCGAATGGTCGGTGATTCTAGCAACTGGCTTGCGAATGGTCCGTGATTATAGCAACTGGCTTGCGAATGGTCCGTGATTCTAGCCGATTACCAGTATGTGGCTAAAATACCGTTAGGAGGGTCACATAGAGTATTCATCCGTGTGTGGTTTACGTTTATTTATCGTCACTACCGGTTGCCCATATGAGCGACGCCTCCTGAAAAGATTAGTCATTTTAAATGTTTGGAGGATAGTGTAATGATACAGAGAGAGACCCATTCTAGAGTTTCCTCTGGAATTGTTACGTGCACGGTGTACAACACTGAAACGAAACCTCGGTTTAATGTCCCATCTGAAAGACTGTTAATTGTATTACTGTCAGACGGGGGATCGAACCTTGTATATCAATCAATTGATAGGGAGAACTATATAAGTTTTCTACCGTTCTATTAGACAACGACTAAGTCACATGATCAAATGAAAAAGCCACATTTCTCGCTTCTAAATCGTGACCTACTTATGTACGTTGTCTAAGTCAGATAGATCAACTCATTGGCCCGTGTTAACGAAATATACACCTCGCTTCGCTGGGTGTATATGTCGTTAAGACGGGCCAATTCGTGATCTATCCTATACATCTCTTTCAGTCATCTGCTATTTAATTATATTTAAAACACTTTCGTGACGTCATACCTTTGTACTTGCAGTCCATTATTACTAACATTGGACTGGTGTCAAAATACCAGAGTATTATATTAAATCCTGTGCATAAATGGACGAAATTAACAATTTTAATTAGTGGGATCTTATTCAAGTAAGATATAAGCTTAAACGGATCCAATATGTAAAATATTGGTACTATCTTCGGCGATATGCGCCTCACACAGTTCAATATTTTACATATTGGATATTTTTCGGCTTATATCCAATACGTAAAATGTTAATTTCTTGATTACATGTAAAAATACTGAAATAACTTATGTTTAAACTAAATAATGAATAGTGTACGCGTGGTTAATGATATGTGTTTGTTAGTATTATGCACGTACATATATGTATTTATTAATGTGTATTTATAGGCTATAATACGAAAACGATCCAATATGTAAAATATTGGATTGTGTGAGGCACGTATCGGTGGGTGAAGACAGTACCAATATTTTACATATTGCACACGTTTGAGGCTTATATCTAACTTAAAACACACTTATACAAGATCCTACTAATTAAATGTGTTAATTTCGTGCATGTACGCGTATGATTTAATATAATACTCTGGCCTTTTGACAGCAGTCCAATATTAATAATAATGGACAGCAAGTACAAAGGTATGACGTCACGAAAGTGTTTTAAAAGGGGGCGATGAACCGCATCGAATGGTGTGTTTATAGAGTGTACAGAATAAGGCTGAAACACGCACGAGATTTTAATGCTTGCTCATTGAGAACTATTTTAATGCTTGATCATTGAGAACTACTTATCGTCTGATGTGTCACAGTGAAGACGTTATAGACGTGTTATTTAGCCGAACTTTATAGTCAGTGCAATATTATTTTTATTAAACAGAATGATAGAAGAACTGGGCAGAATAAAAACAACATTTTGTGACAAATTTAGTGAATTTATAAAAGGAATTTATTAATTTATTCTCGATCAGCCAGTCGGCAGAGAAGCCGGTTACGGTGATAGTGTGAACCCAAGGTCAACCAGGTTCAGTTTGGATCTGTTACTATACATAAATCACACGGAGAACAAACTAGAACGGAGGAATTTACGAAGGTACAATAGATGCCCTCAGCGTCATTTGTAACGGATACCAGTACAACGAATGTATGTTGTACAGCAATTCGTCCCATCACATCTGAGATGCATTGGCGACCCAGCTTAGCACCCCACCCCGAAGAGTAGACAGTACATTGCCTGGAGCAAAGTGCCCGTACGACTGATCAACACAAAGCAACGAAGTACTGTCAGTGAAGATAAGTATTATGAATTTAGCACTATAGAACAATATAGTCAAACCTGTCTTAAGCAGCCAGCCAAGGGAATCACAGAAAGTGACTGCTTAGCACAGGTTGCTGCTTAACAGAGGTCAAATGTATAAGTGGAAGTCGTGATAGCGCAGTGCATGCGCGTTCGCTTCAGGTGCGAAATGTTCGGAGTTCGAGCCCCGCTGGAGCAGTTACGATTGTGCCCTTAGGCAAGGCATTTAAATTCCACATTGCCTCTTCTCACTCCTTCATGGCGATGGTTTCAATCAGGAATGAGGTCTCGAGAGTGATTAATATAAGTTGAAAGAACTTGTTTCGCAATCGAGCTAAAATAAATGTGTATAAACTAAATGTATAACGAAGTAACATATTGGAAATCTAACGTCTGGCTGTTCAATGCAGGTTGACTGCTTAATAGAGGTGACAACTAACACAGACTGTAATCAGCACGGGATATAGTTTTGGGTATATTAGTTTAAACGTAGTTTTTTTCAAACCATACAGTGTGCAAAACCACAATTATTTGCACGAAATGTTTATTATTGTTATATATAAATAGTAATGTATTATATAAATACATTAAACTGTTTCTATATATGGCCAAGTGTTTACCATGTAATATTAATATATTTGTTTTATTGCAATACTCGCCTGCTATTATTTTCGCGCCCTAAATTATCAGTCTCGCTTCGGCCGCGGGAAATGACTTAAATTTTAGGCCTATCTCATCATGTTTATCGAGGCCGTGGTTGCATGTGTCCCTTATGTAATTAAAGGCACGAACTGGTTTGATGGTGTACATATTATATAACAGAACGATGTTTAGGAAGTAACAGATGTTTTAGGAATTGTTATATCATATAGACACTGATTCAATCGTGTATATAAGAAATGGATTTTATTAACTAAAATCAGATACACTAAGGCCTACCTCCAGGAGAGAGTGTGGCGTGATCTCAATCTATTATATGGAACATATAAACTGTTCTTATGATACTTAGATATTATGGACATTATAAGAATTATAACTTATAAAGATTTGTCGAATAATTGAATCGTTCAGCCATAGAAGAAACAGAGAGTTTCGGCGAACCATATCGAAGGTGATTAAAAGTTAATCTAATCAGAAACATTGATTAGATTATAGTGATATTGAGTAATGACGGATTAGAGAGACTGGAGTTAATTATACTGTGTAGCGCATAGTCGGCTCACACAATTGGATTGTTAAATAAGCTTTTAATGATACGAGGTATATATATATATAAATCACTGATTATATATATATGAATATCTCTGATGCCAATTTAAACTAGATATTATATAGAAGAAATGTAAATCTGTGTTGAGTTATCATTAATACATATAATAAAGAAGAAACCCCCTAGACAACTCCAGCGAGTCTACAATAGGATAGACCCTGGTAAGAGCCGTAGCAACTGAGACATATAATTACGAGAAGAAAAATGAGAGTTTGCGACAATTGGGACGCTCGTCCGGGATTGGACATACAATACAATACAAAACATTTTATTGCATGAGATAATAAAATACAATAAAGAAGAAGTGACATATCGTGACATATTGTGAAGGACACTAGAATTTATATATGGAATATTGTGAAGGACCCTAGGATTTATACATGAAGAATACAAGGGACTATTAATTAACGTGGGAAAACAGAAGTGCATGCGAGACAGTGTTAGAATTTGGAAATAAGTGAAAGACGTCAACGAATTATTAAATTAATGAAATGGATTAAATTATTGGAAATGTGCAAACTTTGAATATGTGATAAATTCTATATTGGATTAACGAACGAGACAGACTTCGGTAAGTACCAGTTTTCTTTTCATAGAGGCTTAATATTATCATTAAAATTATATTAGTGATTTACTTCCTTTTATTGAACTCAATTCTATAATACATTTGGAGATACATTCTGGGGATTAAAAATAAAAAAATAAAAAAATATAAAATGGCTACAACTAGGAGTGCTAATAAGGAAACTGAGGGGCCGGTTCACCCCGACTTGCAGACCACAGGTGATGAGATATGGGACAAATTAATGAGACTTCCCTTCTTTAATCAGGCAAATCTGGAACGTCAGGGTGAGATTTACCAGAAAGAAAGAGAGAGAGAAAGAGAGAGGGACGAAATAAAACAAAGAGAAGAAAGAGAGAGGGAAGAAGTAAAACAAAGAGAAGAAAGAGAGAGGGAAAGAGAAGAGAAAGAAAGGGACAGGGAGGAAAGAATGCAAAGGGAGAAACTGCAGATGGAGATTCGCCTGAGAGAAATCCAGAGAGATCAGGAATCTCAGCAAAATAACCCCCTCCCTACAGATAATAGGCCCTCTAAGACAAACATTTCTGTTCCTATTTGGACCCAGACTATGAGGCCAGATAAATTCTTCGCAACATGTGAGAGACTGTTCGAAGCTAGCCAGGTCGCCAAACAAACATGGTTGGGCCATATTATAGACAAGTTGTCCGACAAGGCCAGAAATATATATGCCACTCTTCCTGTCCAAGACGCTAATAATTACGATACCCTCAAGGCCGCCATCTTGGATGAATATAGACTCTCACCCACTGTATATAGAAAGAATTTCTTCTCTTGGGTAAAGAAACCTCAGCAGACATATTCCGAATTCATTAAGGAATTAATGGAGCAAATGACTCTATGGACGGAGAACAATGATCCGAGCGAGGTCAACTGGATCGAGCTGCTCTTGAGATATAGATTCGATTCCCAGCTAAGTGATGAGCTTAATTTGTTCATTCTGGATAAGAAAGCATCTACTCTCCAGGACTGTATTTCCCTGGCTGATGAATATAACCTCCATCGCAGATTAGCGCCCAGGACACGGATTAATTCAAATCCGAATGTGAAACCCAGAGATACAGAACACCGACCTCCAGCCCCAAGGCCATATCTCCCATCACCCATGTATCGACCCAGTATGAGGATAGATAATTCCCAAGCTACCCATAGAACTCCCCGGATAGAAAAATATTGTAGTTATTGTAGGCGTAATGGCCACGGACGAATAGAATGTTGGGCAGATCCCAATTCACCTAGGTACAGGGGTACTAGAAACCTAGCAAACGGACACCACGTGTCAAACACTACTCATAGTTCAGCCTTTATAACCAATGAGCCAGTGAACTCATGTGAAAATACCGAGATGGTAAATCCCTTACTTGCCAAATATACAGGTCAAGCACGCATAAATACTAACACCGCACAAGTGACGTATTTGAGAGATACAGGTGCGACAATCAGTTTATTGTCGGCTACTGATCAAACCGCTGATCATTTAGAATACACAGGTGAACGGGTAACAATCCGCGGTGTCAATTATATCCCTAGTAATTACCCGATAGCAAAGATTAGCGTTGATTGTCCAATCTACCAAGGAACATTGAAGGTGGCTGTATTAAAGCACAGATGCACCGCGGGGGTGGATCTTATAATAGGTAACGACTGTGAAACTGCCCCTGTCACTGATTTGATTACCTGTGGCGTGGTTACACGCTCCAATAAGAAAATTATCCCGTTTGATGAAACTGTCACGTCCATCCCAGACTCAGAAAACACGACCGATACAAATCACAATGTCTTACCTTTTCGGAATACAATTGAGATCAATTCCCCCTCTGAGAAAGCCAGTACAGTTAAACCCCAAAATATTCCCTCTATTTACGATTTGAGTCCTGATAAAGTATTGCAAGAACAGAATAATGACCCGACCTTAGCACCCCTCTGGGAAATGGCTCAAGAAGGAACACCTATTCGGCAAGGATATTACATCCAGCTCGAACCCCGACTACTTATGAGGAGAGAACAACCTCAAGACACGTCCAAAGTTCGACCCTGGAAAATATATGATCAGGTGGTAGTTCCACGGGGATTCCGGGATCATATAACGGGACTCGCCCATGACAGTTTAAGTACGGGACACCAGGGACCTAGTAAGACCCTGAAGCGCATTAAACGCCGCTTCTTTTGGCCGGGAATCCGCGCAGATGTTAAACGATTCTGCCATAGCTGTGGGCCGTGCCAGAGAGCGGGTAAGGGACAGAAAGCCACTGTAGCCCATTGAAACCCCTGCCCATTATATCCCAACCATTCAAATTTATATCCGCTGATTTCGTTGGACCCATGAAGAAAACTATAAATGGGAACCAGTATATCTTGAATTTTATTGATCATGCCACTAAATATACGGAATCTTTCCCATGCGCCGCAGCGACAGCTGTTAATGCACACAAAGCCCTGATCGAGATAATATCTCGACATGGAAAACCCCAGACCCTGTTGACTGACCGAGGAAGCGCTTTCATAGCTGAAACATTCACACGCTTCCTAGCCGAGCACGATATACGTCACTTAACTAGCACGAGTTACAGGCCTCAAACCAACGGATCAATAGAGAAATATAATGGTACATTGAAAACCATGCTTAGAATCCTTGGGGAGAACTCTTTATCGCCTTGGGATGAGATGCTACCCTGGCTATTATTTGCATATAAAAGTGCAGAGCACTCTAGCACAGGATATTCTCCCTTCTACCTTCTATATGGGCGCGAACCTAGAGATAATCTAGATTCCACTTATGATCTCTGGGCTAGAAATGAGCGGGATGAAGGGATCCCCATAAATACCTATGTACAAGAATTATGTCATAGATTAGCTGAAGCGTTACGTGACGCCAGCGAGAATGCACAACAGGCCGCAGATGGTCGTAAAACAAAGTATGACAGAAGTAAGAAAGCGAAAATGCGTGTATTCCAGCGTGGGGAATTAGTGTTAGTACGATTACCGTTAAAAGGTAATAAGCTGAAAAATGCCCTCCAGGGACCGTATCCGGTACACGAAAAGGTAGCGTCGCATACCTATATTATATACATGCCTGATAAGAGAGTAAAATACCGTGTTATGCATGTAAACCAGTTGAAGCCCTGGACTGGTAGGGAGGAGGGTGCAGCTCTAGCTGATAGTAGTCCGGTGTATGAGTCCCAAGACCCTACCCTATTAGATTACCAAGCCCCTACGGACATTGAGAAAGAATTCGATTCTTGCAGTCCTCTTGAATCTGTACCTAAGAAAGCCTGGCCGGATATCAGTCATTTAAACCCAGACCACAGGGACGATATTAGTCAGTTATTTGACCGTTACCCCCGTCTATTCTCTGGACAACTGGGACGTTTCCACGGTGTCACCCATGATATTGATGTGCAAGGTGCTTCACCCGTAGTCCAGCCTTACTACCGCATGTCTCCAGAAAAGAAACAAATATTAAAAACTGAGCTAGATCAAATGTTGGAGTTAGGAATTATCCGCCCTAGCAGAAGCCAGTGAGCCTCTCCCATAATATTGGTACGCAAATCAGACTCAGAATGGCGACCATGTATTGATTATCGGAAAATTAATTACCTGACTCGAGGAGAAGCCTTCCCCATCCCGAGATTAGACGATCTCATTGATCAGGTCGCAGGTTCGAGTCTGATATCCATTCTAGATCTTAATAAAGGATATTGGCAGATTCCGCTAACCCCTCGAGCTAGTGAAATTGCAGCGTTCATAACCCCCTGGGGCTTGTTTGAACCATTAACTCTCCCATTTGGTTTAAAAAACGGTGGAGTTACCTTCCAGAGGTCCATAAACGAGATAATCGCTCAATCCCCGACAGAACCCATCCGTGATAGATTTGTCGACGCATATCTGGATGATATTGCTGTTCGATCCAATTTATGGTCACAGCACATAAATCACTTGGATTGGACATTTCATAGACTAGAGGATAGTGGTGTTACTTTGAATCCGAAGAAGTGTAAAATTGGGTCTGGAACAGTCAAGTACTTGGGACATGAATTAGGTTCGGGAAAAATCAAACCAATTTCCAGCAAGGTTGAGTGTATTAGTAATATCTCTCCCCCACAGACCAAGAAACAATTACGAGGATATCTGGGATCAGTAGGATTTTACAGGAAATTCATTCCCCAGTTCGCTGAGATCGCCGCTCCCCTGACTGACTTATTAAAGGGCAAGCGATCAGGGAACATCATAACTCAGTGGAGCGATAAACATCAACTTGCTTTCGAATCCTTAAAGAAAGCTTTAACCAATAAACCTATACTGAAAGCCCCTGACTTTAACCAAGAGTTCGAACTCTATACTGATGCTTCCGATTTGGGAATTTCGGCTGTACTGACTCAGACCGTTGACCAAGTACCACACCCAGTAGCATTTTATTCCCGAAAACTTATTCCACGAGAGAAAAACTACTCTACAATAGAGAAGGAATTATTAGCTATAGTGGCCGGTATCGAACATTTTCGCATATATGTAAGCACAAGCAAAACACTAATCAATTCAGATCATAATCCCCTTGTATGGTTAAGTAGGTCGAAAACGTCCAGTCAACGTCTCTTAAGATGGGCACTGTGTCTCTCAGAATTTAATCTGACCATTAAACATATAAAAGGGACTCAAAATGTTCTGGCAGACTTTCTCAGTAGAGTTCAATGACTGTGATGTTTGACTTAGTAAATGTACTTGGTATTATTTCAGTTGTTCAGTAAATAGTTATTGCCTCTATGATTAGAATGTTGGTACCTAGCGAAAGAAATGCTATTTTAGGACATATGATGTATTTATATTATGATTGTTTTCTACTGTATATTCAAAGGAATGAAGATTTGTAAATCGGCCGATAGCGGGCGATGTCAAACTTCTCCCCGGGTAGGGAGGATTGTGCAAAACCACAATTATTTGCACGAAATGTTTATTATTGTTATATATAAATAGTAATGTATTATATAAATACATTAAACTGTTTATATATATGGCCAAGTGTTTACCATGTAATATATATATATTTGTTTTATGCATAATCGTCTGCTATTATTTTCGCGCCTAAAATTATCAGTCTCGCTTCGCGCGGGAAATGACTTAAGATTTTAGGCCTAATCTCAGTTTATCGAGGCCGTGGTTGCAGGTGTCCAGTTATGTAATATAAAGGCGACGAACTGGTTTGATGGTGTAATATTAGATAACATAACAGATGTTTTAGGAATAACAGATGTTTTAGGAATTGTTATATCATATAGACACTGATTCAATCGTGTATATAAGAAATGGATTTTATTAACTAAAATCAGAACACAATAGCCTACCTCCAGGAGAGAGAGTGGCGTGATCTCATTCTATTTTATAGAACAGATAAACTGTTTCTATGATACTTAGATATTATGGACATTATAAGAATTATAACTTATAAAGATTTGTCGAATAATTAAATAAAATCGTTCAGCCATAGAAGAAACAGAGAGTTTCGGCGAACCATATCGAAGGTGATTAAAAGTTAATAAATCAGAAACCTTGATTAGATTATAGTGATATTGAGTAATGACGGATTAGAGAGACTGGAGTTAATTATACTGTGTAGCGCATAGTCGGCTCACACAATTGGATTGTTAAATAAGCGTTTAATGATACGATGTATATATATATAAATCACTGATTCTATATATATGAAGATCTCTGATGCCAATTTAGACAAGATATTATATAGAAGAAATGTAAGACTGTGTTGAGTTATCATTAATACATATATCGAAGAAGAAACCCCCTAGACAACTCCAGCGAGTCTACAATAGGATAGACCCTGGTAAGAGCCGAAGCAACTGAGTCATATACATACAAGAAGAAAAAGGAGAGTTTGCGACAACAGCATATACAAATATACAGTTTACATAAATTTAGATACATGAATGAAAAAGGATTAGAACCGAAAGCTATTATAGCTTATAGAGGTCTTCTGCTATAGCAAGGTACTTAATGCAATTGCGATATGACAGTGTTGTACTATTTTCTAAACTATTAATTTAAATTTGAAATAATGGTAGGTAAATGTTTTAATGGTGAACTGTAAATTAGAATATAAATAAGATTAAGAGATTATTACGGTGAATCAAGTACCTATAGTAACTAATTTAGAAGGTTGAAACTGAGATTGACGATGATAGAGGCAAGCATGCAACATTTAGTAAACAGATTCTCATGAAAATCGTCTGCTTTCCCAGATGTAGTTGTGGACTGCTTGAAATATGTTTGCATCGCTAAGATTCCGGTATCCGTGTAATAGAGTGTATATCGTTATGGTACAATATTTAGAAGTATTTGCAAGTAGACGAATTCTGATGTCATTATAATAGAGACATTCAAAGAAAAAATGATAATCACTCTCAGGAAGACCACATCGACAGAGGGGTGATGGCGAAATGTTTTAATGTATATTATGTCAGAATGTGTTGACTAATTCGCCGGTTTCAGAAAATCATTGCTGTTTGGATACAAGTGGCTGACCTGTGGTACCAATATGGTAGTCTGTGGCTTTTTCAGTTTTTGGCATCTGATATTTGACTGGTATACAGATCACTTTGAATTTTGATCTGGATTGGTGATGCTTCATCTGTTCATTGGGACATACCTTCCTACAAGGCCGCTTCAATCAAGTACCGTAAAGACTTGAGCATTGCGAACTCCGATGTAAATAACTACTGGATATAAGGAACAAACTTGACATTCTTTATGCTTGTTTGTTGTATGGCGCTTTTTTCATAACTTTGGATGGTTGAAGGCTAATCTTCGATACGAAGAACACCATCTTTAGTATGTTCGTTGTAAGCATGGTTCGTTTTACGAGATATGACGCTATAGAATATATCGGCTGTCCAATTAGCGCAGTGGTTAGCGCACTCGAATCACACAAATGCAACCCGGGTTCGACCCTCGGACCAGGAAGTATGTGAGATGGTACGATTGTCGCCAGATCGGACAGGTGGGTTTTCGCCGGGTACTCCGGTTTCCTCCCACACGGATAACCACATATACGCTTTCATTCGCGCCAACGAGAGTGATTAATATAAGTTTTTTGAACTTGCTTCGCAATCGTTGTAAAATAAATAAAGTTTAATAGAATATATATTATTTTAATGATATTTATCTCATTTTCTTGACTGTCTGAGAGAATTTGAATGTGCCTTCTAAATGCTCATGTATATGTCGCGGGGTCATACTCTCCATTATTCTCTTGCGTGGGTGGGTGGTGTCATATAAAGACAAGTCCTGTAAATACAGTTCCAATATATTTACACAAACGAATATCAAATGCATTGACGTAAAATCAATGACGGATAACAATCACCAAGTCTTACGAAAACAACTCATTAGCTCATATAGCACATACTCGCTTAACTCTAAAACAGCCAATGAATCTAATACAACTTTATACAAACAATAACACAAAGTAATGTAACATTGGACATACCTGGTGATGGTGGTGACATGGCTGGCATTACACCGGGCGTGAGGGAATGGTGGGATTTTCACATATATGGTCCCTCGCGCCACGTTTTACGGCTGTGGTGTAATGGTGGCAATGTGCTCGTCACCATTTTGACAATTGAGAGTATCGGTGAGAGTATCGGTCTGGATGAACCTCTATAACCTCTAGTTTTAAGGAACTTTTATGTTGAATCGTGTTGTATTGTGAATTGTTACTGTTACTTGTGAATGTACATGTGTGTGTTTTTTTATGTTTATTTATCGTCGCTACCGGTTGCCCATATGAGCGACGCCTCCTGAAGAGATTAGTTATTTTAAATTTTGGAGGATAGTGCAATGATACAGACAGAGGCCCATTCCAGTGTCTCCTATGGTTCTTTTACGTGCACGGTGTAAAGCACCGACACGAGACCTCGGTTTAACGTCCCATCTGAAAGACTGTTAATTGTATTAGGGTCAGACGGGGGATCGAACATGCGATCACTGGATTACCAGTCCAGCGTGTTACCACGTCTGTATGTACATGGATATGTTTTTATTATATTGTACATTGATGAGACGTAAATAAAGAATAAAATCTACCTGTAAATACAGTTCAAATATATTTACACAAACGCATGTCAAATGCATTGACGTAAAATTAATGGCCGATCAATAACAATGGGGCTCAATGGAAGGATAGACTGTGTGCGTTTGTACGTTCCGGTAATATGGAACTAATATGGAACATACTGAATAGTGTACATAAAAAGTATTAGACTGTCGAATCAATAACTAGCTTACAATACTAATGTATCCGTCTTTCCCGTTAGCATTTAATTATTATCTTTTCTGGAAAAAATCTGCTTGTCGCTAATACATACCATTAACATACATAGTAAAAAGTAAAAACACACAGTCTGTTCATTTATTCTTCCAATCTTTCATTTCTTCTGATTCCACATCCACTGTGAAGATGTATTCAAATCAAACTGAAAAACAGCAAAAAATATCACAAATGTAATGTTCAGCATTGACAGTACACACCTGTGAACATCTGTGAACAATGCTAAATCTTACAGTATATCAACCTTCAGTTTGCAATGGCCTGCATTCTTATACCACATCTGTTCTATTCATCAACTAGTCTGGAGTCTTCTCGGGTCACATAATTTCTAAACAAAACAACACAACAAACTATACACTGCCCGTCATGAAAATGTATTATATTACCCCAAAAAAGAACTATATTAGTTATTAGAAATACGTGGACCTGGGAAGCACGTCCACCTATTTACGTATATACAACATCAACTGCAAAGTATGTACTATCTCCATTATTATTATATGTACTATTTCTAAATTTCAATTAGAGTTATCAGGTACATTTCTACATGTCATGTCAACCGCAACCACCCAAACACCGCCCCCACCCCCGCCGGTCATCGCCCCAACCCCTGTATGCCACCGCACCCGGCCACCGCCCCCTCTTACTTTGGATAAATTGGTTTAACTGTATGCAATTATGCTAATATAGTATTTTTATTTCGAAGATTATAGAATTGTATAGGCAAAGCATTAATGTTTAAATTTAAACTATCAAATCGATCAAACGATACTTGAAAATGTATACGTGCCGATTAATTCCGCATGGTCTGTATATATACATATTGATAAACGCCAGTGAAAGGAGAGTGAGAAAACATGCATACAATTGATTAACCCTGTGACCGACTTGTAACGTTAATATTGTTTTTTTTGGGGTGAGGAATGTAATTATAGAAATTCAATTATGTCAGGTCGATTGTGTTCATTGTCTTCAGTGCGTTCATAAATAATGTATTAAATCCTGCACATACACACCTAAGGCTTGTGAATTGTGAATGAAGGAGAGTGCAGTCACGGAAGCATACCTGAATGTAGCGGATTTTGTGGAAATACGAAGTTAAATGTAAGCTCTTGCTTTGATAATCTAATTTATAAATTTACGTTTATCTTACATACCCTAACATAACCCTATCCTATATGTAAATATATTGCATACTTTTCTCAAAATAATTATGTATATAACGATCATCGCTTGTGTTTTGGCGATAGATATTGTAACAGGTTTTTGCCAATAAAATAATCTTGAATCTTTATTTTATTGATAATGTTAAGATTCGTCCACGAGTTTTAAATAACTGACACTTTGTGTTAGTTAATTTATACAAATTTATTTTAGCTCGATTGCGAAACAAGCTCTTACATTAATCACTCTCGAGACCTCATTCCTGGTGGAATCAATCGCCACGAGAGAGGAGAGAGAGAGAGAGAGGGGCAACGTGGAATTTAAATGCCTTGCCTAAGGGCACAGTCGTAACGGCTCCAATACCTCGTGTTAAGCACTCGCATGTAGTAGCCGCCTTCAGGTTAACATTGGGGTTGTGTACAGTGTACACTTATATTAAATATTGTATATTTCCACTTTGCAGCGTTTATTAACATTTGTATTTGTTTGTTTTTTTAAAACATTTTTTTATTATTTGTTTATATAGATCTATTCCTTTTATTTTCATTCAATCATATAATACATATAAACACACAAAACAAAAACATACATTGATGATACATAGATTGGGATACATACATGTTTATACATTATGTTTTACAAATGTGTTCATAAATATACAATTACGTGAGAGAAAGAGTTTGGAAGGAGAGAGAGTGAATGAGTGAAATAAAAATGTGAACTTGAGAGAAAGAGAGGAATAGAGATTGAAGACGGGGCGAATGAGAGAGAGAGAGATAACTGCGACTTCCGGTAACCATTATGTTACAGTGATATAGATCAAGATCGATCCATGTTGCATTACAATGCAAACTTATACCATGTTCTAGTATTAATATATTTAAACAGAAAGTAGGAAAACTACCATTGATATCAGTATCCTAATAATAAGACTTGGATGGTGATGATGATGATGATGATGATGATGATGGTGTTTGGGCTTATTTCCCCTCGCCACCATAACAGCGAGCTATCATTTAATAGAAGCTACACCATGCCATCGTACTCGATCCCCCGTCTGACCCTAATAAAATTAACAATCTTTCAGATGGGACTTTAAACCGATGTCTCGTGTCGGTGATGTAAACCGTGCACGAAAAGGAACCAGAAGAGACTCTGGAACTGGTCTCTGTCTGTATCATTGCACTATCCTTCGAAAATCTAAAATGACTAATCTCTTCAGGAGGCGTCACGCATATGGGCAACTGGTAGCGACGATAAATAAACATAAAACACCATCCCATGATGAATGCTTTAGATAGTGTTGAGACGCTTTCAATATACATGCAAAATGATATTTTAATTGCAAAGACACTCTATGCTTCATATGAAAAGCGTTCTACTGTTACACTAATCAGTAGTTGTTTGTTTTACTTCATTCTTAATGTCCGCCTCCGTGTTCGAGTGGCTAAGGTCGCTGACTTGTATACCACTGTAACCTATCATCAATGATGGTCACGGGTTCGAACCCCGCTCTGACCGTATCTCATTTATATGTAAAAGTTGGCAGTTTCTTACGGAGGTCGGTGCACCAAGTACTGGTTAACCGCTGGAGCCTGCCCAGGAAAAGTGTTTTTAGGTAAACCCTCCGTCGCTCAAATGGGCACCCGGTAGCGACGATAAATAAACTTAAATAAAAAGTATTTAGATAAGAGTGGAATATAACTACACCAACAACGCACCCACATAAGAATATGAAGATCCAGAGAGGGAGGGGGAGAAAGGGAGTGAGGTCATGAGGTCACCTGGTTCTATCCGGCATAATTTGAAACACCCACACGAGATCTCGGTGTAAGGTTCCATTTAAAAGCCAATGATATTAGCTCTATTATAGTATTGCATTGCGGGTGATGAAACATAATGACCCAAGGAGTTCAACGTGTTACCCGCGTGACCACTGACACACTACCCTTAAGATATACAGTCAAACATGTGTTAGTTGTCACATCCATTAAGCAGCCAAACTGTATTAAAGAACAAACATATGTTGTTTTAATATACACGTGTCCTCTTATTCAGCAGCCACACCTGTACTAAGCAGCCACTTTCTGCGATTCCCTTGGTTGGCTGCTTAAGACATGTTTGACGTATGCCGAAACATAACATTTACAACAGGGAGACATCTACAGCGTGTCATTGTTCTTGACTGAGACGGACAGAAATTCGAAACAAATAAAATCGTAATACATATATAATAAATGAAATAAAATTGTATAGCTGTCTATGCATCTATATTAGCGGTTTATGTCGATAATATAGCAGTAGCTATTCACAAGCTTTTCAATAAATTGAAATATATTTGTAAAGTAACACAGATAGACACCCACTTATATTCAGTGATAATGCGATGACAGCTATCGTATCATATAGCCAGCGATTGCAGTGTGTGTTTTACGTTTATTTATCGTCGCTACCGGTTACCCATATGAGCGACGCCTCCTGAAGATATTAGTCAGTTTAGATGTTGGAGGATAGTGCAATGATACAGACAGAGACCCATTCCAGAGTCTCCTCTGGTTCTTTTACGTGCACGGTGTAAAGCACCGACACGAGACCTCGGTTTAACGTCCCGTCTGAAAGACTGTTAATTTTATTAGGGTCAGACGGGGGATCGAACCTGCGATCCCTGGATTACCAGACCAGCGTGTTACCACTGGACTACATATCCGTCTGTTCAGCGATTGCAATAGAAGTGGCTCGTCTTTAAACGTCTTATCCCATGCGGATCAATACCTGACTATGCACAGCGATTAAGCGACCAAACGGAATGAGTTGATATGTACATGACAGTTTATTAAAGCGACACTATATCGGTGAAAACTAAAATGTCCGCAGAATGTAATTTGCTATTATATGGTATAATTCTTTTCCAAATATTTGCCTCAAAAACTGAGTATTTCCAGAAATAAACAAACGTCGTATACGCGGTTTGTTGACATAACAAAACAATATAAATAGGGTATATAGACATAGACACATTCCAGAGTCTCCTCTGGCTGGTTCTTTTAAATGGAGGTGGCGTTTCGCAGCAAGAAACTTAAATCGCCATTGCATCTTCACACTTCCGCATGGTGAAGAATTATACCAAGAATGAAGTGTCGGGAACTATTAAACTAACTCTGTAAGAATTTGTTTCGAGATCGAGCTAGGATCAAATTGAATGCGTATGAAACCAATTAGGTAGTTATGTCACCAGGCATATTTCAGGTTAAAGCATGTGCTTTTAATTTTCTCTGGTACAAGCTATATATATATATTTGCTTTTATAAACTTTATTTATTTTACAACGATTGCGAAGCAAGTTTTAACAACGTATATTAATCACTCTCGTTGCCATCTCTAATTAAAATGGTTGGCATAACAAACTGGACACCCGCATACAGTGACATTTGGTAATTTCGAGCAAGATATAATTTTAATAATGTCAAAACACTATACTAACTAATCTCTATATTAATCTCTTCTTCTTTTCATGCTCAGATTGGATATGTTATGTTCTTGGACTTCAAATATTCATTTAGGTGTTAACCATATTCTTGTTAACAACCTCAAATATTTACACATTAATATTATCAATAGTGTATCGTAAACATTAGAAATTGTTTAGCATATATCGTGATTAGGATTCACGTATTTTCAGAGTTAAATATATTATGCTCCGACCTTATATATAACAACCAACTGTTAGGGAGAAGAACTATATCAACCAATTGTTAGGGAGAAGAACTATATCAACCAACTGTTAGGGAGAAGAACTATATCAACCAATTGTTAGGGAGAAGAACTATATCAACCAATTGTTAGGGAGAAGAACTATATCAACCAATTGTTAGGGAGAAGAACTATATCAACCAACTGTTAGGGAGAAGAACTATATCAACCAATTGTTAGGGAGAAGAACTATATAAGTTTTCTTTCGTTCTAATCCCTTTCAGTCTATTGCTGTTAATTTATATGTAAAATGTTAATTATGTTATGTACATGTAAAATACTGAAATAAGTAATGTTTAAACTAAAACAATATACATGCCATATTGTGCTTTTCAATCGTCAACTTAACTATTGTGATGTTTCTTATTCTTAGAATGTCGGCAGTAAAATATGTAAAAACGTTGACAGAGTCGATTAAAGCTGTCACTGCTATTCTGGTGAAAGAGAAACCCGTAATTGGTGTGAAATGCCTCGGATGCAACGTTGGCGAGCACGGTAAGTGATAAAAGATGTATGTAACTAGCCAGACGGATCTGTAGTCCAGTGGTAACACGCTGGACTGGTAATCCAGGGATCGCAGATTCGACCCCCGTCTGACCCTAATACAATTAACAGTCTTTCACATGGGACGCTAAACCGACGTCTTGTGTCGGTGCTTTACACCGGGCACGTAAAAGAACCAGAGGAGACTCTGGAATGGGTCTCTGTCTGTATCATGCACTATCCTCCAAAAATCTAAAATGACTAATATCTTCAGGAGGCGTCGCTCATATGGGCAACCGGTAGCGACGATAAATAAACGTAAAACACACACCGGACGAAAGGCGAAACATAACTTATTTTGTGACGCTGTTTCGAGAAATGACGTCAAACTGACTGCATTGTATACTAGTATCGACATCAATATTCAACCTGATCAGGAACCTAGATATATACATCCCATATATCCTGTTTGTATGTAACAATCAAATATACGTATCCGGGACTTGCTATTGCGCAAGATGGACACTTTCAAGACATATTCATAACGTTCTATATAGACGGAGTATTCGTTCTGGTGCTCTATACGATTAAAGCGACACTACATCGGTGAAAACGCAAATGTCTGGAGAATGTAATTTCCTAGTATATGGTATAATTTGTTTTCCAAATATTTGCTTTAAAAAACTGAGTATTTCAACAAATAAACAAGCGCCGTATACGCGGTTTGTTGACATAACAAAATAATGTAATTAGAGTCGACATTCATGCGTAATACAATGCATGTATCCTGAATAACACGATTTATCGTACAGATTTAACGGTATATCTCACATTTGTGCCTATGCATATTTATTTGTAGACTAATCTTAGTTAAATTATCTCTAAACGAAAGTATCACGCGTTTAGTATTGACTCCAATGACACACGAATGTCATTTCAGGAGCGTGGATGACCGTTATAAGAAATCTTACTTTCAATTTTGAAAGTTTGTACACCACAAACACACTGTTTATTGAATCAATGTTAGTGTTCGAATGTATTCAGAAGAATTTGTAATAGCAATGCATTTATACGTGAAAACATGCATTTTATTTGCTTTTTTGCGATGTATTGTCGCTTTAATGTATGTCACAACAGCCGAGGCATAATTATGTGTGACTGAGTAGATTAGGTGATTCGTGCCGAGTACCGTCGGTTCTCCGTGAAGTGTGTAGTAGTGTTGAGAGGAGTCTTGTAGAGTGGTGCTCCTGTATTGGAAGGTGATCGTGCGACAAATTTGACATCTGGAGGTGGTATCTTCATCAAGTTCTGTTCATGGTGACAATTCCTGGGTCGGTGTTGCTTTCATTCGAAAACTGTCAATATTAGAGTCACATTCTCCACCATTTGCCAGCTCACAGCAGCAAGGATGGTACCGGTTGTTTCGATAGGGTCCTCCTCGCTATCGCACTAGGGTAGAAGCCGCATCCCGCCGTCTCAACAATGGACCAGGATAAAAACAATCGCCAGATATCCGCCGTCTGTACAGCACCGAGCATTGCTGTTCGGCAAGTAGGAGAGATACTTAGTAGAGGTCACTCGAATACAGAGTCGATACGGGTTCTTCTGTTCCGATAGCGAGGCTGATACCTCGATGTCCTTGACCCACTTTCGTACTGTGAGCTGTGCCTAGGTCCCGACGTGCATGGTATGAAGGTTGGACGCCGAGGTTAAACCGGATGATAATGCTTTATACCCTGACATTGTAGCTGACGTAGAAGATAGGTTAATGTACCTGACAACGCTTTACACTGATATAAGAAATGTGTGTGTATGTTTTACGTTTATTTATCGTCGCTACCGGTTACCCATATGAGCGACGCCTCCTGAAGAGATTAGTCATTTTAGATGTTTGGACGATAGTGCAATGATACAGACAGATACCCATTCCAGAGTCTCCTCTGGTTCTTTTGTGTGCGCGTTGTAAAGCACCGACATGAGACCTCGGTTTAAAGTCCCATCTGAAAGACTGAACGATTTTATTATGGTCAGACGGGGGATCGAAACTGGCATACGCGTTATGTCTTATCAATAGAGTTGACATGCTTAATGTTAAGTACTATATAGTATATATACATCGTACGTATGATATAATGTAACACTCGATCCCCCGTCTGACCCTAATAAAATTAATTATTTCAGATGGAACTTTAAGCCGAGGTCTCGTGTCTGTGCTTTACACCGTGCACGTAAAAGAACCAGCGGATATTCTGGAATGGGTCTCTGTCTTTGTCATTGAACTATCCTCCAACAATCTAAAATGACTAATCTCGTCTCGTGTCGGTGGTATACACAGTGCACGTAAACGATGCAGAGGAGACTCTGGAACGGGTCTGTTCATGGTGACAATTCCTGGGTCGGTGTTACTTTCATTCGAAAAATGTCCCTATTAGAGTCACATTCTCCACCATTTGCAGCTCACAGCAGCAAGGATGGTACCGGTTGTTTCGATAGGGTCCTCCTCGCTATCGCACTAGGGTAGAAGCCGCATCCCGCCGTCTCAACAAAGGACCAGGATAAAAACAATCGCCAGATATCCGCCGTCTGTACAGCACCGAGCATTGCTGTTCGGCAAGTCCTATGTCTTATCAATAGAGTTGACATGCTTAATGTTAAGTACTATATATTATATATACATCGTATGTATGCTATAATGTAACACTCGATCCCCCCTATCTCTGTCTGTATCATTGCACTATCCTCCGAACATCTAAAATGACTAATCTCTTCAGGAGGCGTCGCTCATATGGGCAACCAGTAGTGATGATAAATAAACGTAAAACACACACATATAACGTAACTTATGTCATCATACAATTATAATTTCATTATCTGTTACAGTGTTGCATGTAAATGGCCCATGTGTGGGTTTATATGCAAATAAAGCGTATTCTTCTATATTAATCGAGGTGAATGAGAGGCTAAGACAATTGTGGAGACGCTTTCAATATACATGCAAAATGATATTTTAATTGCAAAGCCACTCTATGCTTCATATGAAAAGCGTTCTACTGTTACACTAATCAGTAGTTGTATGTTTTACTTCATTCTTAATGTCCGCCTCCGTGGTCGAGTGGTCAAGGTCGCTGACTTGTATACCACTGTAACCTATCATCACTGATGGTCACGGATTCGAGCCCCGTTCAGACCGTGTCTCATTTATATGAACAAGTTGGCAGTTTCTTACGGAGGTTGGTGCACCCAAGTACTGGTTAACCACTGGAGCCTACACACATAAAGTGGCTGCTTAGCACAGGTGGCTGCTTAATAAAATCACATATTGAGAATCTGAAAAATGGCCGCTTAATAAAGGTTGGCTGCTTAAAAGAGGTAACCATTAACATTATAATAAATTATAGTTTATACACATTTATTTTAGCTCGATTGCGAAACAAGTTGTTTCAAACTTATATTAATTACTCTGGAGACCTCATTCCTGATGGAATCCATTGCCATGAAGGAGAGAAGAGGCAATGTGGAATTTAAATGCCTTGCCTAAGGGCACAATCGTAACGGCTCCAGCGGGGCTCGAACTCCGGACCTCTCGCACCTGAAGCGAACGCACATCCACTGCGCTATCACGACTTCCACTGTATAATATATATGTATACATTTTAGGTGGAACGATTACTCTGATCTCAGTCAGCTGTTGGGATGGGCATATATATGTCTTTGACTTGTTGGTAAACAAAGAGATCATGTATGGTGGTGGCCTGAGCAGACTGTTCCAGTGTACAGAGTTGCTGAAGGTTAATAATGCATTGATATTATGAGGTAGTTCGGTTACGAGGCGGATACAGTGTCCGCTGCACCATAGAGGGGCTCCGAATGTGAACTAACTAGATACTCGCACTGCATTGACAAATACCGCACTGCATTGACTAAATATCGCACTTCATTAGACTAAATACCGCACTTCATTGACTAAATACCGCACTGCATTGACTAAATACCGCACTGCATTGACTAAATACCGCACTGCATTGATTAAATACCGCACTGCATTGACTAAATACCGCACTGCATTGACTAAATACCGCACTGCATTGATTAAATACCGCACTGCATTGATTAAATACAGCACTGCATTGACTAAATACCATGTTGCATCGTCAGCAAACATATAACATTAGAACATGTTACATCATCAGCAAACATATAACATTAGAACGTGTTGCATCGTCAGCAAACATATAACATTAGAACATGTTGCACCGTCAGCAAACATATAACATTAGAACATGTTGCATCGCCAGCAAACATATAGCATTAGAACATGCTGCATCGACAACAAATATATAACATTAGAACATGTTGCATCGTCAGCAAACATATAACCTTAGAACATGTTGCATCATCAGCAATCGTATAACATTAGAACATGTTGCATCATCAGCAAACATATAACCTTAGAACATGTTGCATCATCAGCAATCGTATAACATTAGAACATGTTGCATCATCAGCAAATATACATACATTCTTTGTTTCTCTTTCTGATAAATTTCTATACTTTTATTGTTATTATTTTTATTATTATTATTTTATTTTAATTAATATTATTATTATTGTCGTCATTATTGTTAGTTTAAGCAATATTTTATTTATACAGGAATAGTTTCAACAGCACAGTTAGGATTGGGGAAAAGGGTTATATAGTAACTTATTCGTCTCCCTTTCCTTATATACAATTACATACACCCACATATTCTGTTATGACAGGTTACATTACCAGTATTGCTTAGTATGACATATTTTATAATGCTATAAAGCGAGTTTAAGCACAAGAAGGAAATAGAACATGCAACAAAAACGTTCGGAATTGGGTTGGAATATTTCGTTTTGATATAACAGGAAGAGAAGGAAAGACTGTTGTTGCTCCAGACCATTATCCCCCCCCAACCGTTCCATCTCGCGAACTTATTGGAATCATGCTGTCGCTGCTATATATTGCTTATAGTGCTGTACTTTTATATATTGCTGTACTTTTATATATTGCTTATGTTGCTGTACTTTTATATATTGCTGTACTTTTATATATTGCTTATATTGCTGTACTTTTATATATTGCTGTACTTTTATATATTGCTTATATTGCTGTACTTTTATATATTGCTGTACTTTTATATATTGCTTATATTGCTGTACTTTTATATATTGCTGTACTTTTATATATTGCTGTACTTTTATATATTGCTTATATTGCTGTACTTTTATATATTGCTGTACTTTTATATATTGCTTATATTGCTGTACTTTTATATATTGCTGTACTTTTATATATTGCTGTACTTTTATATACTTTTATATATTGCTGTACTTTTATATATTGCTGTACTTTTATATATTGCTTATATTGCTGTACTTTTATATATTGCTGTACTTTTATATATTGCTTATATTGCTGTACTTTTATATATTGCTGTACTTTTATATATTGCTGTACTTTTATATACTTTTATATATTGCTGTACTTTTATATATTGCTGTACTTTTATATATTGCTTATATTGCTGTACTTTTATATATTGCTGTACTTTTATATTGCTGTACTTTATATACTTTTATATATTGCTGTACTTTTATATATTGCTGTACTTTATATATTGCTTATATTGCTGTACTTTTATATATTGCTGTACTTTTATATATTGCTGTACTTTTATATATTGCTGTACTTTTATATATTGCTGTACTTTTATATACTTTTATATATTGCTGTACTTTTATATATTGCTGTACTTTTATATATTGCTTATATTGCTGTACTTTTATATATTGCTGTACTTTTATATATTGCTGTACTTTTATATATTGCTGTACTTTTATATATTGCTGTACTTTTATATATTGCTGTACTTTTATATACTTTTATATATTGCTGTACTTTTATATATTGCTGTACTTTTATATATTGCTTATATTGCTGTACTTTTATATATTGCTGTACTTTTATATATTGCTGTACTTTTATATATTGCTGTACTTTTATATACTTTTATATATTGCTGTACTTTTATATATTGCTGTACTTTTATATATTGCTTATATTGCTGTACTTTTATATATTGCTGTACTTTTATATATTGCTGTACTTTTATATATTGCTGTACTTTTATATATTGCTGTACTTTTATATATTGCTGTACTTTTATATACTTTTATATATTGCTGTACTTTTATATATTGCTGTACTTTTATATATTGCTTATATTGCTGTACTTTTATATATTGCTGTACTTTTATATATTGCTGTACTTTTATATATTGCTGTACTTTTATATATTGCTGTACTTTTATTATTATTATTGTTATTGTTATTGTTATTATTATTATTGTTATTATTATTATTATTGTTATTATTATTATTATTATTATTATTGTTATTATTATTATTATTATTATTATTATTATTGTTATTATTGTTATTATTATTATAATCGTGGTGTTATTATTTATGTGAATATTTATATTGTTAATGATTTTATTTTTTGAATTGTACTATTTTAGATATTCCATGATTGCGCACCAGCCAGCACAACATTACTGAAACAGTTTGGCGTCATATTAAGAAATTTCTTTGACACACAGGTAAGCGTCATTTTGTACTATACGACATATTTATCTAATAATATATATATATTTCTGAAATGTCCATGTGTGTGTTTACCAAATTGAAACCTGTTCTCTTAATAACCAGCTGATATAGTCAGTAAATATTGATAATTTATGCGCTAATTAGTGTTCAAACGAATACGCATTGGCCAATAGATGAGCTTCATGTGGTCACGTGTCTATACATTTTCTTCAAGAGTCCGCCTGCGTGGTCGAGTGGTTAAGGTCGCTGACTTGTATACCACTGTAACCTATCATCACTGATGGTCACGGGTTCGAGCCCCGCTCAGGCCGTGTCTCATTTATATGAAAAAGTTGGCAGTTTCTTACGGAGGTTGGTGCACCCAAGTATTGGTTAACCGCTGGAGCCTGCCCAGGAAAGGTGTTGTTAAGTAAACTGCCCGCCGGCGATATAGCCCAAAATGGTGCTGATGCAGGCGTAAAACCCGAAATATAACATAACATAACATTTTCTTCAAGTACTGAAAATGGGAAAATGGCAATAAAAAAATGAATGGTAAAATTTTCAGAACTATAAATAATTTTTTTATATGCTCTTTATTTCTCATCAAAACCTACCTTATAATGCCCCAGAATGCATCTGCGGCGATAGACTTTCAAAAATGTTCAGGGGGAGATACCCCCGGACCCACTACACTAATGGTGCATACACATATATTAAGCCCATGTTACGCCTAATGAGAAACAAGTGCCTGTTGAGTGACGATAATTTATTTCTCTCAGTCTCGAGTACATGAACATGTACAAACATACGGATATGTAGTCCAGTGGTAACACGCTGGACTGGTAATCCAGGGATCGCAGGTTCGATTCCCCGTCTGACCCTAATACAATTAACAGTCTTTCAGATGGGACGGTAAACCGAGGTCTCGTGTCGGTGCTTTACACCGTGCACATAAAAGAACCAGAGGAGACTCTGGAATGGGTCTCTATCTGTATTATACACTATCCTCCAAAAATCTAAAATGACTAATATCTTCAGGAGGCGTCGCTCACATGGGCAACCGGTAGCGACGATAAATAAACGTAAACACACACACACACACATGTGTCCACAAACATCGTATACCCGTGTCCACATGGTACACTATCTACATCTACCAAATATGAAAACGACGTTCACTTAAATATATATATATATTAAATGGATGTCGTTTTCAGGTTGATAAATATATATTCTGATCAACAAAGATTCTCCGGGTAGGCCTACTCCGGTTTCCTCCCACATGAATGACCACACTTACGCGTGCATCCTCACCAACGAGAGTGATTAATATAAGTTGTTAAAACTTGTTTCGCAATCGTTGTAAAATAAATAAAGATTAAATTAATGTGTTTATGTAATTTACTGGGGACAAATCAGTGCATACTTTCCAAGGAACAATACGCTGAGAAATGTCTGACAGTTCCAGAACCTGTAAATGATCAAATGTGTGGAGAATAGAAAGTAGTGTCTGGGAATATACTATATGATTTACAAAAGGTATATCTGTAGCCAGTGTCACCTCTATTTGGCTGTCCGATTAGCGCAGTTGTTAGTGCGCTCGCTCCTCACCAATGCAACCCTTGTTCGATCTTCGGACCAGGAAGTATGTGAGATGGTACGGTGGTCACCAGATCGGACAGGTGTGTTTTCTCCGGGTACTCCGGTTTCCTCCCACACGAATGACCACATATACGCTTTCATCCGCGCCAACGAGAGTGATTAATATAAGTTGTTAAAACTTGCTTCGCAATTATTGTAAAATAAATAAAGTTTAATCTCTTTGTTAACCTCTAATTTGGGAATGCATCGGAGAATACAAAATACATCGCCTCATTGACTTTACTAAAAAGCGCACCATCAATAGAATCATTGCTTTCAACAACCACATGCAGGAGAGAACGAACGATATGACTTAGCTAGCATAATTCAAAGTTCGTGAAACCAGCCACAGATTTAATACAATATTGTATACATTATAGGTAGCATATTCCGTGGTGATGGAAAGGAAAGGATTGAGTCCTCGACGTCTCTCCTTCACGGAACTGTGTGATGTGTATCACCTAGTGTTACACACTCCTTCGTACGATCTACAGGTATGGCATTATTGTTCTGCTACTGCAGCAAATGTACTTACATACCTATTGTAACTTACTTTATTGGTGGGTTGTTGTAATTAATTAGCATGCTCGTAGTCACACTGAGGCACACCGAGGCAGCTGCCTCGGTTATAATTTCCAAAGCAAAATAAATAATGAAAAATTAAATAAATAAAATGCAAACAATATCCCGTTTCTGTATAAAATGTTGACTGCTAGAGAGCTGAAATGGTCAGTACATAATTATACGTCTAGAAATCAGAACAAGCAGGAAATCAAGGGGGAACATGCCCCCGGACCACCTATATTGCCATGGTTGAAATTTTCCTCTGGCTACGGTACTGATTAATGCGCTGTCCTGCCCTGTCTGAAACATGTTTATAGTTTTGCAGTTTTGAAATAACTGTTTAGTTTTAAGTGTACAATACAATATTCTGATTATAATAACTGAAAGCTGTTTGTTTAAAAGAATACTATACTATAGCCAGTTTCAGATTTGATCAAGACGAGTTCTTGTTCGATTTACAGGGTAAATTTCAGTTGAAAACGAACATACTTGTTAAAACAAATCCGTTCCGTATTTAGAAAAGAGAGACCAAGCAAAGTGATTGGTTTGGAGGAAATTCCAGCTTAGAGAGTTATGGTTTTCATGCGTTAGCTGTATATCGGACTATGGATATTTATGATATGTACACATTTCACTTGATGGTATATCTGCTACAATGTAAAAGTATTCGCGTGTTTAGGTTTGTATTAATTGGAAGGAACCGCATATGAATTGGTTTGCCGCGTGTTATGGTGATGAAAATACTTGTTTATGATACAGCTAGCAAATAGCTTTAAGAACATGTTCACTTACACATACCATAAATGTTCGTTTTATTTAAGTTTATTTAAGCTATCTGAAAGACTGTTAATATTATTAGAGTCGGACGGGGATTGAATCTGTGATTCATGTCATCGAAGTATATTGATGTCACTAAAAGTGTGTCACTATTGTAGAGATTGTTAGCAGAGGATGTGAACGTGTGGGCAAGGCGACCATGTACACGTGACATGTTGCTCGTGGCAGCCTCGTTTGTACAGCCATTAGTTCCAGTATTATTTACAGAAACAGACAGGTTGGTGGAAGAACTTTCTATGGTATGCGTAGACGGAATTCATAAAGGGTTTAGGCCTAGTGAATGCGTAAATAAACGTTTACTCGGTCGTGTACCAGTTGGCCAGCATTACACCATTTAAAACATCAACATATTCCGTTTATCAAATCGGTTGACTGGGCTAATTTCTATTGAGGCATATTTGATATGTGTTATTGCTTGTTTTTTGTTCTTTCCTACTATTTTGATGTTTTGCTCTGCAAAAAAAGACAATACAAACAGAAAATATGTGTCATTTCGCTATAACCCGTGCTAAAAATTAAAAATGAACGTTGTTATAATCTCAAAATTGAAATATGTAAAGTACATTGTAAATCATCGCAACTATTGTGTTCAAATGCCGATATAATGCAACAAACGGACGACAAATGAATATACATAAGCACACATGTATATAACGGTAAATCTATATATAACGGTAAATCTATATATAACGGTAAATCTGTACCATAAATCGTGTTTAGTTTAATCATATTTTATTGCTATATACATGTACATAATAAATTCAAAGACATATATAATAAGAGCAAAAGCAAATGGGTTGGGCCACAAGTTCTGAACAACATTAGTAATTGGCCCTTCTCATGAGAGTATGTTGAACTTAGTGCAATACTGGCGAATATGTAACTTATGACATGCATATTTGAAGTTTAATGAGATATTATGTATCAAGTCGAAAGGCAATTGAAGCAGTGTTTGAATGATACAAATAAAAAACTCAACTTTTACTACCGCTGTTGCTAGGTTCCGTTGCTAAATCGTGTTAATCAGAATACACACTCTGTATTACACATACATGCATGTCGACCCTATTAACATTATTTTGTTAATTCAACAAACCGCATATACGACCTTTGTTTATTAGGAAATTACATTTTGTAGAAATGTGCGTTATCATTGATGTAGTGTCGCTTTAAAGCAGAATGTATTGTCCTATTATATGGTATAATTCCAAACACCCCAAATATTTGCCTCAAAAACTGAGTATTTCAACTAATAAACAAACATCGTATATGCGATTTGTTGACATAACAAACTAATGGCAATTGGGTCGACATTCATTCATACAACTCGTGTATCCTGAATAACACGATTTATGGTGCATGTTTACCGTTATATCTCACAGTTGTGCCTATGCATCTTTATGTGTACACTAATCTTAGTTAAATTATCCATAAACAACATTATCTCGCGTTTAGTATTGACTCCGATGACAAACACACGTCAATTCAGGAGCATGGATGACCATTATATGAAATCCTACTTTCACTTTTGAAGGTTTGTAGACCACACAAACACTGTCTATTGATTCAATGTTTAGTGTTCGAATGTATTCGGAAGCATTTGCAATAGCTATGCATTTATACGTGAACAAAGCATTTTAATTGCTTTTTGCGATGTAATGTCGCTTTAACCCTTTCAACCCCACAGGCCTCTAAATAGGCTTATGAAAAATGTAGATCCAGATGAGCCGGCTCGTAACGAGCCGTCTCATCAGGATCTGCACTTTTTTGCCAGTAATAATTATTACTATTTTTAGATAAAATTACCCATTTTGATAAATGAACTGATCCAAATGTAATTTTGTTATTATTTTATTGGTCTAAAAATATCATGGACCAGTCCATGTCAGTTACTTGGGGTTGAAAGGGTTAAGCAAAGGTATGTCCAATGCCAACTCCGATTGTGTGGCATTAGCTATTACGGCATACCGGAGAATATAAATAGTTTCGATGTTTAACTTCTAAATGGGATATAAAACATGGTTAGTTATTCTCATGTGGTGTCATTCTCAAGTTAATATTATATTCTGTATCCATTGCAGCATGCTACCACCGGAAACCGATGAATGGTTTGTGCACCGGTGTGAAGAAACTCGACGTTCAAAGATGAAATCAAGTGCACTTGAATCGGGGCAGAAAATCAAGTGTAGCAGAAACCATTCATGCGGCATTGAGCACTTGTTTGGAACTTACTTCTGTCTTTGTCCCAGCTGTGTTTGCAGCATGAATACGACACAGAATTACCACCAAATAGGCAGGGAAACAGCAGGATATATCGAGCGGAATATAAAGTGACGTGTGTGAATACGTCTAAAAGCCTGTCACATCTAGATATAGAGCATCATTTTCTGAAGTTTCTGAGTATAATGTTAATTATTCATATGCGGGCGTAACGGCAGTTCCGGGAATTCGTAAGCCTGCTAGCAAAACTGGCAGGGAAAGCGACAGCCAGCCGCCATTCAGGGAATAATTGGCTCCGTGGTCTCGTGGCTCATCTTCACTACAGGGAAAGGTCGTGGGTTGGTTATCCGGGAACATGCGGGCTGTCACCGTTGCGGTAGGGAACCTTCTCTTAGCGTTTCGTGAATGGGTTCGTTAGCCAAATCGCGGCTATACCGAATGCAATGCCGTCTACCATTAGTGCAAGTTCTTCTTCTTCGTGTTCGAGGGCTTGCATACTTCTTGTGTCAATATTTATTGGGTCAGGGGCGTACGAGAAACTACCATGGGCCAACGACTGGGCCAGTCTACACGTGTTATCGTCGGGGGATAGTTCGATCGCGTCTATAGCAATTTCGTTGTTATTTCGTCGTATTGGGATTTATTTCCCGGGACATATCACCAGGGGCCATATCCAGTCCACGGCCAAATACGTAGTCGACTTTGGACCCAGGCGTACTACAGAACGTCCTGGTTATTTACATGTCAGGCCAATTTATCAAATTTATCAAAGCACTGTTTGGCCGCCTCTGTAATTATTAATATCGGTAATAAGTAAATGTCTGTACAATTAGTTCATGATAGCAGGAATATAAATGTTAACGGATCGTGATTATATGGTGGTACTTTGAATATCTGGAGGAGAAACAATCCATCGAATCATTGATCTCAATTAGAAGATTAAAATCGCAATTTTGTTATATAAAATTATACCCTGTGATTGCGACAAAAGTGCAGGTTTGATTAGATTGAAGATGAAATAAGCATAGGTCTTCACTGGGTTCATTTTGTTTTGCAATGGTGGAATTAAAAATATATAGTATATAATTATAATACACGATGCATATGAAATTAACGATAAGATAGGACATTCCGTAATAGATAGAAATTTGCGAAAATTAGAGCGCTGAATCCAACTCTAGAAATAGCAACGTATGTTTGTTTTTGTTAATTGTTGACTTCCTTATACTCCAGTGTTAGAGCGTCGGATTTGACTTTGTGTTTGTCAAAGTCAAGTCAAAATACATGTTATTCTCTAATTTCACATGCATACATGAAATAATGAGGCTTACGATAACAAATATGTACGAGGAGTGGATAAGTGAACATGATATGTTGCAAATAATAAACATTATAGAACTATTATTGTTGAGATAGAGAATTATTCGATTTTCAGGTACAGTATAGTAGAGGAGATCGTGAAATGAACAATTGTCTTTCTTTTCATTGGTACAAGAAATTTAATAGATTTGGGGATCCAAGGAGAGTCGAGCATTTTGTCAATGGCGTTAATTAGAAATAGTTAGTATCTAAATATTAAATGGTAACGTATCAAAGGTGGTAATCCATAGTGCATAGTCTATGTTTCATGAGATCTATAAATTGGAGCATCTCACAGTAATAACATATTTATATATTGTATATCTTTACGATTAATCTGTCTACATAATGCGGATAACAAAATCGGAGTAAGTCAGATGTAATTGTGTTTGTCATTGGTAGATGAAGCACATATACATTTACACTTTTTAAATTGAGACAGTCATCTATGACTGTCACGTTATATTGGGTGTTTATTTAATAATATTTTATTGCGTTATATTGGGTGTTTATTTAATAATATTTTATTGCGTTATATTGGGTGTTTATTTAATAATATTTTATTGCGTTATATTGGGTGTTTATTTAATAATATTTTATTGCGTTATATTGGGTGTTTATTTACCATAATGACGAATACAATTTAGAAATCACATAACATTATATCGGGGTTATAGATAGATAGTTTTATTCTGGTAAAGAAATAGAATATATGTCATAAAACAAATACAAAATCAATGTCAACATAGTAAATGTGAGCATTAACGTGCAGAGTAGATGACATATAATCAATACCAAGGATAACACAACAAAGCTCTCTTATTTCCATTGTGGTCCTTAATACCATTTACGATAATACCAGCGCCATTTTTACCTATATTTTCCTAGTGCTATATATGGTATATAATTCTTGCTGTTTGCAAGTATAGTGTGAGTAATATTTCAATAGCATCATTTATTGCATACGTTACTATAAATAGTGACACATTTAATGGTAGAAAAGCAAAATATCTGGTAGACGCGGGCAATATATTTCGATTTTCGGCTCTGAGAACGAATCACGAGCAAGTGTCACAGGTAGCAACAACATAGTAACTACATTGTGTAAATATGGCCGCCGAAGCAACACTAAACTCGTTGTCTGACATATTGTTGTCTCTTGACGGTAAAATGGCTGAGCGAAATAAGCAAATAACAGCAGAAGAAACATACGGCTATGTATGCAATAAAGAAGTTATTAAACAGCTGCGGTGGGCCATTTGTGGATATTGGCGCACCTATCCGATATTGGCCCTCGGGCCTAACGGCCATCGGGCCAATATCTCCATAGGGTGCGCCAATATCCACAAATGGCCCACCTCCGCGGTTTAATAACCTCTAAGTATTGTTTGATATCATGCAATACGTATATTTTTTGCCGTATGTATATGTGTTTTATTTTTGTTATGACGTTCTCGGCAAAGGTTGTATTTAACAATGGAATGTTCTTTTCTGCGTTTCGGCGAGGTATGAAATGTCAGTGTTTTGCACCTAATTTGCATAAAACCCAGAGATGAAATATCAATGTTTTACAAGTAAGTATGTGTAAAATAACTAACATTCCACAGACGGATCTGTAGTCCAATGGTAACACGCTGGACTGGTAATCCAGGGATCGCAGGTTCGATCCCCCGTCTGACCCTAATAAAATTAACAGTCTTTCAGATGGGACGTTAAACCGAGGTCTCGTGTCGGTGCTTTACACTGTGCACGTAAAAGAACCAGAGGAGATTCTGGAATGGGTCTCTGTCTGTATCATGCACTATCCTACAAACATCTAAACTGACTAATCTCTTCAGGAGGCGTCGCTCATATGGGCAACCGGTGGCGACGATAAATAAGCGTAAAAACACACACAACTAACATTCCATACCTCGATGAAACGCAGAAAAAGAACATTCAAATGTTATAATTACAACTAATATTTTTCAAATATATTTTACAAATTACAAAACAAGTTCTCACACCATACAAAAAGTAGTCCACAAAGTATATTAGTGAGAATAGAATAATTTTGCAATTCAGTAGGTTATGAAATACGCTCGCCCACATGGTTGGCCGTTGGCGAGGGTAAATAAGCTCAAATCATCATCTATGAACTGCGAGCACATGGGCTTAATCAGCCAATCAGAATGGCGCTATTGCAGGAAGTTGTAATTATTTCCCGTTAATTTAAAATCTTTCATATTAATATTAGCATTATTATTATTATTATTATTTATACAGTGGTTTCGTTATATTGTTTAAAACAGAACATGACTCGGTGAGTTTGCACCAGAACACCCATACAAGTGTATGACCATAGAATGTGCTCAAGATCATTCACCGAATAGCGCTAACTAGTTGACTACGTCATCTGCCTGCACACAATGTCAAATGTGTATCAATCAGGGGGTGGGGTTCAACTGATGTTTCACAAATTACAAACACCATGACGACAGACAATCGTCCGTGGATACTGTTTCACAAGATTGGTACTCGATTGGAATGATCCGTATCGTTGTTTTTGTCTTGTATACCAATGATCCTCCGATATTGGTCTACCAATGGTCCTCCGATATTGGTCTACCAATGGTCCTCCGATATTGGTCTACCAATGTCCTCCGATATTGGTCTACCAATGATCCTCCGATATTGGTCTACCAATGGTCCTCCGATATTGGTCTACCAATGGTCCTCCGATATTGGTCTACAAATGATCCTCCGATATTGGTCTACAAATGGTCCTCCGATATTGGTCTATCAATGGTCCTCCGATATTGGTCTACCAAGGGTCCTCCGATATTGGTCTACCAATGGTCCTCCGATATTGGTCTACAAATGGTCCTCCGATATTGGTCTACAAATGGTCCTCCGATATTGGTCTACAAATGGTCCTCCGATATTGGTCTACCAAGGGTCCTCCGATATTGGTCTACCAATGGTCCTCCGATATTGGTCTATCAATGGTCCTCCGATATTGGTCTACAAATGGTCCTCCGATATTGGTCTACAAATGGTCCTCCGATATTGGTCTACAAATGGTCCTCCGATATTGGTCTACAAATGGTCCTCCGATATTGGTTTACAAATGGTCCTCCGATATTGGTCTACCAATGGTCCTCCGATATTGGTCTACAAATGGTCCTCCGATATTGGTCTACAAATGGTCCTCCGATATTGGTCTACCAATGATCCTCCGATATTGGTCTACAAATGTCCTCCGATATTGGTCTACCAATGGTCCTCCTATATTGGTCTACAAATGGTCCTCCGATATTGGTCTACAAATGGTCCTCCGATATTGGTCTACAAATGGTCCTCCGATATTGGTCTATCAATGGTCCTCCGATATTGGTCTACAAATGGTCCTCCGATATTGGTCTACCAAGGGTCCTCCGATATTGGTCTACCAATGGTCCTCCGATATTGGTCTACAAATGGTCCTCCGATATTGGTCTACAAATGGTCCTCCGATATTGGTCTACAAATGGTCCCCCGATATTGGTCTACAAATGGTCCTCCGATATTGGTCTACAAATGGTCCTCCGATATTGGTCTACAAATGGTCCTCCGATATTGGTCTATCAATGGTCCTCCGATATTGGTCTACAAATGGTCCTCCGATATTGGTCTATCAATGGTCCTCCGATATTGGTCTACCAATGGTCCTCCGATATTGGTCTATCAATGGTCCTCCGATATTGGTCTACAAATGGTCCTCCGATATTGGTCTACCAATGGTCCTCCGATATTGGTCTATCAATGGTCCTCCGATATTGGTCTACAAATGGTCCTCCGATATTGGTCTACCAATGGTCCTCCCGATATTGGTCTACATGTGTTTTACGTTTATTTATCGTCGCTACCGGTTGCCCATATGAGCGACGCCTCCTGAAGAGATTAGTCATGTTAGATTGTTGGAGGATAATGCAATGATACAGACAGAGACCGATTCAAGAGTCTCCAATGGTTCTTTTACGCATACGGTATACAGCACCGACACAAGACGTCGGTTTAACGTCGCATCTGAAAGACTTAATTGTATTAGGATCAGACGAGGGATCGAACCTGCGATCGCTGGATTACCAGTCCAGCATGTTACCACTGGACTACAGATCCGTCTGTCCGATATTGGTCTATACAAGTTAACGATTCTATACACGACTAGTCCTGCTGTATTGTTCAATATGTAGCCACTATCGAGCTATTGGTGGTATAAGTAGGCCTACTGTTGAAGTATATCAAACTACATGTCTGCACAAATAAACCTACCTGAAATCGACCAATATGGCGGGCGGTCATTTTAAAATTTACCATCGAATACAAATAACACGATTGTGCAATATATAGTAATTCGTACTATTTGTGCAAACTGCACCAAAATTGGCAGGTATGTTTGGAATGAGTAACCAACTACGTGACTGAAACATGTCAGCCGTTAGACACTTACATCTACCACACCCGAGTAGCTCCTGACAACATATCGAAGCTTGGGGATAGGGATGACTAAACATTGTTCCCATTTGTTAGCGGCACATATTTTGGCATCCCCACTCGACTTGACTTGCAGGCTAAGTCAATGCTTCTCCAGTAGTAAGCAGTCTGATAAACTACACGCCCACTATGTACCAATAGAGTTGCGGGTGTTGGTGACTGCTTTCAATGGACCTACTCTTCCTTGTTAGCAGTTGCTTGCATGTCTCTGGTTCTTGTAAAACTACTTGTTCTACCATACAGATAGTGTTAGCGAAGTGGTATCGCATTCACTTCAGATGCGAGTTGAAGTTCGCGCCTAACTGTAGCCGTTACGATTGTGCCCTTATGCTAGGCGTTTAAATTTCACACTGTCTCTTCCCACACACCGCCTCTTCTCACCCCATCGTGGCGATGAATGAGGTATCTAGAGAAATTAATCTAACGTTGTTAAAACGTATTTCGCAATCCAGCTAGAATATATATATTTGTGTAAGCTAAAGAAATATCGCCCCGCAAGCATAACACAGGCATAACATTCCAAACAACTTTTCCATAATGAGGATAAGACCATCCAAAGTCATTTTAACAGAAGCCTATACGTTTTTTAGTATGTTTCATTACAATTAATGACATAAAATGGGACACTCAATTCGTTTATTTTTAACAGGAACATGACTTTTAACATTAACAACAACATACTTGGGAGTAGTGATATTTCATATGAACTGTTGGGTCACTCGTTGGAGACCAGTAAACAGTAAATACAAGATTATAACGTTTCAATTTGTGAGCAGTGCTATGTCGAGGCTAAATGAAAATGAACGCCTACGCATTAATGGTATCCGTTGAAGCTGGTATGGGCCAAGCCATTATTGATACACGTTTTCATGTCCATCGAAATACAATCCGGGATTTGTGGAGACTACAGCAACAGTTTGGCCACGTCAGGGATCGATCTCGTGCAGGACGTCCAATTGTTAGAAACGCTTCCAAAAGGTTGTTCAGATCTGGAATGCCATCCCACAAGCATTCTTGAACCGTCTGCTAGACTCCACGCGTGTACGTTGCCAGGCTTGCATTCAGGCAAACGGTGGACATACGAGGTAATAGCATTGTGAACTCGATATTGACCGCTGCTGCGTTTCGGTCACTCCCACACTGAACTTACTGATTCCATGTATGTGGAAAATGAAATGCAATTGTGAAAAAATAACAAATAAATTGTCCCTGAAAAACTTGTCCTACGTCATACATTTGTATTTTTATAACTCATTATAGACATGCACAGGTACTTTTTCCCGCTAGTATACAGTGCCTGAGAAATAACGCATGCACACTCGGTGCTAGTTTGTTTACTTCCTGTAGCGTCTCATTCTGTCAAATTTGACAGATAAATGATGTTTGTAATTCCGTGGTAATATTTCAATCGTGTTCGTGTATCAAATGCAGTAATTGTGATTTATTCCTGATAAATGGATAATAGAGGGCACGATTTCGATTTTCTTATCAAAGTAATAACAACGTTATTACTTGGCTAGTGTCGTATCGGCCTAGGTATTGACCATCGGCAACTTGATACCAGCCTGATACCTTTAATCGATACCTATGCCGATATGAAACTAGCCACGTAATAACATCTAACTAGCATCACATATGTACACGGTAATATCACATATATTACAGGTAATATAATCGGCTAACATCACATATATACCCAGTAATATAATCGGCTAACATCACATATACACCCGGTAATATAATCGGCTAACATCACATATATACCCAGTAATATAATCGGCTAACATCACATATACACCCAGTAATATAATCGGCTAACATCACATATATACCCAGTAATATAATCGGCTAACATCAAATATATACCCAGTAATATAATCGGCTAACATCAAATATATACCCAGTAATATAATCGGCTAACATCACATATATACCCAGTAATATAATCCGCTAACATCACATATATACCCAGTAATATAATCCGCTAACATCACATATATACCCAGTAATATAATCGGCTAACATCACATATATACCCAGTAATATAATCGGCTAACATCACATATATACCCAGTAATATAATCCGCTAACATCACATATATACCCGATAATATAATCGGCTAACATCACATATATACCCAGTAATATAATCGGCTAACATCACATATATACCCGATAATATAATCGGCTAACATCACATATACACCCGATAATATATTCGGCTAACATCATATATACATACACCCGATAATATAATCGGCTAACATCACATATACACCCGATAATATATTCGGCTAACATCATATATACATACACCCGATAATATAATCGGCTAACAACATATATACATACACCCGATAATATAATCGGCTAACATCATATATACATACACCCGATAATATATTCGGCTAACATCATATATACATACACCCGATAATATAATCGGCTAACATCATATATACATACACCCGATAATATATTCGGCTAACATCAAATATATACCCAGTAATATAATCGGCTAACATCACATATACACCCAGTAATATAATCGGCTAACATCACATATATACCCAGTAATATAATCGGCTAACATCAAATATATACCCAGTAATATAATCGGCTAACATCAAATATATACCCAGTAATATAATCGGCTAACATCACATATATACCCAGTAATATAATCCGCTAACATCACATATATACCCAGTAATATAATCCGCTAACATCACATATATACCCAGTAATATAATCGGCTAACATCACATATATACCCAGTAATATAATCGGCTAACATCACATATATACCCAGTAATATAATCCGCTAACATCACATATATACCCGATAATATAATCGGCTAACATCACATATATACCCAGTAATATAATCGGCTAACATCACATATATACCCGATAATATAATCGGCTAACATCACATATACACCCGATAATATATTCGGCTAACATCATATATACATACACCCGATAATATAATCGGCTAACATCACATATACACCCGATAATATATTCGGCTAACATCATATATACATACACCCGATAATATAATCGGCTAACAACATATATACATACACCCGATAATATAATCGGCTAACATCATATATACATACACCCGATAATATATTCGGCTAACATCATATATACATACACCCGATAATATAATCGGCTAACATCATATATACATACACCCGATAATATATTCGGCTAACATCAAATATATACCCAGTAATATAATCGGCTAACATCACATATATACCCAGTAATATAATCCGCTAACATCACATATATACCCAGTAATATAATCCGCTAACATCACATATATACCCAGTAATATAATCGGCTAACATCACATATATACCCAGTAATATAATCGGCTAACATCACATATATACCCAGTAATATAATCCGCTAACATCACATATATACCCGATAATATAATCGGCTAACATCACATATATACCCAGTAATATAATCGGCTAACATCACATATATACCCGATAATATAATCGGCTAACATCACATATACACCCGATAATATATTCGGCTAACATCAAAACAACACCCAAAAAACCAACACACAAACACCCAAAAACCAACACAAAACAACACCCAAAAAACCAACAACATATATACATACACCCGATAATATAATCGGCTAACATCATATATACATACACCCGATAATATATTCGGCTAACATCATATATACATACACCCGATAATATAATCGGCTAACATCATATATACATACACCCGATAATATATTCGGCTAACATCACATATATACCCAGTAATATAATCGGCTAACATCATATATACATACACCCGATAATATATTCGGCTAACATCATATATATACCCAGTAATATAATCAGCTAACATCATATATACCCAGTAATATTGCCTAAGCGGGGCTCGAACCAGCGACGATCTGGTTACAATTCAACTATCTTGACCACTGAGGGGGTCATTATGAAAACTGTGAAATAGCATCATTTTATACACCACGAGAAAGATTGCACATATTAAAAGTTAACTAATAACGGAAGGTTTACCGAACCGCATCCGTAAGAAACTACCAACTCGTTCATATACACAGACATGACCTAAGCGGGATTCGAACCAGCGACGACCAGGTTGCAAGTCAGCGATCTTAACCACCGAGGCGGTCATTATGAAAATTGTGAAATATCATCATTTTATACACCACGAGAAAGACTGCACATATTAAAAGTTAACTAATAACGGGATATTTACCGAACCGTATCCGTAAGAAACTACTAACGTTTTCATATACACAGACATGGCCTAAGCGGGACTCGAACCAGCGATGACCAGGATACAATTCAGCGATATTAACCACTCGACCACTGAGGCGGTCATTATCAAAATTGTGAAATATCATCATTTTATACACCACGAGAAAAAGTGCATAATTATATTAAAACTTAAAATAAGAACGTTGCCCATATCAGCGACGGGAAGTATTACCTACCAATAACTTTAGTTTACTGGACAGGCTGCAGCGGTTAACCAGTACTTTGTGCACCTCCGTACTGGAAACTACCAACTCGTTCATATAAACAGACATGACATAAGCGGGATTCGAACCAGCGACGACCAGGTTGCAAGTCAGCGATCTTAACCACCGAGGCGGTCATTATGAAATTGTGAAATATCATCACTTTATACACCACGAGAAAGATTGCACATATTAAAAGTTAACTAATAACGGGAGGTTTACCGAACCGCATCCGTAAGAAACTACTAACATTTTCATATACACAGACATGGCCTAAGCGGGACTCGAACCAGCGATGACCAGGATACAATTCAGCGATATTAACCACTCGACCACTGAGGCGGTCATTATCAAAATTGTGAAATATCATCATTTTATACACCACGAGAAAAAGTGCATAATTATATTAAAACTTAAAATAAGAACTTTGCCCATATCAGCGACGGGAAGTATTACCTACCAACAACTTTAGTTTAATGGAGAGGCTGCAGCGGTTAACCAGTACTTGGTGCACCTCCGTACTGGAATCTACCAACTCGTTCATATACACAGATATGACCTAAGCGGGATTCGAACCAGCGACGACCAGGTTGCAAGTCAGCGATCTTGACCACCGAGGCGGTCATTATGAAAATTGTGAAATATCATCATTTTATAAACCACGAGAAAGAGTGCACTTATTAAAAGTTAACTAATAACGGGATGTTTACCGAACCGCATCCGTAAGAAATTACTAACGTTTTCATATACACATACATGGCCTAAGCGGGATTCGAACCAACGATGACCAATTACAAGTCAGCGATCTTAACCACTCGACCACTGAGGCGGTCATTATGACAATTGTGAAATATCATCATTTTATACACCACGAGAAAAAGTGCATAATTATATTAAGACTTAAAACAAGAACGTAGCCCATATCAGCGACGGGAAGTATTACCTACCAACAACTTTAGTTTACTGGACAGGCTGCAGCGGTTAACCAGTACTTGGTGCACCTCCGTACTGGAAACTACCAACTCGTTCATATACACAGACATGACCTAAGCGGGATTCGAACCAGCGACGACCAGGTTGCAAGTCAGCGATATTAACCACTCCACCACCGAGGCGGTCATTATGAAAATTGTGAAATATCATCATTTTATACACCACGAGAAAGATTGCACATATTAAAAGTTAACTGATAATGAGAGGTTTAACCAACCGCATCCGTAAGAAATTACTAACGTTTTCATATACACAGACATGGCCTAAGCGGGATTCGAACCAGCGACGACCAGGTTGCAAGTCAGCGGTCTTAACCACCGAGGCGGTCATTATGAAAATTATGAAATATCATCATTTTATACACCACGAGAAAACTGCACATATTAAAATTAACTAAAACGTTGCCCATGCCTAAGCGGACTCGAACCAGCGAGACCAGGTTACAAGTCAGCGATCTTAACCACTCGACCACCGAGGCGGTCATTATGAAAATTGTGAAATATCATCATTTATACACCACGAGAAAAAGTGCATAATTATATTAAAATTAAAATAAGAACGTTGCCCAATCAGCGACGGGAAATTACCACCAACAACAAACACCAAACCAACCACCCCACAAACACCAACCCAAAACAACACAACCAACCAGCGACGAACAGGTTGCAAGTCAGCGATCTTAACCACTCGACCACCGAGGCGGTCATTATGAAAATTGTGAAATATCATCATTTTATACACCACGAGAAAGACTGCACATATTAAAAGTTAACTAATAACGTGATGTTTACCGAACCGCATCCATAAGAAACTACTAACGTTTTCATATACACAGACATGGCCTAAGCGGGACTCGAACCAGCGATGACCAGGTTACAAGTCAGCGATCTTAACCACTCGACCACCGAGGCGGTCATTATGAAAATTGTGAAATAGCATCATTTTATACACAACGAGAAAAAGTGCATAATTATATTAAAACTTAAAATAAGAACGTTGCCCATATCAGCGACGAAGTATTACCTACCAACAACTTTAGTTTACTGGACAGGCTGCAGCGGTTAACCAGTACGGCACCTCCGTACTGGAAACTACCAACTCGTTCATATAAACAGACATTGTCTAAGCGGGATTCGAACCAGCGACGACCAGGTTGCAAGTCAGCGATCTTAACCACTCGACCACCGAGGCGGTCATTATGAAAATTGTGAAATATCATCATTTTATACACCACGAGAAAGACTGCACATATTAAAAGTTAACTAATAACGTGATGTTTACCGAACCGCATCCGTAAGAAACTACTAACGTTTTCATATACACAGACATGGCCTAAGCGGGACTCGAACCAGCGATGACCAGGTTACAAGTCAGCGATCTTAACCACTCGACCACCGAGGCGGTCATTATGAAAATTGTGAAATATCATCATTTTATACACCACGAGAAAAAGTGCATAAATATATTAAAACTTAAAATAAGAACGTTGCCCATATAAGCGAGAATACCACCAACACAGACAGTCACGGTTAACCAGTACCACCCCGACGAAACACCAACTCGTTCATATAACAGACATGGCCTAAGCGGGGCTCGAACCAGCGATGACCAGGTTACAAGTCATCGATCTTAACCACTCGACCACCGAGGCGGTCATTATGAAAATTGTGAAATATCATCATTTTATACACCACGAGAAAAAGTGCATATATTAAAATTTAAAATAAGAACGTTGCCCATGACCTAAGCGAGATTCGAACCAGCGACGACCAGGTTGCAAGTCAGCGATCTTAACCACTCGACCACCGAGGCGGTCATTATGAAAATTGTGAAATAGCATCATTTTTACACAACGAGAAAAAGTGCATAATTATATTAAAACTTAAAATAAGAACATTGCCCATATCACACGGAAATGACCTAAGGCTCGAACCAGCGACGAACAGGTTGCAATTCAGCTATCTTAACCACTCGACCACCGAGGCGGTCATTATGAAAATTGTGAAATATCATCATTTTATACACCACGAGAAAGACTGCACATATTAAAAGTTAACTAATAACGTGATGTTTACCGAACCGCATCCGTAAGAAACTACTAACGTTTTCATATACACAGTCATGGCCTAAGCGGGACTCGAACCAGCGATGACCAGGTTACAAGTCAGCGATCTTAACCACTCGACCACCGAGGCGGTCATTATGAAAATTGTGAAATAGCATCATTTTTACACAACGAGAAAAAGTGCATAATTATATTAAAACTTAAAATAAGAACGTTGCCCATGACCTAAGCGAGAATCGAACCAGCGACGACCAGGTTGCAAGTCAGCGATCTTAACCACGCTCGCCCATATGGTTCGCCGTTGGCGAGGGTAAATAAGCTCAATCATCATCATCGATCTTAACCACTCGACCACCGAGGCGGTCATTATGAAAATTGTGAAATATCATCATTTTATACACCATGATAAAATGTGCATAATTATATTAAAATTTAAAATAAGAACGTTGCCCATGACTTAAGCGAGATTCGAGCTAGCGACGACCAGGTTGACAGGTCAGCGATCTTAACCACTAGACCACCGAGGCGGTCATTATGAAAATTGTGAAATAGCATCATTTTTACACAACGAGAAAAAGTGCATAATTATATTAAAACTTAAAATAAGAACATTGCCCATGACCTAAGCGAGATTCGAACCAGCGACGACCAGGTTGCAATTCAGCGATCTTAACCACTCGACCACCGAGGAGGTCATTATGAAAATTGTGAAATATCATCCTTTTATACACCACGAGAAAGACTGCACATATTAAAAGTTAACTAATAAAGTGATGTTTACCGAACCGCATCCTTAAGAAACTACTAACGTTTTCATATACACAGACATGGCCTAAGCGGGACTCGAACCAGCGATGACCAGGTTACATGTCAGCGATCTTAACCACTCGACCACCGAGGCGGTCATTATGAAAATTGTGAAATAGCATCATTTTATACACCACGAGAAAAAGTGCATAATTATATTAAAACTTAAAATAAGAACGTTGCCCATATCAGCGACGGGAAGTATTACCTACCAACAACTTTAGTTTATTGGACAGGCTGCAGCGGTTAACCAGTACTTGGTGCACCTCCGTACTGGAAACTACCAACTCGTTCATATAAACAGACATTGTCTAAGTGGGGGCTCGAACCAGCGATGAACAGGTTGCAAGTCAGCTATCTTAACCACTCGACCACCGAGGAGGTCATTATGAAAATTGTGAAATATCATCATTTTATACACCACGAGAAAGACTGCACATATTAAAAGTTAACTAATAAAGTGATGTTTACCGAACCGCATCCTTAAGAAACTACTAACGTTTTCATATACACAGACATGGCCTAAGCGGGACTCGAACCAGCGATGACCAGGTTACAAGTCAGCGATCTTAACCACTCGACCACCGAGGCGGTCATTATGAAAATTGTGAAATATCATCATTTTATACACCATGAGAAAATGTGCATAAATATATTAAAATTTAAAATAAGAACGTTGCCCATATCAGCGACGGGAAGTATTACCTACCAACAACTTTAGTTTACTGGACAGGCTGCAGCGGTTAACCAGTACTTGGTGCACCTCCGTACTGGAAACTACCAACTCGTTCATATACACAGACATGACCTAAGCGGGATTCGAACCAGCGACAACCAGGTTGCAAGTCAGCGATCTTAACAACTCGCCACCGAGTCGGTCATTATGAAAATTGTGAAATATCATCTTAACTAAAATATCATATTAACTTAAAATAAAACGTGCCCATGACTTAAGCGAGATTCAACCAGCGACGACCAGGTTGCAAGTCAGCGATCTTAACCACTAGACCACCGAGGCGGTCATTATGAAAATTGTGAAATATCATCATTTTATACACCACGAGAAAGACTGCACATATTAAAAGTTAACTAATAACGGAATGTTTACCGAACCGCATCCGTAAGAAACTACTAACGTTTTCATATACACAGACATGGCCTAAGTGGGACTCGAACCAGCGATGACCAGGTTACAAGTCAGCGATCTTAACCACTCGACCACCGAGGCGGTCATTATGAAAATTGTGAAATATCATCATTTTATATACACGAGAAAAAGTGCATAATTATATTAAAACTTAAAATAAGAACGTTGCCCATATCAACGACGGGAAGTATTACCTACCAACCTTTAGTTTACTGGACAGGCTGCAGCGGTTAACCAGTACTTGGTGCCCTCCGTACTGGAAACTACCAACTCGTTCATATAAACAGACATTGTCTAAGTGGGGGCTCGAACCAGCGATGAACAGGTTGCAAGTCAGCTATCTTAACCACTCGACCACCGAGGCGGTCATTATGAAAATTGTGAAATATCATCATTTATACACCACGAGAAAGACTGCACATATTAAAAGTTAACTAATAACGTGATGTTTACCGAACCGCATCCGTAAGAAACTACTAACGTTTTCATATACACAGTCATGGCCTAAGCGGGACTCGAACCAGCGATGACCAGGTTACAAGTCAGCGATCTTAACCACTCGACCACCGAGGCGGTCATTATGAAAATTGTGAAATAGCATCATTTTTACACAACGAGAAAAAGTGCATAATTATATTAAAACTTAAAATAAGAACGTTGCCCATGACCTAAGCGAGAATCGAACCAGCGACGACCAGGTTGCAAGTCAGCGATCTTAACCACGCTCGCCCATATGGTTCGCCGGTGGCGAGGGTAAATAAGCTCAATCAACATCATCGATCTTAACCACTCGACCACCGAGGCGGTCATTATGAAAATTGTGAAATATCATCATTTTATACACCATGATAAAATGTGCATAATTATATTAAAATTAAAATAAGAACGTTGCCCATATCAGCGACGGGAAGTATTACCTACCAACAACTTTAGTTTATGGACAGGCTGCAGGGTTAACCAGTACTTGGTGCACCTCCGTACTGGAAACTACCAACTCGTTCATATAAACAGACATTGTCTAAGTGGGGGCCAACCAGCGATGAACAGGTTGCAAGTCAGCGATCTTAACCACTCGACCACCGAGGAGGTCATTATGAAAATTGTGAAATATCATCCTTTTATACACCACGAGAAAGACTGCACACATTAAAAGTTAACTAATAAAGGAATGTTTACCGAACCGCATCCTTAAGAAACTACTAACGTTTTCATATACACAGACATGGCCTAAGCGGGACTCGAACCAGCGATGACCAGGTTACATGTCAGCGATCTTAACCACTCGACCACCGAGGCGGTCATTATGAAAATTGTGAAATAGCATCATTTTATACACCACGAGAAAAAGTGCATAATTATATTAAAACTTAAAATAAGAACGTTGCCCATATCAGCGACGGGAAGTATTACCTACCAACAACTTTAGTTTATTGGACAGGCTGCAGCGGTTAACCAGTACTTGGTGCACCTCCGTACTGGAAACTACCAACTCGTTCATATAAACAGACATTGTCTAAGTGGGGGCTCGAACCAGCGATGAACAGGTTGCAAGTCAGCGATCTTAACCACTCGACCACCGAGGAGGTCATTATGAAAATTGTGAAATATCATCCTTTTATACACCACGAGAAAGACTGCACATATTAAAAGTTAACTAATAAAGGGATGTTTACCGAACCGCATCCTTAAGAAACTACTAACGTTTTCATATACACAGACATGGCCTAAGCGGGACTCGAACCAGCGATGACCAGGTTACATGTCAGCGATCTTAACCACTCGACCACCGAGGCGGTCATTATGAAAATTGTGAAATATGATCATTTTATACACCATGAGAAAATGTGCATAAATATATTAAAATTTAAAATAAGAACGTTGCCCATATCAGCGACGGGAAGTATTACCTACCAACAACTTTAGTTTACTGGACAGGCTGCAGCGGTTAACCAGTACTTGGTGCACCTCCGTACTGGAAACTACCAACTCGTTCATATACACAGACATGACCTAAGCGGGATTCGAACCAGCGACAACCAGGTTGCAAGTCAGCGATCTTAACCACTCCACCACCGAGGCGGTCATTATGAAAATTGTGAAATATCATCATTTTATACACCACGAGAAAGACTGCACATATTAAAAGTTAACTAATAACGGAATGTTTACCGAACCGCATCCGTAAGAAACTACTAACGTTTTCATATACACAGACATGGCCTAAGTGGGACTCGAACCAGCGATGACCAGGTTACAAGTCAGCGATCTTAACCACTCGACCACCGAGGCGGTCATTATGAAAATTGTGAAATATCATCATTTTATATACCACGAGAAAAAGTGCATAATTATATTAAAACTTAAAATAAGAACGTTGCCCATATCAGCGACGGGAAGTATTACCTACCAACAACTTTAGTTTACTGGACAGGCTGCAGCGGTTAACCAGTACTTGGTGCACCTCCGTACTGGAAACTACCAACTCGTTCATATAAACAGACATTGTCTAAGTGGGGGCTCGAACCAGCGATGAACAGGTTGCAAGTCAGCTATCTTAACCACTCGACCACCGAGGCGGTCATTATGAAAATTGTGAAATATCATCATTTTATACACCACGAGAAAGACTGCACATATTAAAAGTTAACTAATAACGTGATGTTTACCGAACCGCATCCGTAAGAAACTACTAACGTTTTCATATACACAGTCATGGCCTAAGCGGGACTCGAACCAGCGATGACCAGGTTACAAGTCAGCGATCTTAACCACTCGACCACCGAGGCGGTCATTATGAAAATTGTGAAATAGCATCATTTTTACACAACGAGAAAAAGTGCATAATTATATTAAAACTTAAAATAAGAACGTTGCCCATGACCTAAGCGAGAATCGAACCAGCGACGACCAGGTTGCAAGTCAGCGATCTTAACCACGCTCGCCCATATGGTTCGCCGGTGGCGAGGGTAAATAAGCTCAATCAACATCATCGATCTTAACCACTCGACCACCGAGGCGGTCATTATGAAAATTGTGAAATATCATCATTTTATACACCATGATAAAATGTGCATAATTATATTAAAACTTAAAATAAGAACGTTGCCCATATCAGCGACGGGAAGTATTACCTACCAACAACTTTAGTTTATTGGACAGGCTGCAGCGGTTAACCAGTACTTGGTGCACCTCCGTACTGGAAACTACCAACTCGTTCATATAAACAGACATTGTCTAAGTGGGGGCTCCAACCAGCGATGAACAGGTTGCAAGTCAGCGATCTTAACCACTCGACCACCGAGGAGGTCATTATGAAAATTGTGAAATATCATCCTTTTATACACCACGAGAAAGACTGCACACATTAAAAGTTAACTAATAACGGAATGTTTACCGAACCGCATCCTTAAGAAACTACTAACGTTTTCATATACACAGACATGGCCTAAGCGGGACTCGAACCAGCGATGACCAGGTTACATGTCAGCGATCTTAACCACTCGACCACCGAGGCGGTCATTATGAAAATTGTGAAATATCATCATTTTATACACCACGAGAAAAAGTGCATAATTATATTAAAACTTAAAATAAGAACGTTGCCCATATCAGCGACGGGAAGTATTACCTACCAACAACTTTAGTTTATTGGACAGGCTGCAGCGGTTAACCAGTACTTGGTGCACCTCCGTACTGGAAACTACCAACTCGTTCATATAAACAGACATTGTCTAAGTGGGGGCTCGAACCAGCGATGAACAGGTTGCAAGTCAGCTATCTTAACCACTCGACCACCGAGGCGGTCATTATGAAAATTGTGAAATATCATCATTTTATACACCACGAGAAAGACTGCACATATTAAAAGTTAACTAATAACGTGATGTTTACCGAACCGCATCCTTAAGAAACTACTAACGTTTTCATATACACAGACATGGCCTAAGCGGGACTCGAACCAGCGATGACCAGGTTACATGTCAGCGATCTTAACCACTCGACCACCGAGGCGGTCATTATGAAAATTGTGAAATATCATCATTTTATACACCATGAGAAAATGTGCATAAATATATTAAAATTTAAAATAAGAACGTTGCCCATATCAGCGACGGGAAGTATTACCTACCAACAACTTTAGTTTACTGGACAGGCTGCAGCGGTTAACCAGTACTTGGTGCACCTCCGTACTGGAAACTACCAACTCGTTCATATACACAGACATGACCTAAGCGGGATTCGAACCAGCGACAACCAGGTTGCAAGTCAGCGATCTTAACAACTCGACCACCGAGTCGGTCATTATGAAAATTGTGAAATATCATCATTTTATACACCACGAGAAAAAGTGCACAATTATATTAAAACTTAAAATAAGAACGTTGCCCATGACTTAAGCGAGATTCGAACCAGCGACGACCAGGTTGCAAGTCAGCGATCTTAACCACTCGACCACCGAGGCGGTCATTATGAAAATTGTGAAATATCATCATTTTATACACCACGAGAAAGACTGCACATATTAAAAGTTAACTAATAAAGGGATGTTTACCGAACCGCATCCGTAAGAAACTACTAACGTTTTCATATACACAGACATGGCCTAAGTGGGACTCGAACCAGCGATGACCAGGTTACAAGTCAGCGATCTTAACCACTCGACCACCGAGGCGGTCATTATGAAAATTGTGAAATATCATCATTTTATATACCACGAGAAAAAGTGCATAATTATATTAAAACTTAAAATAAGAACGTTGCCCATATCAACGACGGGAAGTATTACCTACCAACAACTTTAGTTTACTGGACAGGCTGCAGCGGTTAACCAGTACTTGGTGCACCTCCGTACTGGAAACTACCAACTCGTTCATATAAACAGACATTGTCTAAGTGGGGGCTCGAACCAGCGATGAACAGGTTGCAAGTCAGCTATCTTAACCACTCGACCACCGAGGCGGTCATTATGAAAATTGTGAAATATCATCATTTTATACACCACGAGAAAGACTGCACATATTAAAAGTTAACTAATAACGTGATGTTTACCGAACCGCATCCGTAAGAAACTACTAACGTTTTCATATACACAGTCATGGCCTAAGCGGGACTCGAACCAGCGATGACCAGGTTACAAGTCAGCGATCTTAACCACTCGACCACCGAGGCGGTCATTATGAAAATTGTGAAATAGCATCATTTTTACACAACGAGAAAAAGTGCATAATTATATTAAAACTTAAAATAAGAACGTTGCCCATGACCTAAGCGAGAATCGAACCAGCGACGACCAGGTTGCAAGTCAGCGATCTTAACCACGCTCGCCCATATGGTTCGCCGGTGGCGAGGGTAAATAAGCTCAATCATCATCATCGATCTTAACCACTCGACCACCGAGGCGGTCATTATGAAAATTGTGAAATATCATCATTTTATACACCATGATAAAATGTGCATAATTATATTAAAACTTAAAATAAGAACGTTGCCCATATCAGCGACGGGAAGTATTACCTACCAACAACTTTAGTTTATTGGACAGGCTGCAGCGGTTAACCAGTACTTGGTGCACCTCCGTACTGGAAACTACCAACTCGTTCATATAAACAGACATTGTCTAAGTGGGGGCTCCAACCAGCGATGAACAGGTTGCAAGTCAGCGATCTTAACCACTCGACCACCGAGGAGGTCATTATGAAAATTGTGAAATATCATCCTTTTATACACCACGAGAAAGACTGCACATATTAAAAGTTAACTAATAAAGGGATGTTTACCGAACCGCATCCATAAGAAACTACTAACGTTTTCATATACACAGACATGGCCTAAGCGGGACTCGAACCAGCGATGACCAGGTTACATGTCAGCGATCTTAACCACTCGACCACCGAGGCGGTCATTATGAAAATTGTGAAATATCATCATTTTATACACCACGAGAAAAAGTGCATAATTATATTAAAACTTAAAATAAGAACGTTGCCCATATCAGCGACGGGAAGTATTACCTACCAACAACTTTAGTTTATTGGACAGGCTGCAGCGGTTAACCAGTACTTGGTGCACCTCCGTACTGGAAACTACCAACTCGTTCATATAAACAGACATTGTCTAAGTGGGGGCTCGAACCAGCGATGAACAGGTTGCAAGTCAGCTATCTTAACCACTCGACCACCGAGGCGGTCATTATGAAAATTGTGAAATATCATCATTTTATACACCACGAGAAAGACTGCACATATTAAAAGTTAACTAATAACGTGATGTTTACCGAACCGCATCCGTAAGAAACTACTAACGTTTTCATATACACAGACATGGCCTAAGCGGGACTCGAACCAGCGATGACCAGGTTACAAGTCAGCGATCTTAACCACTCGACCACCGAGGCGGTCATTATGAAAATTGTGAAATATCATCATTTTATACACCATGAGAAAATGTGCATAAATATATTAAAATTTAAAATAAGAACGTTGCCCATATCAGCGACGGGAAGTATTACCTACCAACAACTTTAGTTTACTGGACAGGCTGCAGCGGTTAACCAGTACTTGGTGCACCTCCGTACTGGAAACTACCAACTCGTTCATATACACAGACATGACCTAAGCGGGATTCGAACCAGCGACAACCAGGTTGCAAGTCAGCGATCTTAACAACTCGACCACCGAGTCGGTCATTATGAAAATTGTGAAATATCATCATTTTATACACCACGAGAAAAAGTGCACAATTATATTAAAACTTAAAATAAGAACGTTATCCATGAGACCACTAGACCACCGAGGCGGTCATTATGAAAATTGTGAAATATCATCATTTTATACACCACTCGAAAGACTGCACATATTAAAAGTTAACTAATAAAGGGATGTTTACCGAACCGCATCCTTAAGAAACTACTAACGTTTTCATATACACAGACATGGCCTAAGTGGGACTCGAACCAGCGATGACCAGGTTACAAGTCAGCGATCTTAACCACTAGACCACCGAGGCGGTCATTATGAAAATTGTGAAATATCATCATTTTATATACCACGAGAAAAAGTGCATAATTATATTAAAACTTAAAATAAGAACGTTGCCCATATCAACGACTGGAAGTATTACCTACCAACAACTTTAGTTTACTGGACAGGCTGCAGCGGTTAACCAGTACTTGGTGCACCTCCGTACTGGAAACTACCAACTCGTTCATATAAACAGACATTGTCTAAGGGGCTCGAACCAGCGATGAACAGGTTGCAAGTCAGCTATCTTAACCACTCGACCACCGAGGCGGTCATTATGAAAATTGTGAAATATCATCATTTTATACACCACGAGAAAGACTGCACATATTAAAAGTTAACTAATAACGTGATGTTTACCGAACCGCATCCGTAAGAAACTACTAACGTTTTCATATACACAGTCATGGCCTAAGCGGGACTCGAACCAGCGATGACCAGGTTACAAGTCAGCGATCTTAACCACTCGACCACCGAGGCGGTCATTATGAAAATTGTGAAATAGCATCATTTTTACACAACGAGAAAAAGTGCATAATTATATTAAAACTTAAAATAAGAACGTTGCCCATATCAGCGACGGGAAGTATTACCTACCAACAACTTTAGTTTACTGGACAGGCTGCAGCGGTTAACCAGTACTTGGTGCACTCCGTACTGGAAACTACCAACTCGTTCATATAAACAGACATTGTCTAAGTGGGGGCTCGAACCAGCGATGAACAGGTTGCAAGTCAGCTATCTTAACCACTCGACCACCGAGGCGGTCATTATGAAAATTGTGAAATATCATCATTTTATACACCACGAGAAAGACTGCACATATTAAAAGTTAACTAATAACGTGATGTTTACCGAACCGCATCCGTAAGAAACTACTAACGTTTTCATATACACAGACATGGCCTAAGCGGGACTCGAACCAGCGATGACCAGGTTACAAGTCAGCGATCTTAACCACTCGACCACCGAGGCGGTCATTATGAAAATTGTGAAATATCATCATTTTATACACCATGAGAAAAAGTGCATAAATATATTAAAACTTAAAATAACGTTGCCCATATCAGCGACGGGAAGTATTACCTACCAACAACTTTAGTTTACTGGACAGGCTGCAGCGGTTAACCAGTACTTGGTGCACCTCCGTACTGGAAACTACCAACTCGTTCATATACACAGACATGACCTAAGCGGGATTCGAACCAGCGACAACCAGGTTGCAAGTCAGCGATCTTAACAACTCGACCACCGAGTCGATCATTATGAAAATTGTGAAATATCATCATTTTATACACCACGAGAAAAAGTGCACAATTATATTAAAACTTAAAATAAGAACGTTGCCCATGACTTAAGCGAGATTCGAACCAGCGACGACCAGGTTGCAAGTCAGCGATCTTAACCACTAGACAACCTAGGCGGTCATTATGAAAATTGTGAAATAGCATCATTTTTACACAACGAGAAAAAGTGCATAATTATATTAAAACTTAAAATAAGAACATTGCCCATGACCTAAACGAGATTCGAACCAGCGACGACCAGGTTGCAAGTCAGCGATCTTAACCACTCGACCACCGAGGCGGTCATTATGAAAATTGTGAAATATCATCATTTTATACACCACGAGAAAGACTGCACACATTAAAAGTTAACTAATAACGGAATGTTTACCGAACCGCATCCCTAAGAAACTACTAACGTTTTCATATACACAGACATGGCCTAAGTGGGACTCGAACCAGCGATGACCAGGTTACAAGTCAGCGATCTTAACCACTCGACCACCGAGGCGGTCATTATGAAAATTGTG
>CM026399.1:21047480-21068361 GCA_014843695.1 Archivesica marissinica
CCGGTTGCCCATATGAGCGACGCCTCCTGAAGAGATTAGTCATGTTAGATTGTTGGAGGATAATGCAATGATACAGACAGAGACCGATTCAAGAGTCTCCAATGGTTCTTTTACGCATACGGTATACAGCACCGACACAAGACGTCGGTTTAACGTCGCATCTGAAAGACTTAATTGTATTAGGATCAGACGAGGGATCGAACCTGCGATCGCTGGATTACCAGTCCAGCATGTTACCACTGGACTACAGATCCGTCTGTCCGATATTGGTCTATACAAGTTAACGATTCTATACACGACTAGTCCTGCTGTATTGTTCAATATGTAGCCACTATCGAGCTATTGGTGGTATAAGTAGGCCTACTGTTGAAGTATATCAAACTACATGTCTGCACAAATAAACCTACCTGAAATCGACCAATATGGCGGGCGGTCATTTTAAAATTTACCATCGAATACAAATAACACGATTGTGCAATATATAGTAATTCGTACTATTTGTGCAAACTGCACCAAAATTGGCAGGTATGTTTGGAATGAGTAACCAACTACGTGACTGAAACATGTCAGCCGTTAGACACTTACATCTACCACACCCGAGTAGCTCCTGACAACATATCGAAGCTTGGGGATAGGGATGACTAAACATTGTTCCCATTTGTTAGCGGCACATATTTTGGCATCCCCACTCGACTTGACTTGCAGGCTAAGTCAATGCTTCTCCAGTAGTAAGCAGTCTGATAAACTACACGCCCACTATGTACCAATAGAGTTGCGGGTGTTGGTGACTGCTTTCAATGGACCTACTCTTCCTTGTTAGCAGTTGCTTGCATGTCTCTGGTTCTTGTAAAACTACTTGTTCTACCATACAGATAGTGTTAGCGAAGTGGTATCGCATTCACTTCAGATGCGAGTTGAAGTTCGCGCCTAACTGTAGCCGTTACGATTGTGCCCTTATGCTAGGCGTTTAAATTTCACACTGTCTCTTCCCACACACCGCCTCTTCTCACCCCATCGTGGCGATGAATGAGGTATCTAGAGAAATTAATCTAACGTTGTTAAAACGTATTTCGCAATCCAGCTAGAATATATATATTTGTGTAAGCTAAAGAAATATCGCCCCGCAAGCATAACACAGGCATAACATTCCAAACAACTTTTCCATAATGAGGATAAGACCATCCAAAGTCATTTTAACAGAAGCCTATACGTTTTTTAGTATGTTTCATTACAATTAATGACATAAAATGGGACACTCAATTCGTTTATTTTTAACAGGAACATGACTTTTAACATTAACAACAACATACTTGGGAGTAGTGATATTTCATATGAACTGTTGGGTCACTCGTTGGAGACCAGTAAACAGTAAATACAAGATTATAACGTTTCAATTTGTGAGCAGTGCTATGTCGAGGCTAAATGAAAATGAACGCCTACGCATTAATGGTATCCGTTGAAGCTGGTATGGGCCAAGCCATTATTGATACACGTTTTCATGTCCATCGAAATACAATCCGGGATTTGTGGAGACTACAGCAACAGTTTGGCCACGTCAGGGATCGATCTCGTGCAGGACGTCCAATTGTTAGAAACGCTTCCAAAAGGTTGTTCAGATCTGGAATGCCATCCCACAAGCATTCTTGAACCGTCTGCTAGACTCCACGCGTGTACGTTGCCAGGCTTGCATTCAGGCAAACGGTGGACATACGAGGTAATAGCATTGTGAACTCGATATTGACCGCTGCTGCGTTTCGGTCACTCCCACACTGAACTTACTGATTCCATGTATGTGGAAAATGAAATGCAATTGTGAAAAAATAACAAATAAATTGTCCCTGAAAAACTTGTCCTACGTCATACATTTGTATTTTTATAACTCATTATAGACATGCACAGGTACTTTTTCCCGCTAGTATACAGTGCCTGAGAAATAACGCATGCACACTCGGTGCTAGTTTGTTTACTTCCTGTAGCGTCTCATTCTGTCAAATTTGACAGATAAATGATGTTTGTAATTCCGTGGTAATATTTCAATCGTGTTCGTGTATCAAATGCAGTAATTGTGATTTATTCCTGATAAATGGATAATAGAGGGCACGATTTCGATTTTCTTATCAAAGTAATAACAACGTTATTACTTGGCTAGTGTCGTATCGGCCTAGGTATTGACCATCGGCAACTTGATACCAGCCTGATACCTTTAATCGATACCTATGCCGATATGAAACTAGCCACGTAATAACATCTAACTAGCATCACATATGTACACGGTAATATCACATATATTACAGGTAATATAATCGGCTAACATCACATATATACCCAGTAATATAATCGGCTAACATCACATATACACCCGGTAATATAATCGGCTAACATCACATATATACCCAGTAATATAATCGGCTAACATCACATATACACCCAGTAATATAATCGGCTAACATCACATATATACCCAGTAATATAATCGGCTAACATCAAATATATACCCAGTAATATAATCGGCTAACATCAAATATATACCCAGTAATATAATCGGCTAACATCACATATATACCCAGTAATATAATCCGCTAACATCACATATATACCCAGTAATATAATCCGCTAACATCACATATATACCCAGTAATATAATCGGCTAACATCACATATATACCCAGTAATATAATCGGCTAACATCACATATATACCCAGTAATATAATCCGCTAACATCACATATATACCCGATAATATAATCGGCTAACATCACATATATACCCAGTAATATAATCGGCTAACATCACATATATACCCGATAATATAATCGGCTAACATCACATATACACCCGATAATATATTCGGCTAACATCATATATACATACACCCGATAATATAATCGGCTAACATCATATATACATACACCCGATAATATATTCGGCTAACATCATATATACATACACCCGATAATATAATCGGCTAACATCATATATACATACACCCGATAATATATTCGGCTAACATCACATATATACCCAGTAATATAATCGGCTAACATCATATATACATACACCCGATAATATATTCGGCTAACATCATATATATACCCAGTAATATAATCAGCTAACATCATATATACCCAGTAATATTGCCTAAGCGGGGCTCGAACCAGCGACGATCTGGTTACAATTCAACTATCTTGACCACTGAGGGGGTCATTATGAAAACTGTGAAATAGCATCATTTTATACACCACGAGAAAGATTGCACATATTAAAAGTTAACTAATAACGGAAGGTTTACCGAACCGCATCCGTAAGAAACTACCAACTCGTTCATATACACAGACATGACCTAAGCGGGATTCGAACCAGCGACGACCAGGTTGCAAGTCAGCGATCTTAACCACCGAGGCGGTCATTATGAAAATTGTGAAATATCATCATTTTATACACCACGAGAAAGACTGCACATATTAAAAGTTAACTAATAACGGGATATTTACCGAACCGCATCCGTAAGAAACTACTAACGTTTTCATATACACAGACATGGCCTAAGCGGGACTAGAACCAGCGATGAGCAAGTTACAAGTCAGCGATCTTAACCACTCGATCACCGAGGCGGTCATTATGAAAATTGTGAAATATCATCACTTTATACACCACGAGAAAGATTGCACATATTAAAAGTTAACTAATAACGGGAGGTTTACCGAACCGCATCCGTAAGAAACTACTAACGTTTTCATATACACAGACATGGCCTAAGCGGGACTCGAACCAGCGATGACCGGGTTACAATTCAGCGATCTTAACCACTCGACCACTGAGGCGGTCATTATCAAAATTGTGAAATATCATCATTTTATACACCACGAGAAAAAGTGCATAATTATATTAAAACTTAAAATAAGAACGTTGCCCATATCAGCGACGGGAAGTATTACCTACCAATAACTTTAGTTTACTGGACAGGCTGCAGCGGTTAACCAGTACTTTGTGCACCTCCGTACTGGAAACTACCAACTCGTTCATATAAACAGACATGACATAAGCGGGATTCGAACCAGCGACGACCAGGTTGCAAGTCAGCGATCTTAACCACCGAGGCGGTCATTATGAAATTGTGAAATATCATCACTTTATACACCACGAGAAAGACTGCACATATTAAAAGTTAACTAATAACGGGAGGTTTACCGAACCGCATCCGTAAGAAACTACTAACATTTTCATATACACAGACATGGCCTAAGCGGGACTCGAACCAGCGATGACCAGGATACAATTCAGCGATATTAACCACTCGACCACTGAGGCGGTCATTATGAAAATTGTGAAATATCATCATTTTATACACCACGAGAAAAAGTGCATAATTATATTAAAACTTAAAATAAGAACTTTGCCCATATCAGCGACGGGAAGTATTACCTACCAACAACTTTAGTTTAATGGAGAGGCTGCAGCGGTTAACCAGTACTTGGTGCACCTCCGTACTGGAAACTACCAACTCGTTCATATACACAGATATGACCTAAGCGGGATTCGAACCAGCGACGACCAGGTTGCAAGTCAGCGATCTTGACCACCGAGGCGGTCATTATGAAAATTGTGAAATATCATCATTTTATACACCACGAGAAAGAGTGCACATATTAAAAGTTAACTAATAACGGGATGTTTACCGAACCGCATCCGTAAGAAATTACTAACGTTTTCATATACACATACATGGCCTAAGCGGGATTCGAACCAACGATGACCAATTACAAGTCAGCGATCTTAACCACTCGACCACTGAGGCGGTCATTATGACAATTGTGAAATATCATCATTTTATACACCACGAGAAAAAGTGCATAATTATATTAAGACTTAAAACAAGAACGTAGCCCATATCAGCGACGGGAAGTATTACCTACCAACAACTTTAGTTTACTGGACAGGCTGCAGCGGTTAACCAGTACTTGGTGCACCTCCGTACTGGAAACTACCAACTCGTTCATATACACAGACATGACCTAAGCGGGATTCGAACCAGCGACGACCAGGTTGCAAGTCAGCGATATTAACCACTCCACCACCGAGGCGGTCATTATGAAAATTGTGAAATATCATCATTTTATACACCACGAGAAAAAGTGCATATATTAAAACTTAAATTAAGAACGTTGATTGGGGGAAGTTTACCTGAACAACTTTAGTTTTGGGGTGGGGTTAACCGTACTTGGTGCACCTCGTACTGGAAACTACCAACTCGTTCATATAAACAGACATTATCTAAGCGGGTGCTCGAACCAGCAATGAACAGGTTGCAAGTCAGCGATCTTAACCACTCGACCACCGAGGCGGTCATTATGAAAATTGTGAAATATCATCATTTTATACACCACGAGAAAGATTGCACATATTAAAAGTTAACTAATAATGAGAGGTTTAACGAACCGCATCCGTAAGAAATTACTAACGTTTTCATATACACAGACATGGCCTAAGCGGGATTAGAACCAGCGACGACCAGGTTGCAAGTCAGCGGTCTTAACCACCGAGGCGGTCATTATGAAAATTATGAAATATCATCATTTTATACACCACGAGAAAGACTGCACATATTAAAAGTTAACTAATAACGTGATGTTTACCGAACCGCATCTGTAAGAAACAACTAACGTGTTCATATACACAGACATGGCCTAAGCGGGACTCGAACCAGCGATGACCAGGTTACAAGTCAGCGATCTTAACCACTCGACCACCGAGGCGGTCATTATGAAAATTGTGAAATATTATCATTTTATACACCACGAGAAAAAGTGCATAATTATATTAAAACTTAAAATAAGAACATTGCCCATATCAGCGACGGGAAGTATTACCTACCAACAACTTTAGTTTACTGGACAGGCTGCAGCGGTTAACCAGTACTTGGTGCACCTCCGTACTGGAAACTACCAACTCGTTCATATAAACAGACATTGTCTAAGTGGGTGCTCGAACCAGCGATGAACAGGGTGCAAGTCAGCGATCTTAACCACTCGACCACCGAGGCGGTCATTATGAAAATTGTGAAATATCATAATTTTATACACCACGAGAAAGACTGCACATATTAAAAGTTAACTAATAACGGGACGTTTACCGAACCGCATCCGTAAGAAACTACTAACGTTTTCATATACACAGACATGGCCTAAGCGGGACTATAACCAGCGATGACCAGGTTACAAGTCAGCGATCGTAACCACTCGACCACCGAGGCGGTCATTATGAAAATTGTGAAATATCATCATTTTATACACCACGAGAAAAAGTGCATAATTATATTAAAACTTAAAATAAGAACGTTGCCCATATCAGCGACGGGAAGTATTACCTGCCAACAACTTTAGTTTACTGGACAGGCTGCAGCGGTTAACCAGTACTTGGTGCACCTCAGTACTGGAAACTACCAACTCGTTCATATAAACAGACATTGTCTAAGTGGGGGGCTCGAACCAGCGATGAACAGGTTGCAAGTCAGCTATCTTAACCACTCGACCATCGAGGCGGTCATTATGAAAATTGTGAAATATCATCATTTTATACACCACGAGAAAGACTGCACATATTAAAAGTTAACTAATAACGTGATGTTTACCGAACCGCATCCGTAAGAAACTACTAACGTTTTCATATACACAGACATGGCCTAAGCGGGACTCGAACCAGCGATGACAAGGTTACAAGTCAGCGATCTTAATCACTCGACCACTGAGGCGGTCATTATGAAAATTGTGAAATAGCATCATTTTTACACAACGAGAAAAAGTGCATAATTATATTAAAACTTAAAATAAGAACGTTGCCCATATCAGCGACGGGAAGTATTACCTACCAACAACTTTAGTTTACTGGACAGGCTGCAGCGGTTAACCAGTACTTGGTGCACCTCCGTACTGGAAACTACCAACTCGTTCATATAAACAGACATTGTCTAAGTGGGGGCTCGAACCAGCGATGAACAGGTTGCAAGTCAGCTATCTTAACCACTCGACCACCGAGGCGGTCATTATGAAAATTGTGAAATATCATCATTTTATACACCACGAGAAAGACTGCACATATTAAAAGTTAACTAATAACGTGATGTTTACCGAACCGCATCCGTAAGAAACTACTAACGTTTTCATATACACAGACATGGCCTAAGCGGGACTCGAACCAGCGATGACCAGGTTACAAGTCAGCGATCTTAACCACTCGACCACCGAGGCGGTCATTATGAAAATTGTGAAATATCATCATTTTATACACCATGATAAAATGTGCATAATTATATTAAAATTTAAAATAAGAACGTTGCCCATGACTTAAGCGAGATTCGAGCCAGCGACGACCAGGTTGCAAGTCAGCGATCTTAACCACTAGACCACCGAGGCGGTCATTATGAAAATTGTGAAATAGCATCATTTTTACACAACGAGAAAAAGTGCATAATTATATTAAAACTTAAAATAAGAACATTGCCCATGACCTAAGCGAGATTCGAACCAGCGACGACCAGGTTGCAATTCAGCGATCTTAACCACTCGACCACCGAGGAGGTCATTATGAAAATTGTGAAATATCATCCTTTTATACACCACGAGAAAGACTGCACATATTAAAAGTTAACTAATAAAGGGATGTTTACCGAACCGCATCCTTAAGAAACTACTAACGTTTTCATATACACAGACATGGCCTAAGCGGGACTCGAACCAGCGATGACCAGGTTACATGTCAGCGATCTTAACCACTCGACCACCGAGGCGGTCATTATGAAAATTGTGAAATATCATCATTTTATACACAACGAGAAAAAGTGCATAATTATATTAAAACTTAAAATAAGAACGTTGCCCATATCAGCGACGGGAAATATTACCTACCAACAACTTTAGTTTACTGGACAGGCTGCAGCGGTTAACCAGTACGTGGTGCACCTCCGTACTGGAAACTACCAACTCGTTCATATACACAGACATGGCCTAAGCGGGACTCGAACCAGCGATGACCAGGTTACAAGTCAGCGATCTTAACCACTCGACCACCGAGGCGGTCATTATGAAAATTGTGAAATATTATCATTTTATACACCACGAGAAAAAGTGCATAATTATATTAAAACTTAAAATAAGAACATTGCCCATATCAGCGACGGGAAGTATTACCTACCAACAACTTTAGTTTACTGGACAGGCTGCAGCGGTTAACCAGTACTTGGTGCACCTCCGTACTGGAAACTACCAACTCGTTCATATAAACAGACATTGTCTAAGTGGGTGCTCGAACCAGCGACGAACAGGGTGCAAGTCAGCGATCTTAACCACTCGACCACCGAGGCGGTCATTATGAAAATTGTGAAATATCATAATTTTATACACCACGAGAAAGACTGCACATATTAAAAGTTAACTAATAACGGGACGTTTACCGAACCGCATCCGTAAGAAACTACTAACGTTTTCATATACACAGACATGGCCTAAGCGGGACTCGAACCAGCGATGACCAGGTTACAAGTCAGCGATCTTAACCACTCGACCACCGAGGCGGTCATTATGAAAATTGTGAAATATCATCATTTTATACACCACGAGAAAAAGTGCATAATTATATTAAAACTTAAAATAAGAACGTTGCCCATATCAGCGACGGGAAGTATTACCTACCAACAACTTTAGTTTACTGGACAGGCTGCAGCGGTTAACCAGTACTTGGTGCACCTCCGTACTGGAAACTACCAACTCGTTCATATAAACAGACATTGTCTAAGTGGGGGGCTCGAACCAGCGATGAACAGGTTGCAAGTCAGCTATCTTAACCACTCGACCACCGAGGCGGTCATTATGAAAATTGTGAAATATCATCATTTTATACACCACGAGAAAAAGTGCATAATTATATTAAAACTTAAAATAAGAACGTTGCCCATATCAGCGACGGGAAGTATTACCTACCAACAACTTTAGTTTACTGGACAGGCTGCAGCGGTTAACCAGTACTTGGTGCACCTCCGTACTGGAAACTACCAACTCGTTCATATAAACAGACATTGTCTAAGTGGGGGGCTCGAACCAGCGATGAACAGGTTGCAAGTCAGCTATCTTAACCACTCGACCACCGAGGCGGTCATTATGAAAATTGTGAAATATCATCATTTTATACACCACGAGAAAGACTGCACATATTAAAAGTTAACTAATAACGTGATGTTTACCGAACCGCATCCGTAAGAAACTACTAACGTTTTCATATACACAGACATGGCCTAAGCGGGACTCGAACCAGCGATGACCAGGTTACAAGTCAGCGATCTTAATCACTCGACCACTGAGGCGGTCATTATGAAAATTGTGAAATAGCATCATTTTTACACAACGAGAAAAAGTGCATAATTATATTAAAACTTAAAATAAGAACGTTGCCCATATCAGCGACGGGAAGTATTACCTACCAACAACTTTAGTTTACTGGACAGGCTGCAGCGGTTAACCAGTACTTGGTGCACCTCCGTACTGGAAACTACCAACTCGTTCATATAAACAGACATTGTCTAAGTGGGTGCTCGAACCAGCGATGAACAGGGTGCAAGTCAGCGATCTTAACCACTCGACCACCGAGGCGGTCATTATGAAAATTGTGAAATATCATAATTTTATACACCACGAGAAAGACTGCACATATTAAAAGTTAACTAATAACGGGACGTTTACCGAACCGCATCCGTAAGAAACTACTAACGTTTTCATATACACAGACATGGCCTAAGCGGGACTCGAACCAGCGATGACCAGGTTACAAGTCAGCGATCTTAACCACTCGACCACCGAGGCGGTCATTATGAAAATTGTGAAATATCATCATTTTATATACCACGAGAAAAAGTGCATAATTATATTAAAACTTAAAATAAGAACGTTGCCCATATCAGCGACGGGAAGTATTACCTACCAACAACTTTAGTTTACTGGACAGGCTGCAGCGGTTAACCAGTACTTGGTGCACCTCCGTACTGGAAACTACCAACTCGTTCATATAAACAGACATTGTCTAAGTGGGGGCTCGAACCAGCGATGAACAGGTTGCAAGTCAGCTATCTTAACCACTCGACCACCGAGGCGGTCATTATGAAAATTGTGAAATATCATCATTTTATACACCACGAGAAAAAGTGCATAATTATATTAAAACTTAAAATAAGAACGTTGCCCATATCAGCGACGGGAAGTATTACCTACCAACAACTTTAGTTTACTGGACAGGCTGCAGCGGTTAACCAGTACTTGGTGCACCTCAGTACTGGAAACTACCAACTCGTTCATATAAACAGACATTGTCTAAGTGGGGGCTCGAACCAGCGATGAACAGGTTGCAAGTCAGCGATCTTAACCACTCGACCATCGAGGCGGTCATTATGAAAATTGTGAAATATCATCATTTTATACACCACGAGAAAAAGTGCATAATTATATTAAAACTTAAAATAAGAACGTTGTCCATATCAGCGACGGGAAGTATTACCTACCAACAACTTTAGTTTATTGGACAGGCTGCAGCGGTTAACCAGTACTTGGTGCACCTCCGTACTGGAAACTACCAACTCGTTCATATAAACAGACATTGTCTAAGTGGGGGCTCGAACCAGCGATGAACAGGTTGCAAGTCAGCTATCTTAACCACTCGACCACCGAGGCGGTCATTATGAAAATTGTGAAATATCATCATTTTATACACCACGAGAAAGACTGCACATATTACAAGTTAACTAATGACAAGGTTACAAGTCAGCGATCTTAACCACTCGACCACTGAGGCGGTCATTATGAAAATTGTGAAATATCATCATTTTATACACCATGAGAAAATGTGCATAAATATATTAAAATTTAAAATAAGAACGTTGCCCATATCAGCGACGGGAAGTATTACCTACCAACAACTTTAGTTTACTGGACAGGCTGCAGCGGTTAACCAGTACTTGGTGCACCTCCGTACTGGAAACTACCAACTCGTTCATATACACAGACATGACCTAAGCGGGATTCGAACCAGCGACAACCAGGTTGCAAGTCAGCGATCTTAACAACTCGACCACCGAGTCGATCATTATGAAAATTGTGAAATATCATCATTTTATACACCACGAGAAAAAGTGCACAATTATATTAAAACTTAAAATAAGAACGTTGCCCATGACTTAAGCGAGATTCGAACCAGCGACGACCAGGTTGCAAGTCAGCGATCTTAACCACTAGACCACCGAGGCGGTCATTATGAAAATTGTGAAATAGCATCATTTTTACACAACGAGAAAAAGTGCATAATTATATTAAAACTTAAAATAAGAACATTGCCCATGACCTAAACGAGATTCGAACCAGCGACGACCAGGTTGCAAGTCAGCGATCTTAACCACTCGACCACCGAGGCGGTCATTATGAAAATTGTGAAATATCATCATTTTATACACAACGAGAAAAAGTGCATAATTATATTAAAACTTAAAATAAGAACGTTGCCCATATCAGCGACGGGAAATATTACCTACCAACAACTTTAGTTTACTGGACAGGCTGCAGCGGTTAACCAGTACGTGGTGCACCTCCGTACTGGAAACTACCAACTCGTTCATATAAACAGACATTGTCTAAGTGGGGGCTCGAACCAGCGATGAACAGGTTGCAAGTCAGCGATCTTAACCACTCGACCACCGAGGCGGTCATTATGAAAATTGTGAAATATTATCATTTTATACACCACGAGAAAAAGTGCCTAATTATATTAAAACTTAAAATAAGAACATTGCCCATATCAGCGACGGGAAGTATTACCTACCAACAACTTTAGTTTACTGGACAGGCTGCAGCGGTTAACCAGTACTTGGTGCACCTCCGTACTGGAAACTACCAACTCGTTCATATAAACAGACATTGTCTAAGTTGGTGCTCGAACCAGCGATGAACAGGTTGCAAGTCAGCTATCTTAACCACTCGACCACCGAGGCGGTCATTATGAAAATTGTGAAATATCATCATTTTATACACCACGAGAAAAAGTGCATAATTATATTAAAACTTAAAATAAGAACGTTGCCCATATCAGCGACGGGAAGTATTACCTACCAACAACTTTAGTTTATTGGACAGGCTGCAGCGGTTAACCAGTACTTGGTGCACCTCCGTACTGGAAACTACCAACTCGTTCATATAAACAGACATTGTCTAAGTGGGGGCTCGAACCAGCGATGAACAGGTTGCAAGTCAGCTATCTTAACCACTCGACCACCGAGGCGGTCATTATGAAAATTGTGAAATATCATCATTTTATACACCACGAGAAAGACTGCACATATTAAAAGTTAACTAATAGCGTGATGTTTACCGAACCGCATCCGTAAGAAACTACTAACGTTTTCATATACACAGACATGGCCTAAGCGGGACTCGAACCAGTGATGACAAGGTTACAAGTCAGCGATCTTAATCACTCGACCACTGAGGCGGTCATTATGAAAATTGTGAAATAGCATCATTTTTACACAACGAGAAAAAGTGCATAATTATATTAAAACTTAAAATAAGAACGTTGCCCATATCAGCGACGGGAAGTATTACCTACCAACAACTTTAGTTTACTGGACAGGCTGCAGCGGTTAACCAGTACTTGGTGCACCTCCGTACTGGAAACTACCAACTCGTTCATATAAACAGACATTGTCTAAGTGGGGGCTCGAACCAGCGATGAACAGGTTGCAAGTCAGCTATCTTAACCACTCGACCACCGAGGCGGTCATTATGAAAATTGTGAAATATCATCATTTTATACACCACGAGAAAGACTGCACATATTAAAAGTTAACTAATAACGTGATGTTTACCGAACCGCATCCGTAAGAAACTACTAACGTTTTCATATACACAGTCATGGCCTAAGCGGGACTCGAACCAGCGATGACCAGGTTACAAGTCAGCGATCTTAACCACTCGACCACCGAGGCGGTCATTATGAAAATTGTGAAATAGCATCATTTTTACACAACGAGAAAAAGTGCATAATTATATTAAAACTTAAAATAAGAACGTTGCCCATGACCTAAGCGAGAATCGAACCAGCGACGACCAGGTTGCAAGTCAGCGATCTTAACCACGCTCGCCCATATGGTTCGCCGGTGGCGAGGGTAAATAAGCTCAATCATCATCATCGATCTTAACCACTCGACCACCGAGGCGGTCATTATGAAAATTGTGAAATATCATCATTTTATACACCATGATAAAATGTGCATAATTATATTAAAATTTAAAATAAGAACGTTGCCCATGACTTAAGCGAGATTCGAGCCAGCGACGACCAGGTTGCAAGTCAGCGATCTTAACCACTAGACCACCGAGGCGGTCATTATGAAAATTGTGAAATAGCATCATTTTTACACAACGAGAAAAAGTGCATAATTATATTAAAACTTAAAATAAGAACATTGCCCATGACCTAAGCGAGACTCGAACCAGCGATGACCAGGTTACAAGTCAGCGATCTTAACCACTCGACCACCGAGGCGGTCATTAGGAAAATTGTGAAATATCATCATTTTATATACCACGAGAAAAAGTGCATAATTATATTAAAACTTAAAATAAGAACGTTGCCCATATCAGCGACGGGAAGTATTACCTACCAACAACTTTAGTTTACTGGACAGGCTGCAGCGGTTAACCAGTACTTGGTGCACCTCCGTACTGGAAACTACCAACTCGTTCATATAAACAGACATTGTCTAAGTGGGGGGCTCGAACCAGCGATGAACAGGTTGCAAGTCAGCTATCTTAACCACTCGACCACCGAGGCGGTCATTATGAAAATTGTGAAATATCATCATTTTATACACCATGAGAAAGACTGCACATATTAAAAGTTAACTAATAACGTGATGTTTACCGAACCGCATCCGTAAGAAACTACTAACGTTTTCATATACACAGTCATGGCCTAAGCGGGACTCGAACCAGCGATGACCAGGTTACAAGTCAGCGATCTTAACCACTCGACCACCGAAGCGGTCATTATGAAAATTGTGAAATATCATCATTTTATACACCACGAGAAAGACTGCACATATTAAAAGTTAACTAATAACGTGATGTTTACCGAACCGCATCCGTAAGAAACTACTAACGTTTTCATATACACAGACATGGCCTAAGCGGGACTCGAACCAGCGATGAACAGGTTGCAAGTCAGCTATCTTAACCACTCGACCACCGAGGCGGTCATTATGAAAATTGTGAAATATCATCATTTTATACACCACGAGAAAGACTGCACATATTAAAAGTTAACTAATAACGTGATGTTTACCGAACCGCATCCGTAAGAAACTACTAACGTTTTCATATACACAGACATGGCCTAGGCGGGACTCGAACCAGCGATGACCAGGTTACAAGTCAGCGATCTTAACCACTCGACCACCGAGGCTGTCATTATGAAAATTGTGAAATAGCATCATTTTTACACAACGAGAAAAAGTGCATAATTATATTAAAACTTAAAATAAGAACGTTGCCCATGACCTAAGCGAGAATCGAACCAGCGACGACCAGGTTGCAAGTCAGCGATCTTAACCACGCTCGCCCATATGGTTCGCCGGTGGCGAGGGTAAATAAGCTCAATCATCATCATCGATCTTAACCACTCGAAAGACTGCACATATTAAAAGTTAACTAATAACGGAATGTTTACCGAACCGCATCCGTAAGAAACTACTAACGTTTTCATATACACAGTCATGGCCTAAGCGGGACTCGAACCAGCGATGACCAGGTTACAAGTCAGCGATCTTAACCACTCGACCACCGAGGCGGTCATTATGAAAATTGTGAAATATCATCATTTTATACACCACGAGAAAGACTGCACATATTAAAAGTTAACTAATAACGTGATGTTTACCGAACCGCATCCGTAAGAAACTACTAACGTTTTCATATACACAGACATGGCCTAAGCGGGACTCGAACCAGCGATGACCAGGTTACAAGTCAGCGATCTTAACCACTCGACCACCGAGGCGGTCATTATGAAAATTGTGAAATATCATCATTTTATACACCACGAGAAAGTGCATAATTATATTAAAACTTAAAATCGTTGCCCATATCAGCGACGGGAAGTATTACCTACCAACAACTTTAGTTTACTGGACAGGCTGCAGCGGTTAACCAGTACTTGGTGCACCTCCGTACTGGAAACTACCAACTCGTTCATATACACAGACATGACCTAAGCGGGATTCGAACCAGCGATGACCAGGTTGCAAGTCAGCGATCTTAACCACTCGACCACCGAGGCGGTCATTATGAAAATTGTGAAATATCATCATTTTATACACCACGAGAAAGACTGCACATATTAAAAGTTAACTAATAACGGAATGTTTACCGAACCGCATCCGTAAGAAACTACTAACGTTTTCATATACACAGACATGGCCTAAGTGGGACTCGAACCAGCGATGACCAGGTTACAAGTCAGCGATCTTAACCACTCGACCACCGAGGCGGTCATTAGGAAAATTGTGAAATAGCATCATTTTTACACAACGAGAAAAAGTGCATAATTATATTAAAACTTAAAATAAGACCGTTGCCCATGACCTAAGCGAGATTAGAACCAGCGACGACCAGGTTGCAAGTCAGCGATCTTAACCACTCGACCACCGAGGCGGTCATTATGAAAATTGTGAAATATCATCATTTTATACACCACGAGAAAGACTGCACATATTAAAAGTTAACTAATAACGTGATGTTTACCGAACCGCATCCGTAAGAAACTACTAACGTTTTCATATACACAGACATGGCCTAAGCGGGACTCGAACCAGCGATGACCAGGTTACAAGTCAGCGATCTTAACCACTCGACCACTGAGGCGGTCATTATGAAAATTATGAAATAGTATCATTTTTACACAACGAGAAAAAGTGCATAATTATATTAAAACTTAAAACGTTGCCCATATCAGCGATGGGAAGTATTACCTACCAACAACTTTAGTTTACTGGACAGGCTGCAGCGGTTAACCAGTACTTGGTGCACCTCCGTAGTGGAAATTACCAACTCGTTCATATACATAGACATGACCTAAGCGAGATTCGAACCAGCGATGACTAGGTTGCAAGTCAGCGATCTTAACCACTAGACCACCAGGGCGGTCATTATGAAAATTGTGAAATGGTTGCAAGTCAGCGATCTTAACCACTAGACCACCGAGGCGGTCATTATGAAAATTGTGAAATATCATCATTTTATACACCACGAGAAAGACTGCACATATTAAAAGTTAACTAATAACGGAATGTTTACCGAACCGCATCCGTAAGAAACTACTAACGTTTTCATATACACAGACATGGCCTAAGTGGGACTCGAACCAGCGATGACCAGGTTACAAGTCAGCGATCTTAACCACTCGACCACCGAGGCGGTCATTAGGAAAATTGTGAAATATCATCATTTTATATACCACGAGAAAAAGTGCATAATTATATTAAAACTTAAAATAAGAACGTTGCCCATATCAGCGACGGGAAGTATTACCTACCAACAACTTTAGTTTACTGGACAGGCTGCAGCGGTTAACCAGTACTTGGTGCACCTCCGTACTGGAAACTACCAACTCGTTCATATAAACAGACATTGTCTAAGTGGGGGGCTCGAACCAGCGATGAACAGGTTGCAAGTCAGCTATCTTAACCACTCGACCACCGAGGCGGTCATTATGAAAATTGTGAAATATCATCATTTTATACACCACGAGAAAGACTGCACATATTAAAAGTTAACTAATAACGTGTTGTTTACCGAACCGCATCCGTAAGAAACTACTAACGTTTTCATATACACAGACATGGCCTAAGCGGGACTCGAACCAGCGATGACCAGGTTACAAGTCAGCGATCTTAACCACTCGACCACTGAGGCGGTCATTATGAAAATTATGAAATAGTATCATTTTTACACAATGAGAAAAAGTGCATAATTATATTAAAACTTAAAACGTTGCGCATATCAGCGATGGGAAGTATTACCTACCAACAACTTTAGTTTACTGGACAGGCTCCGTAGTGGAAATTACCAACTCGTTCATATACATAGACATGACCTAAGCGGGATTCGAACCAGCGATGACTAGGTTGCAAGTCAGCGATCTTAACCACTAGACCACCGAGGCGGTCATTATGAAAATTGTGAAATGGTTGCAAGTCAGCGATCTTAACCACTAGACCACCGAGGCGGTCATTATGAAAATTGTGAAATATCATCATTTTATACACCACGAGAAAGACTGCACATATTAAAAGTTAACTAATAACGGAATGTTTACCGAACCGCATCCGTAAGAAACTACTAACGTTTTCATATACACAGACATGGCCTAAGTGGGACTCGAACCAGCGATGACCAGGTTACAAGTCAGCGATCTTAACCACTCGACCACCGAGGCGGTCATTAGGAAAATTGTGAAATATCATCATTTTATATACCACGAGAAAAAGTGCATAATTATATTAAAACTTAAAATAAGACGTTGCCATATCAGCGACGGGAAGTATTACCTACCAACAACTTTAGTTTACTGGACAGGCTGCAGCGGTTAACCAGTACTTGGTGCACCTCCGTACTGAAACTACCAACTCGTTCATATAACAGACATTGTCTAAGTGGGGGCTCGAACCAGCGATGAACAGGTTGCAAGTCAGCTATCTTAACCACTCGACCACCGAGGCGGTCATTATGAAAATTGTGAATATCATCATTTTATACACCACGAGAAAGACTGCACATATTAAAAGTTAACTAATAACGTGATGTTTACCGAACCGCATCCGTAAGAAACTACTAACGTTTTCATATACACAGACATGGCCTAACGGGACTCGAACCAGCGATGACCAGGTTACAAGTCAGCGATCTTAACCACTCGACCACTGAGGCGGTCATTATGAAAATTATGAAATATTATCATTTTTACACAACGAGAAAAAGTGCATAATTATATTAAAACTTAAAACGTTGCCCATATCAGCGATGGGAAGTATTACCTACCAACAACTTTAGTTTACTGGACAGGCTGCAGCGGTTAACCAGTACTTGGTGCACCTCCGTAGTGGAAATTACCAACTCGTTCATATACATAGACATGACCTAAGCGGGATTCGAACCAGCGATGATGGTTGGTGGTTTTGGGGGTTTTGTTGTGAAATGGTTGCAAGTCAGCTATCTTAACCACTCGACCACCGAGGCGGTCATTATGAAAATTGTGAAATATCATCATTTTATACACCACGAGAAAGACTGCACATATTAAAAGTTAACTAATAACGTGATGTTTACCGAACCGCATCCGTAAGAAACTACTAACGTTTTCATATACACAGTCATGGCCTAAGCGGGACTCGAACCAGCGATGACCAGGTTACAAGTCAGCGATCTTAACCACTCGACCACCGAGGCGGTCATTATGAAAATTGTGAAATAGCATCATTTTTACACAACGAGAAAAAGTGCATAATTATATTAAAACTTAAAATAAGACCGTTGCCCATGACCTAAGCGAGATTAGAACCAGCGACGACCAGGTTGCAAGTCAGCGATCTTAACCACTCGACCACCGAGGCGGTCATTATGAAAATTGTGAAATTTCATCATTTTATACACCACGAGAAAGACTGCACATATTAAAAGTTAACTAATAACGGGATGTTTACCGAACCGCATCCGTAAGAAACTACAAACGTTTTCATATACACAGACATGGCCTAAGCGGGACTCGAACCAGCGACGATCAGGTTACAAGTCAGCGATCTTAACCACTCGACCACCGAGGCTGTCACTATGAAAATGGTGAAATATCATTTTATACACCACGAGAAAGATATTCGACCTAGTTTGTATAGATTGCACATATTACAAATAACCACATACATGTACTTTGATAGTATTGGATATATATAATATAAATAGTAATTATATTATTGGAAATTGTGTTATTCCAATTTGGTAAGTTCATTTAAGAAATAAAACGAAGGCCGAAGGCCTGGGTGATATATGTCTCCGCATAAGAACGACAAACGAGGGTTATTCTGCGATATACCACGGTTGATACTTATTATTTCGATTCTAACACAACTTACTTCTAATAATTTTAGACGAGAATCAAAGGAGTATTTTCTTCAAATGCCGTGCATTTGGCTTTCGAAATTTCCTCCCGCGTAAGGGGTGATGACGTTATTTTTTTATGGAAACTATCAATCTAGTGCATAAATGAACAAAAGTTGTAACTGATCAATAATTTTATTTATTTTGTCAAATAAAACTGTACAGAATAGTAACTGAAACAGTACTTAACAGAAAAACAAGACGGACAAGAGATTATCTGATTCTAAAAATAGCTCACTTCCGTGAATTCTCACGGTAGTATTTATGTGACTTTCATTCATAAAACTTTACACGCATTGTATAAATCGAATAGCCAAAACACAGTGCGCACGCAGCATAGTTCAAGGTAGGTATATCGCAGAATAACCCGAGGTAGATTTTACTCTAGAAGTATGTATGTTATTAGCTGGGTCGTGTTAGAATAAATAATAACGTCGCTACCGGTTGCCCATATCTGCGACGGACGGACAGTTTATCTGAAAACTTTACTGGGCAGGCTCCATTGCTTAACCAGTACTTAGTCCACCAACCTAAGTGAAATTGCACATATATCAAATACCCACACAATACCCGGTAATATTGTTTTCTTTTTCATATAATTATTTCGCTCAGGTGGTTTCATATTTATTAAATTTTCCAGAAATACCATATTACAACTTTTAGTATTTATCTCTATTTTAAACGTTTATAAATCGGAGTAGCTTATTGTGAGTATTTCCGGATCAACAGTGCTAATGTGGTCGCACGGCCGCCTATATTTTCTTCATATTTGTTCTAATCCACTTTAAAACACGGGCGTGACCTTTGCACTTGCAGTCCAATAATATTAAGTGTCAAAAGGCCAGCGTATTATATTAAGTGCTAAGCGTACATGCAGGAAATTAACAATTTTAATTAGTAGGATCTTCTGATATGAAGCGAACGCGCATCCGTCGTGATAGCGCAGTGGATGCGCGTTCGCTTCAGGTCCGGAGTTCGAGCCTCACTGGAGCCGTTACGATTGTGCCCTTAGGCAAGGCATTTAAATTCCACATTGCCTCTTCTCTCTCCCTCGTGGCGATGGATTCCATCAGGAATGAGGTCTCGAGAGTGATTTATATAACTTGAAATAACTTGTTTCGCAATCGAGCTAAAATAAATTTGTATAAACTATATGTGTGTTTTAAGTAAGATATAAGCCTCACGCCCATCAAATATGCGCCTCACACAGTACACTATTTTACATATTGGATCGTTTTCGGCTTATATCCTATACATAATTATACAGTCTCCCCTAATTCCATTTATCCCCATTCGATCGTCTATGTTTCTAATTCAGTTAGCCTATTACTTTATTCCTATCGTTCTCTATTTCTATCCAGTAGTGGTTAATATACACCCCGACAAAAGTTAAGCACCACCCTATACCCTATATATACACTACGACAAAAGTTAAGAACCACCCTATATATACACTACGACAAAAGTTAAGCACCACCCTATATATACACTATGACAAAAGTTAAGCACCACCCTATACCCTATATATACACTATGACAAAAGATAAGCACCACCCTATATATACACTACGACAAAAGTTAAGCACCACCCTATATATACACTATGACAAAAGTTAAGCACCACCCTATATCCTATATATACACTA
>CM026399.1:21069361-21081225 GCA_014843695.1 Archivesica marissinica
AGCTATCTAATAGTGTGTGACCAGCTCCCGTATAGCACATGTACTATACGTGACAGTAGTATTCTATATATATAAAGCTATCTAATAGTGTGTGACCAGCTCCCGTATAGCACACGATACATGTACTATACGAGACATCATTATTATATATAATTATGTTTTTTATTCTGTTGTTCAATGCATAGTATCTTCGTGCCGCAGTTTACATTGTGTAAATAATATGCTCTACTACAATTGATCGACACCAGCTATGAGTTAGTATTTATTGTATATGCATCGTCATGAATGATCGCCTCTATATCTACGTCATACTTTATATTTGTCATGACTAATTCAGCACGCTTATGACATATTCCTGATCAAAATACATCACTTGTTAAAGCGACACTACATCGGCGTAAACGCAAATGTCTGCAGAATGTAATTTGCTATTATATGGTATATATTTTCCCCAATATTTGCCTCAAAAACTGAGTATTTCAACAAATAAACAAGCGTCGTATACGCGGTTTGTTGACATAACAAAAACATGTAAATAGGGTCGACATTCAAGTGTAATACAATGCGTGTATCCTGAATAACACGATTTAGCGAACATATTTACCATTATATCTTACATTTGTGCCGATACCTATTTATTTGTAGACCAATCTTAGTTAAATTATCTCTAAACGAAAGTATCGCGCGTTTAGTATTGACTCCAATGACAAACAAAACGTCATTCCAAGAGCGTGGATGACCGTTATATGAAATTGTACTTTCACTTTGAAAGTTTGTAGACCACAAACACACTGTTTATTGATTCAATGTTAGTGTTCGAATGTATTCAGAAGAATTTGTAACAGCAATGCATTTATACGGGAAAACGTGCATTTTATTTGCTTTTTGCGATATAATGTCGCTTTAAATACGTTGCAACATAACCGTATACTACACTTCTTGCTACATAGTATTGTTGTAACTTATGGGCCACACTTATTAACAATGATTATATTTATTCTTTGTTTGATTAGGCAACTTTCTTTTACTTTCTCAAAACTATGTGTAGCTATTGGCGGACATGCGATCATTGTTAATGTAACAATGTCCATGACGACAGCTTCATTTTAGTTTATTGTTTTATTTCATTCATAGTTTAATTAGATTAATACTATTAGTCGCTTACCCGTCGCCATGGCTGTGTATAACCATATGGGTTATTTACTCTTTTGATTCACTGCACATTGTTACTGCGCATTATTACTGCGCATTGTTGCTGCACATTGTTACTGTACATTGTTACTGCACATTGTTACTGTACATTGTTACTGCACATTGTTACTGTACATTGTTACTGCACATTGTTACTGCACATTGTTACTGTACATTGTTACTGCACATTGTTACTGTACATTGTTACTGCACATTGTTACTGTACATTGTTACTGCACATTGTTACTGTACATTGTTACTGCACATTGTTACTACACATTGTTACTGCACATTGTTACTGTACATTGTTACTACACATTGTTACTACACATTGTTACTAACCATTGTTACTGTACATTGTTACTACACATTGTTACTGTACATTGTTACTACACATTGTTACTGTACATTGTTACTGCGCATTGTTGCTGCACATTGTTACTGTACATTGTTACTGTACATTGTTACTACACATTGTTACTGTACATTGTTACTACACATTGTTACTGTACATTGTTACTGCGCATTGTTGCTGCACATTGTTACTGCGCATTGTTGCTGCACATTGTTACTGTACATTGTTACTGTACATTATTACTGTACATTGTTACTGTACATTGTTACTGTACATTGTTACTGTACATTGTTACTGTACATTGTTACTGTACATTATTACTGTACATTGTTACTGTACATTGTTACTGCACATTGTTACTCTACATTGTTACTGCACACTGTTACTACACATTGTTACTGCACATTGTTACTGTACATTGTTACTACACATTGTTACTACACATTGTTACTAACCATTGTTACTGTACATTGTTACTACACATTGTTACTGTACATTGTTACTACACATTGTTACTACACATTGTTACTGTACATTGTTACTGTACATTGTTACTACACATTGTTACTACACATTGTTACTGTACATTGTTACTGTACATTGTTACTACACATTGTTACTGTACATTGTTGCTGTACATTGTTACTGTACATTGTTACTGTACATTGTTAATGTACATTGTTACTGTACATTGTTACTGTACACTGTACATTGTTACTGTACATTGTTACTGTACATTGTTGCTGTACATTGTTACTGTACATTGTTACTGCACATTGTTACTGCACATTGTTACTGCACATTGTTACTGCACATTGTTACTGTACATTGTTACTGTACATTGTTACTGTACATTGTTACTGTACATTGTTACTGTACATTGTTACTGCACATTGTTACTGTACATTGTTACTGCACATTGTTACTGCACATTGTTACTGCATAGTGTTGCAATACATTATTAATATACATAGATACTACACGGTATGCATGATCTATGCGGCGTAACAATAAACTCACCTTGCTGCTATAGATACTACACGGTATGCATGATCTATGCGGCGTAACAATTAACTCACCTTGCTGCTATAGATACTACACGGTATGCATGATCTATGCGGTGTAATAATAAACTCACCTTGCTGCTATAGATACTACATGGTATGCATGATCTATGCGGCGTAACAATAAACTCACCTTGCTGCTATAGATACTACACGGTATGCATGATCTATGCGGCGTAACAATAAACTCACCTTACTGCTATAGATACTACACGGTATGCATGATCTATGCGGCGTAACAATTAACTCACCTTGCTGCTATAGATAATACACGGTAAGAATGATCTATGCGGCGTAACAATACACTCACCTTGCTGCTATAGATACTACACGGTATGCATGATCTATGCGGCGTATCAATAAACTCACCTTGCTGCTATATATAATACACGGTATGAATGATCTATGCGGCGTAACAATAAACTCACCTTGCTGCCATAGATGCTCCCCGCCACATTTCCGGCTTTGAAATCTATATCACTATAGCAGATCTTCCAAGACATGCTTTCCATTCTCTCCTGGTATTTCCTCTTTCTGAAACAAGAGCTACACGTTTAGCTTCTGAACGTCATGATTTGCATATGTGTATGTTCTGGATATATATACCTCACCACTATGTCCAATCAGTATCTTGAGTCGTGGAGAATTAACGCACGATAGCAGATTAGGTAGCACGTGGTAATGGAGTACGTCGACATATCACGAGCAATCGTGTGTTTTACGTTTATGTATCGTCGCTAGCGGTTGCCCAAATGAGCGACGCCTCCTGAAGATATTAGTCAGTTTAGATATTTGGAGGATAGTGCAATGATACAGACAGAGACCCATTCCAGAGTCTCCTCTGATTCTTTTACGTGCACGGTGAAAAACACCAACAGGAGACCTCGGTTTAACGTCCCATCTGAAAGACTGTTGATTTTATTAGGATCAGACGGGGTCAGGCGGGGGATTGAACCTGTGATCCCTGGATTACCAGTCCAGCGTGTTACCACTGGACTACAGATCCGTCTGTAATCAATCATAATGGTTTACATAAACACCTTATATAACCCCGTTTGGCTGACATTAATGTTCATGTCTACACTGGTCCCCTATACATATATAATTTATTATACTCTCCCCCACATCATAACATATAAAAACCTCATGTGTTTAAATATAGAACAATCGCTAGAAACAATGACTATGCACATAATATACGATGTAATGCATAACGTTGATACTGTCATGGTATGTGCTAATCTGTATACATATTATGTTAATAATACTATGAAATTATGAGGAATAAAAAAAATAAAAAAACGGAATGATTATTAGAGCTAAAACAGCGTGTGTAGAAAACAACGAAACGAATAGTAGGTATTATGCCAATCTCTAGAAAACAGACACAGAAAATATAATAATAATAATAATAATAATATAATAATATAATATAATAATAAATCCTCCTACGTGAATAAATGAAATTCTACAAATAACTTTACCCTCCATATAATTCGAATATTAACTTTTTTAATCAACCTATTACAACATGAAGCGATGACTAAAGCAGTATATATGAAGGAATACTGGACTTCTGTCGGATTTGGTTTACGGCGAATTACATCGCAAAAAGCAAGAAAGATGCATTTTACGTATACACATAATTGCTACTACAAATTCTTCCGAAATAATTCGAACACAAACGTTCAATTAATAAACAGTGTGTTTGCGGTCTCTCTAGCGAAGGTAGGATTTTATATAACGATTAGCCACGTTCATGAATTGGCGTTTGTTTTTCACTTTTTAGCTTCTGGCAAAATGACAACCTGGGGAAACTTGATTTCCGATCGTAGCGCCATCTACTTACACCCTCATTTATGAGGGTGTATATTTGAAGAACGACAACTCTTCTCTACAAGATAATATTGCTAAATATAGAAACGGAATTCTACCGTAAATCGCCGAACAGGCACGATTATACACGATCATATCCGAATATACACGAATGCTCCCGTAGACTCATTTACATTGCAATCATATACTTTCCCGTATATCGATGGGATGGCGAATTTTAAATATTACGTTTAGATGGTAATGGGTCGATTCGGCGTAATTGAACTAAGAACGACTTAAATATTGAGTAAATATGTCAAATCAGACGCACTTGTACTTTTTAAAGCTATGTATCGTTCCGTTGACCTGTAAACAATGGCGGCCAATTATAAAGTTGTATCCACATTGCAGCGCCTCGCTTTCGATTCAAGTACGTCATTAATTATGTCACATGATAATAGGCCTATTAATAGGATTAATGAGAGTCAATAATTACACGGATATGATCCGAACCTCAATACGGCCCAATTAATAGTCTCGGTGTTAAAATATATTTATTTGACTGACCAGGCAAAATATATAGACGCCTGTTCCCAGGCTAATCTATGTTACGCGTGACACTGTCGCTTAGATATTATTTAAATCAGATTAGTCTAAAAATAAATATGCATAGGCACAAATGTGAGATATAAGGGTAAATCGCTACCATTAATCTTGTTATCCAGGATACATTCAGCGTAGTACACATTGGTGCTGACCATATTTACATTATTTTGTTACGTCAACAAACAGTCGTATACGATATTTGTTTATTAGTTGAAGCTCTCAGATTCCGTGACAATTATTTGGAAAACATTTATACCATATAATGGGAAATTACATTATGTAGAAAAAAGCGGACTAGTAAACATCCTGTTGGTAGTGTTGTAATTTTGAGCAGCACTGATATGCACCTTATTTTAAAGTTGATTTATTTATTGACTTATAAACCTCCACCAATAATCAAAATCATATATATGCATATAAAAATCGAATAAATTTACAGCGAACATTAACCCTTTCAACACCACATGACTCTAAATAGGCTTACACAACTCATAAGCTGAGTAAAGCTCATAACGAGCCGTCTCATCAGGATCTGCACTTTTTGCCAGTAATATTATTATTTGTAGAGAAAAATTACCTATTTTGATAAATGAACTGGTCCAAATGTAATTTTCTTATTAATTTATTGGTCTAATAATATGATGCACCAGTCCATGTCAGTTACTTGGTGTTGAATGTACCAGTCCATGTCAGTTACTTGGTGTTGAATGTACCAGTCCATGTCAGTTACTTGGTGTTGAATGTACCAGTCCATGTCAGTTACTTGGTGTTGAATGTACCAGTCCATGTCAGTTACTTGGTGTTGAATGTACCAGTCCATGTCAGTTACTTGGTGTTGAATGTACCAGTCCATGTCAGTTACTTGGTGTTGAATGTACCAGTCCATGTCAGTTACTTGGTGTTGAATGTACCAGTCCATGTCAGTTACTTGGTGTTGAATGTACCAGTCCATGTCAGTTACTTGGTGTTGAATGTACCAGTCCATGTCAGTTACTTGGTGTTGAATGTACCAGTCCATGTCAGTTACTTGGTGTTGAATGTACCAGTCCATGTCAGTTACTTGGTGTTGAATGTACCAGTCCATGTCAGTTACTTGGTGTTGAATGTACCAGTCCATGTCAGTTACTTGGTGTTGAATGTACCAGTCCATGTCAGTTACTTGGTGTTGAATGTACCAGTCCATGTCAGTTACTTGGTGTTGAATGTACCAGTCCATGTCAGTTACTTGGTGTTGAATGTACCAGTCCATGTCAGTTACTTGGTGTTGAATGTACCAGTCCATGTCAGTTACTTGGTGTTGAATGTACCAGTCCATGTCAGTTACTTGGTGTTGAATGTACCAGTCCATGTCAGTTACTTGGTGTTGAATGTACCAGTCCATGTCAGTTACTTGGTGTTGAATGTACCAGTCCATGTCAGTTACTTGGTGTTGAATGTACCAGTCCATGTCAGTTACTTGGTGTTGAATGTACCAGTCCATGTCAGTTACTTGTGTTGAATGTACCAGTCCATGTCAGTTACTTGGTGTTGAATGTACCAGTCCATGTCAGTTACTTGGTGTTGAATGCACCAGTCCATGTCAGTTACTTGGTGTTGAATGTACCAGTCCATGTCAGTTACTTGGTGTTGAATGCACCAGTCCATGTCAGTTACTTGGTGTTGAATGTACAAGTCCATGTCAGTTACTTGGTGTTGAATGTACCAGTCCATGTCAGTTACTTGGTGTTGAATGTACCAGTCCATGTCAGTTACTTGGTGTTAAATGCACCAGTCCATGTCAGTTACTTGGTGTTGAATGCACCAGTCCATGTCAGTTACTTGGTGTTGAATGTACCAGTCCATGTCAGTTACTTGGTGTTGAATGTACCAGTCCATGTCAGTTACTTGGTGTTGAATGTACCAGTCCATGTCAGTTACTTGGTGTTGAATGTACCAGTCCATGTCAGTTACTTGGTGTTGAATGTACCAGTCCATGTCAGTTACTTGGTGTTGAATGTACCAGTCCATGTCAGTAACACACCACAACACATACTTGGTGTTGAATGTACCAGTCCATGTCAGTTACTTGGTGTTGAATGTACCAGTCCATGTCAGTTACTTGGTGTTGAATGTACCAGTCCATGTCAGTTACTTGGTGTTGAATGTACCAGTCCATGTCAGTTACTTGGTGTTGAATGTACCAGTCCATGTCAGTTACTTGGTGTTGAATGTACCAGTCCATGTCAGTTACTTGGTGTTGAATGTACCAGTCCATGTCAGTTACTTGGTGTTGAATGTACCAGTCCATGTCAGTTACTTGGTGTTGAATGTACCAGTCCATGTCAGTTACTTGGTTAATGTACCAGTCCATGTCAGTTACTTGGTGTTGAATGTACCAGTCCATGTCAGTTACTTGGTGTTGAATGTACCAGTCCATGTCAGTTACTTGGTGTTGAATGTACCAGTCCATGTCAGTTACTTGGTGTTGAATGTACCAGTCCATGTCAGTTACTTGGTGTTGAATGTACCAGTCCATGTCAGTTACTTGGTGTTGAATGTACCAGTCCATGTCAGTTACTTGGTGTTGAATGTACCAGTCCATGTCAGTTACTTGGTGTTGAATGTACCAGTCCATGTCAGTTACTTGGTGTTGAATGTACCAGTCCATGTCAGTTACTTGGTGTTGAATGTACCAGTCCATGTCAGTTACTTGGTGTTGAATGTACCAGTCCATGTCAGTTACTTGGTGTTGAATGTACCAGTCCATGTCAGTTACTTGGTGTTGAATGTACCAGTCCATGTCAGTTACTTGGTGTTGAATGTACCAGTCCATGTCAGTTACTTGGTGTTGAATGCACCAGTCCATGTCAGTTACTTGGTGTTGAATGTACCAGTCCATGTCAGTTACTTGGTGTTGAATGTACCAGTCCATGTCAGCTACTTGGAGTTGAATGTACCAGTCCATGTCAGTTACTTGGTGTTGAATGCACCAGTCCATGTCAGTTACTTGGTGTTGAATGCACCAGTCCATGTCAGTTACTTGGTGTTGAATGCACCAGTCCATGTCAGTTACTTGGTGTTGAATGTACCAGTCCATGTCAGTTACTTGGTGTTGAATGTACCAGTCCATGTCAGTTACTTGGTGTTGAATGCACCAGTCCATGTCAGTTACTTGGTGTTGAATGCACCAGTCCATGTCAGTTACTTGGTGTTGAATGCACCAGTCCATGTCAGTTACTTGGTGTTGAATGTACCAGTCCATGTCAGTTACTTGGTGTTGAATGTACCAGTCCATGTCAGTTACTTGGTGTTGAATGTACCATCCATGTCAGTTACTTGGTGTTGAATGCACCAGTCCATGTCAGTTACTTGGTGTTGAATGTACCAGTCCATGTCAGTTACTTGGTGTTGAATGTACCAGTCCATGTCAGTTACTTGGTGTTGAATGCACCAGTCCATGTCAGTTACTTGGTGTTGAATGTACCAGTCCATGTCAGTTACTTGGTGTTGAATGTACCAGTCCATGTCAGTTACTTGGTGTTGAATGTACCAGTCCATGTCAGTTACTTGGTGTTGAATGTACCAGTCCATGTCAGTTACTTGGTGTTGAATGTACCAGTCCATGTCAGTTACTTGGTGTTGAATGTACCAGTCCATGTCAGTTACTTGGTGTTGAATGTACCAGTCCATGTCAGTTACTTGGTGTTGAATGTACCAGTCCATGTCAGTTACTTGGTGTTGAATGTACCAGTCCATGTCAGTTACTTGGTGTTGAATGTACCAGTCCATGTCAGTTACTTGGTGTTGAATGTACCAGTCCATGTCAGTTACTTGGTGTTGAATGTACCAGTCCATGTCAGTTACTTGGTGTTGAATGTACCAGTCCATGTCAGTTACTTGGTGTTGAATGCACCAGTCCATGTCAGTTACTTGGTGTTGAATGCACCAGTCCATGTCAGTTACTTGGTGTTGAATGCACCAGTCCATGTCAGTTACTTGGTGTTGAATGCACCAGTCCATGTCAGTTACTTGGTGTTGAATGCACCAGTCCATGTCAGTTACTTGGTGTTGAATGCACCAGTCCATGTCAGTTACTTGGTGTTGAATGCACCAGTCCATGTCAGTTACTTGGTGTTGAATGCACCAGTCCATGTCAGTTACTTGGTGTTGAATGGACCAGTCCATGTCAGTTACTTGGTGTTGAATGGACCAGTCCATGTCAGTTACTTGGTGTTGAATGCACCAGTCCATGTCAGTTACTTGGTGTTGAATGTACCAGTCCATGTCAGTTACTTGGTGTTGAATGTACCAGTCCATGTCAGTTACTTGGTGTTGAATGCACCAGTCCATGTCAGTTACTTGGTGTTGAATGCACCAGTCCATGTCAGTTACTTGGTGTTGAATGTACCAGTCCATGTCAGTTACTTGGTGTTGAATGCACCAGTCCATGTCAGTTACTTGGTGTTGAATGCACCAGTCCATGTCAGTTACTTGGTGTTGAATGTACCAGTCCATGTCAGTTACTTGGTGTTGAATGTACCAGTCCATGTCAGTTACTTGGTGTTGAATGTACCAGTCCATGTCAGTTACTTGGTGTTGAATGTACCAGTCCATGTCAGTTACTTGGTGTTGAATGGACCAGTCCATGTCAGTTACTTGGTGTTGAATGGACCAGTCCATGTCAGTTACTTGGTGTTGAATGTACCAGTCCATGTCAGTTACTTGGTGTTGAATGCACCAGTCCATGTCAGTTACTTGGTGTTGAATGTACCAGTCCATGTCAGTTACTTGGTGTGAAGACCAGTCCATGTCAGTTACTTGGTGTTGAATGTACCAGTCCATGTCAGTTACTTGGTGTTGAATGTACCAGTCCATGTCAGTTACTTGGTGTTGAATGTACCAGTCCATGTCAGTTACTTGGTGTTGAATGTACCAGTCCATGTCAGTTACTTTGTGTTGAATGTACCAGTCCATGTCAGTTACTTGGTGTTGAATGGGTTAAATAAGAGACAATGGGATCTAAAACGCAACCACAAAACGACTCGGTCACAATTAAAGAAATGGCAGCATTAAGAATTGAAAGTTGAAGTTGAACTATTGATGCACACACTTAAATCAGTGATAACAATGTGTTCATTGCCGTCAAGGAAATGGTGTGTATGAGATGAGATCCCATGTCGTCTTGCCAGCCATATAAATGGCTTCAAATGCATATATTGTATCACCAACATCACCGATGAGTATGGATATGGCAATGGTAATGGGCATAAATAGTCTTGTTCCTTATCAGATATACTCAAAGTGCTATGTGATGTTCGTTCATACTCGGTAAGTTATTTGTTTCAAATACAAATGAAAGACATGTCTAATTGTACGTGATGCATGTTTCTGTATTTATGATGCGACTGGACGTTATCATGTGAGTAAGCTATTCAGCTGGCGTGAGGAAAGCAGGCGAATGCAGAAACACTGTCATAGATAGAAGTAAGGACACATTATGGAAACATTTCCACCCAGAACGTCATAGATATTAGTAACAACGAATGACCTATATAGAAATATTGCCACACAGAACATCATAGATATTAGTAACAACGAATGACCTATATAGAAATATTGCCACACAGAACGTCATATATGTTAGTAACAACGAATGACCTATATATAAATAGTGCCACACAGAACGTCATATATGTTAGTAACAATGAATGACCTATATAGAAATATTGCCATACAGAACGTCATAGATATTAGTAACAACCAATGACCTATATATAAATATTGCCACACAGAACATCATAGATATTAGTAACAATGAATGACCTATATAGAAATATTGCCACACAGAACGTCATAGATATAAGTAACCATGAGTTATCTATATAGAAATATTGCCACCCGAACGTCATAGATATAAGTAACCACGATTTATCTATATAGAAACATTGCCACCCCGAACGCCATATATATAAATATATAACCTATTATTTATTTTACAACGATTGCGAAACAAGCTTTGACAACTGAAATCGTATAATTAGGTGGTCATTAGTGTGGGAGAAAATCCACCTGCCCGAGTTGGCGACCACCATACCTAGTCACATACGTCTCGGTCCGAGGGTCGAACCCGAGATAATTACCTATATAGAAACAGTGCCATCCCGAACGTCATAGATATAAGTAGCGATGCGACCATACCGACGCTTGTGAATACCATTGTGTCTGAAATAAATACAAATATTTTAATTTCCTAACGGCATAATTTCATTGAATACGAACAATTTGCTTCGCCACACGTCATGCATGCGGCGACACCTGTACAGAGCCATTTAGAATATATCAAGCAACTTTTGTTTTGTAATGTCGGTAATGTCGTCGGTAATGTCGGAAATGTCGGTTGTTATACTCAGATGCCATTGCTCATTAATCGCTATAACTATGTGAGGTAGCTGTCCAGCTGGCTTGTGGAATATCGATGTTTCTACATGGGTGCCCAGCCGTGCCTGAAATACTGATCTGAGGGGTATCTTGGGGCGTACCCCACCAACACAGCTGGATGCACACTAGCATTAAGACGTAAATGGTACACATTGGGGTCATACAACACACGGTGAGCGTCATTTGGTCCTTCACGTACAGTACCTTCAGGGCTGGCACACTTAATACACTGGACATACAACTGATATATATATATAACACCATATAGTCATATCCGTCTATATTCAAGAGTATACGGTTTATTTAATATTATGAAAATCTAGTAAACGGGTCAGTATGCTCTGGTATACGGGTCAGTATGCTCTGGTATACGGGTCAGTATGCTCTGGTATACGGGTCAGTATGCTCTGGTATAC
>CM026399.1:21082225-21186985 GCA_014843695.1 Archivesica marissinica
ATTGGTTGAACCGATAGCTCTATTTATACACTGTTGTACAAGGTCGGTTGATGGCATTGGTTGAACCGATAGCTGTATTTATACACTGTTTTACAAGGTCGGTTGATGGCATTGATTGAACCGATAGCTCTATTTATACACTGTTGTACAAGGTCGGTTGATGGCATTGGTTAAACCGATAGCTGTATTTATACACTGTTTTACAAGGTCGGTTGATGGCATTGGTTGAACCGATAGCTCTATTTATACACTGTTGTACAAGTCTTGATGGTCTTGGTTAAACCGAAGCTTATTTATACACGTTTTACAAGGTCGGTTGATGGCATTGGTTGAACCGATAGCTCTATTTATACACTGTTGTACAAGGTCGGTTGATGGTCTTGGTTAAACCGATAGCTGTATTTATACACTGTTTTACAAGGGTCGGTTGATGGCATTGGTTGAACCGATAGCTCTATTTATACACTGTTGTACAAGGTCGGTTGATGGTCTTGGTTAAACCGATAGCTGTATTTATACACTGTTTTACAAGGGTCGGTTGATGGCATTGGTTGAACCGATAGCTCTATTTATACACTGTTGTACAAGGTCGGTTGATGGTCTTGGTTAAACCGATAGCTGTATTTATACATTGTTTTACCAACCTGTGTGATGGCTTTGAACCAATAGCTGTATTGATTGCATACACTGTTACCAACTTCAATATTACATGTTCAAATAGTAATATCTGTGTAGAAAGGTTAGCTAAACTGCGTGAAGTCAAAGTGAAAGTACTAGACTGGATAAAAATAGATGTTTACATTGTTTGGCCAAATGCAGAGATAACTGTGCTTCTCTGGACATGTGTAAATATTGATATACCTATATCAAAATTCCAATCACGGTACAGCTGCAGGAATACTGGTATACCTTCTTATTATAATCTACACAACATGGTTTTGATTGGAACACAGTGATTTTTAATAAATAATCGAGTATCTTCTCAATTGCGAGTTTTTGTTGACCTTGAAAGACGTTGCAACGAATGACCTTTGACCTTGTAAGTACAACCTGTATGGTTTAGTAATTCTACTAAGGGATACTGTACTTCTATACAACCTGCAAAGTGAAACATAGATTTCACAGGTTATCATTTTATGTCTACTTAAATTAGTCATATTCCTGATCAGAACAAGGATGTGAGTGTCCCGTGCTGTATGCTAGTGTCATGTGCTGGATGTGAGTGTCCCGTGCTGTATACTAGTGTCCCGTGCTGTATGTGAGTGTTCCATGCTGTATGCTAGTGTCCCGTGCTGTATGTGAGTATCCCGTGCTATATATTAGTGTTCCATGCTGTATGCTAGTGTCCTGTGCTGTATGCTAGTGTCCCGTGCTGTATTCTAGTGTCCCGTACTGTATTCTAGTGTTCCGTGCTGTATGCTAGTGTCCCATACTGTATGCTAGTGTCCCGTACTGTATGCTAGTGTCCCATGCTGTATGCTAGTGTCCTGTGCTGTATGCTAGTGTCCATGCTGTATGCTAGTGTCTTGTACTGTATGCTAGTGTCATGTGCTGTATGCTAGTGTCCTGTGCTGTATGTGAGTGTCCCGTGCTGTATGCTAGTGTCCCGTACTGTATGCTAGTGTCCCGTGCTGTATGCTAGTGTCCCATGCTGTATGCTAGTATCCTGTGCTGTATGCTAGTGTCCTGTGCTGTATGTGTCCCGTGCTGTATGCTAGTGTCCCATGCTGTATGCTAGTGTCCCTGTGCTGTATGCTAGTGTCTCGTGCTGTATGCTAGTGTCCTGTGCTGTATGATAGTGTCCTGTGCTGTATGCTAGTGTCCCATGTTGTATGCTAGTGTCCCATGCTGTATGCTAGTGTCCCATGTTGTATGCTAGTGTCCCATGCTGTATGTGAGTGTCCTGTGCTGTATGTGCGTGTCCCATGCTGTATGCTAGTGTCCTGTGCTGTATGCTAGTGTCCCGTGCTGTATGCTAGTGTCTCGTACTGTATGCTAGTGTCCTGTGCTGTATGCTAGTGTCTCGTACTGTATGCTATTGTCCCGTTCTGTATGCTAGTGTCCCGTGCTGTATGCTAGTGTTTCGTACTGTATGCTAGTGTCCTGTGCTGTATGCTAGTGTCCCGTGCTGTATGCGAGTGTCCTGTGCTGTATGTGAGTGTTCCATGCTGTATGCTAGTGTCCCGTGCTGTATGCGAGTGTCCTGTGCTGTATGTGAGTGTTCCATGCTGTATGCTAGTGTCCCGTGCTGTATGCGAGTGTCCTGTGCTGTATGTGAGTGTTCCATGCTGTATGCTAGTGTCCTGTGCTGTATGCTAGTGTCCTGTGCTGTATGCTAGTGTCCTGTGCTGTATGCTAGTGTCCCGTGCTGTATGCTAGTGTCCTGTGCTGTATGCTAGTGTCCCATGCTGTATGCTAGTGTCCCGTGCTGTATGCGAGTGTCCTGTGCTGTATGTGAGTGTTCCATGCTGTATGCTAGTGTCCCGTGCTGTATGCGAGTGTCCTGTGCTGTATGTGAGTGTTCCATGCTGTATGCTAGTGTCCCATACTGTATACTTGTGTCATGTGTTGTATGCTAGTGTCCTGTGCGGTATGCTAGTGTCCTGTGCTGTATGCTAGTGTCCTGTGTTGTATGCTAGTGTCCTGTGCGGTATGCTAGTGTCCTGTGCTGTATGCTAGTGTCCTGTGCGATATGCTAGTGTCCTGTGCGGTATGCTAGTGTCCCATGCTGTTTGCTAGTTTCTCATGCTGTATGCTAGTGTCCCATGTTGTATGCTAGTGTCCCATGCTGTATGCTAGTGTCCTGTGCTGTATGCTAGTGTCCCATACTGTTTAGCTAATGGCAGTCCGACATGCTCGCTTCTCACCAATGCAAGACAGGTTCGATCCTCAGTACAGTAGTCGCCTAATCACACAGGTGAGTTTTCTCCGGGTACTCCGGTTTCCTCCCACACGAACGACCACATATATATGCTTTCATCTACGCCAACGAGAATGATTAATTAAGTGGTTAAAGCTTGTTTCGTAATTATTGCAATAAGTTTATACTTATAACAAATTTTAAGAAATTTCTATGTGTCTGGCAGAAATTCAATTGATTTTGGTACACTTGAGTAATTTCCCGAAATAAGTATTTTCACAAAGGAAGGCACGAGGCCTGAATGCATACATACCGATACATACACTTACATGTAAGTTCATACATCAAGTCCTTCCTGAAATATTAACAATATAACAATTATAGATATATACTGTAAACAGTACAATACAACTGTACATATATACTGTAAACAGTACAATACAGCTGTACATATATACTGTAAACAGCACAATACAACTGTACATATATACTGTAAATAGTACAATACAGCTGTACATATATACTGTAAACAGTACAATACAGCTGTACATATATACTGTAAACAGTACAATACAGCTGTACATATATACTGTAAACAATACAATAGTACAATACAGCTGTACATATATACTGTAAATAGTACAATACAGCTGTACATATATACTGTAAACAATACAATAGTACAATACAGCTGTACATATATACTGTAAACAGTACACTAGTACAATACAGCTGTACATATATACTGTAAACAGTACAATAGTACAATACAGCTGTACATATATACTGTAAATAACACAATACAGCTGTACATATATACTGTAAATAGTACAATACAACTGTACATATATACTTTAAACAGTACAATACAGCTGTACACATATACTGTAAACAGTACAATACAGCTGTACATATATACTGTAAACAGTACAATACAGCTGTACATATATACTGTAAACAGCATAATACAACTGTAAACAGTACAATACAACTGTACATATATACTGTAAACAGTAAAATACAGCTGTACATATCTACTGTAAATAACACAATACAGCTGTACATATATACTGTAAACAGTACAATACAACTGTACATATATATTGTAAATAACACAATACAGCTGTACATATATACTGTAAACAGTACAATACAACTGTACATATATACTGTAAACAGTACAATACAGCTGTACATATATACTGTAAACAGTACAATACAGCTGTACATATATACTGTAAACAGTACAATACAGCTGTACATATATACTGTAAACAGCACAATACAGCTGTACATATATACTGTAAACAGTACAATACAGCTGTACATATATACTGTAAACAGTACAATACAGCTGTACATATATACTGTAAACAGTACAATACAGCTGTACATATATACTGTAAACAGTACAATACAGCTGTACATATATACTGTAAACAGTACAATACAGCTGTACATATATACTGTAAACAGTACAATACAGCTGTACATATATACTGTAAACAGTACAATACAGCTGTACATATATACTGTAAACAGTACAATACAGCTGTACATATATACTGTAAACAACACAATACAACTGTACATATAAACTGTAAACAGTACAATACAGCTGTACATATATACTGTAAACAATACAATACAGCTGTACATATATACTGTAAACAGCTCAATACAGCTGTACATATATACTGTAAACAGTACAATACAGCTGTACATATATACTGTAAACAGTACAATACAGCTGTACATATATACTGTAAATAACACAATACAGCTGTACATATATACTGTAAACAGTACAATACAGCTGTACAAATATACTGTAAACAGTACAATACAGCTGTACATATATACTGTAAACAGTACAATACAGCTGTACATATATACTGTAAACAGTACAATACAGCTGTACATATATACTGTAAACAATACAACTGTACATATATACTGTAAACAGCACAATACAGCTGTACATATATACTGTAAACAGTACAATACAGCTATACATATATACTGTAAACAGTACAATACAGCTGTACATATATACTGTAAATAACACAATACAGCTGTACATATATACTGTAAACAGTACAATACAGCTGTACATATATACTGTAAATAACACAATACAGCTGTACATATCTACTGTAAACAGCACAATACAGCTGTACATATATACTGTAAACAGTACAATACAGCTGTACATATATACTGTAAACAGCACACTACAACTGTACATATAAACTGTAAACAGTACAATACAGCTGTACATATATACTGTACATAACACAATACAGCTGTACATATATACTGTAAACAGTACAATACAATTTTACATATCTACTGTAAACAGTACAATACAGCTGTACATATATACTGTAAACAGCACAATACAGCTGTGCATATATACTGTAAATAACACAATACAGCTGTACATATATACTGTAAACAGTACAATAAAACTGTACATATATACTGTAAACAGTACAATACAGCTGTACATATAAACTGTAAACAGTACAATACAGCTGTACATATATACTGTAAACAGCATAATACAACTGTAAACAGTACAATACAACTGTACATATATACTGTAAACAGTACAATACAACTGTACATATATACTGTAAACAACACAATACAGCTGTACATATATACTGTAAACAATACAACTGTACATATATACTGTAAACAGTACAATACAGCTGTACATATCTACTGTAAACAGTACAATACAACTGTACATATATACTGTAAACAACACAATACAGCTGTACATATCTACTGTAAATAACACAATACAGCTGTACATATATACTGTAAACAGTACAATACAACTGTACATATATATTGTAAATAACACAATACAGCTGTACATATATACTGTAAACAGTACAATACAACTGTACGTATATACTGTAAACAGTACAATACAACTGTACATATATACTGTAAACAGTACAATACAGCTGTACATATATACTGTAAACAGTACAATACAGCTGTACATATATACTGTAAACAGTACAATACAGCTGTACATATCTACTGTAAACAGTACAATACAATTGTTATGTTATGTTATGATTCGGGTTTTACGCCTGCATCAGCACCATTTTGGGCCTGATCGCCGGCGGGCAGTTTACCTAACAACACCTTTCCTGGGCAGGCTCCAGCGGTTAACCAGTACTTGGGTGCACCAACCTCCGTAAGAAACTGCCAACTTTTTCATATAAATGAGACACGGCCTGAGCGGGGCTCGAACCCGTGACCATCAGTGATGATAGGTTACAGTGGTATACAAGTCAGCGACCTTAACCACTCGACCACGGAGGCGGACACAATACAATTGTACATATATACTGTACACAGTACAATACAACTGTACATATATACTGTAAACAGTACAATACAGCTGTACATATATACTGTAAACAGTACAATACAATTGTACATATCTACTGTAAACAATACAATACAGCTGTACATATATACTGTAAATAACACAATACAATTGTACATATATACTGTAAACTGTAAACAGTACAATACAATTGTACATATATACTGTAAACAGTACAATACAACTGTACATATATACTGTAAACAGTACAATACAACTGTACATATATACTGTAAACAGTACAATACAACTGTACATATATACTGTAAATAACATGATTGCAACTGTACATATATACTGTAAACAGTACAATACAATTGTACATATATACTGTAAACTGTAAACAGTACAATACAATTGTACATATATACTGTAAACAGTACAATACAACTGTACATATATACTGTAAATAACACAATACAATTGTACATATATACTGTAAACTGTAAACAGTACAATACAATTGTACATATATACTGTAAACAGTACAATACAACTGTACATATATACTGTAAACAGTACAATACAACTGTACATATATACTGTAAACAGTACAATACAACTGTACATATATACTGTAAATAACATGATGCAACTGTACATATATACTGTAAATAGTACAATACAACTGTACATATATACTGTAAACAGTACAATACAGCTGTACATATATAATGTAAACAGCACAATACAACTGTACATATATACTGTAAACAGTACAATACAACTGTACATATATACTGTAAACAGTACAATACAACTGTACATATATACTGTAAACAGTACAATACAACTGTACATATATACTGTAAACAGTACAATACAACTGTATATATCTATTGTAAACTACTAAATACAGCTGTATATATATACTGTAAACTACTAAATACAGCTGTATATATCTAATGTAAACTACTACATACAGCTGTATATATCTATTGTAAACTACTAAATACAGCTGTATATATCTATGTAAACTACTGTAAACTACTAAATACAGCTGTATATATCTAATGTAAACTACTACATACAGCTGTATATATCTATTGTAAACTACTAAATACAGCTGTATATATATATATATTGTAAACTACTAAATACAGCTGTATATATATATTGTAAACTACTAAATACAGCTGTATATATATATTGTAAACTACTAAATACAGCTGTATATATATATTGTAAACTACTAAATACAGCTGTATATATATATTGTAAACTACTAAATACAGCTGTATATATATATTGTAAACTACTAAATACAGCTGTATATATATATTGTAAACTACTAAATACAGCTGTATATATATATTGTAAACTACTAAATACAGCTGTATATATATATTGTAAACTACTAAATACAGCTGTATATATATATTGTAAACTACTAAATACAGCTGTATATATATATTGTAAACTACTAAATACAGCTGTATATATATATTGTAAACTACTAAATACAGCTGTATATATATATATAATGTAAACTACTAAATACAGCTATAAATATATACTGTCAGCTACACAACACATATATAAATAGATAATGCAAATAATATGATACAGCTCTAAATATATACCGGTACTGTAAACAATACAGCTGTAAATATCTACTGTAAACAATACAGCTGTAAATATGTACTGTTAACAGCAAAAACAAATGTAAATAGCAAATGTAAACTACTAAATACAGCTATAAATATCTGAACAATATAGCTGTAAATACTTTCTACACTTTGGATCCAAACTGTGGAAAGAGGGATATATATTTTTTTACATATTTAATTTACTCAATAAAATTAAGGGGGATTGCCTCAAATGAGGGGCGTAGGAGGGGATGCACATTTTGCAGTTATTTTATATGGATCTAAATCAAAGAAAATCTCACCTCTTTTTCCCATTCAATTTCTTCATAGAGTTTGTCAAAACATTCTTTCATATACACAAACTAAAAAAACAAACAAGATGAAACAGATCAATTCATTCTTCTTGTCTCTCCGATAATGGTTAACAATCATTACAAATGGCCTGAGAAGAAGTCATTCTTGCCCGTCTCAGGATTGGTCATTCTCGAATATCACATTCATGGCTGTTGTCACGAGATGATGCACCAGAATGTATCCCATGCAATACTCTATACACGGTGGAGCATATCTTAATACACTGTGTTGACCTTCAACCAATCCGGTTGCAGTACTACAATGTGGACAACATTAAAACACTCTTCGACTCTATCAGAGTAGAGTCCATCATATCATTTATCAAGGCAATAGGAATTTATAATAAGCTGTGATATCAATTGTTAATCATGCCTTTGTAGTAATCATTCATTCATATATTACCTGTAATTAATATTACGTCTTTATAACTTCTTAGTATTAATTTTTACATAATGCATATACTTATATAGAATTTTATTTCATACACTCGACAATAAACATAACTTTAATGCGCGCTACATGACCTTAGATGTCGATGCGCCGTAAAACACCATTCATTCATTCACAAATGGTCTTTTGTTATGCTATGTAATGTTATATTTCGGGTTTTACGCCTGTATCAGCACCATTTTGGGCTATATCGCCGGCGGGCAGTTTACCTAACAACACCTTTCCTGGGCAGGCTCCATCTGTTAACCAGTACTTGGGTGCACCAACCTCCGTAAGAAACTGCCAACTTTTTCATATAAATGAGACATGGTCTGAGCGGGGCTCGAACCCGTGACCATCAGTGATGATAGGTTACAGTGGTATACATGATAGGTTACAGTGGTATACAAGTCAGCAACCTTAACCACTCGACCACGGAGGCGGACCTGTGACCATCAGTGATGATAAGTTACAGTGGTATGCAAGTCAGCGACCTTAACCACACGACCACGGAGGCGGACCCGTGACCATCAGTGATGATAGGTTACAGTGGTATACTAGTCAGTGACCTTAACCACTCGACCACGGAGGCGGACCCGTGACCATCAGTGATGATAGGTTACAGTGGTATACTAGTCAGTGACCTTAACTTATGCTTCCAACCTAGGAGTATATATTAATACGAACATAAATGTGCATTGTTCCTAATATTATAGCATCCGTAACTGTATCACATGTAACCATTCAGCATATTAAAGTCATACTCGTGTTTAAATTATCACTAATAATTTCTAAGCAGGTTGTTATCATAAAATTGTATTCGTTATAAAATAAGTGTAGCTTAACTTTAATGAATTCAACCGTTTTAACATTTTTAATGTACTTGGAACATTGTTGAAAAATATAATTATAATCTTTTTTGACTAGGTTAGTCTTAATTTTTTGTTTGGCTCTTTTAGTAACTGCATTGTGGAAGTCGTGATAGCGCAGTGGATGCGCGTTCGCTTCAGGTGCGAAAGGTCCGGAGTTTGAGCCCCGCTGGAGCCATTACGTTTCTGCCCTTAGGCAAGGCATTTAATTTCCACGTTGCCTCTTCTCTCTCCCTCATGGCGATGGATTTCATCAGGAAGGAGGTGGCGATGGATTTCATCAGGAAGGAGGTCTCGAAAGTGATTAATATAAGTTATAAGAACTTGTTTCGCAATCGAGCTAAAAATAAATTTGTATAAACTAATAACTGCATTTGTCACATAACTTTGCTTGTATTTAGTGTAATATAGCCATCTCATAAATTCGTGTATGACCACACGTTTAATAACACCTGGAAGGGTTCGGATTGATCGCGGCATGACATTGACAGCTTGCAATAGACATTACATGTTGTTTGAATTCAAGCCTTATTTGTTGAAAATCAACTGCTAAATCGATAAAATGCTAAATATGAACTAGCAGAATACAGTGATTAAAAATATTGTGTCGATGATTTGAATGAATTTGTTTGATTATCAGGGACTATTTACTATGGCGTACGGGTGCAGCTTAATGTAATAAGGCTGAAAAATCACGCAAACATTTATAATAATTGCCCAATTAACCAATTGTCTGTTTTATGGCGCAACGTCAGATCTTCTACCTGTAAGGCCATGTAACTATGACGACGACTCAAATCAGTTATTGTTATCGTCCACTGTACACAATAACATTCCCCGATGAGACTTAATTTAGTACACTAATTAATTAATATCCAATAACCAAATGTGGATGGACACACAAACACATGTAGCTCATGGTATCTCACCTTGACCGTGATACAACACAAAATGCCAATTAATCGGGGGGGGGGGGATTTGAAGTTTTAACTTTATTTATTTGCGAAATGAGCTCAACAACTTATATTAATCACTCTCGTTGTCGAGGATGAAAGCGTATATGTGGAGGAAACTGGAGTACACAGAGAACCGGAGATAACCAGCTGTCCGATAAGGCGACCACTGTATCATCCCACATACTTCCCGATGATCGAACCAGGGGTAGCATTGGTGAGAAGCAAGTGTGCAAACCACCAATGCGTTAATCGGACAGGATTTTGAGCTATACCAGCAGTTAGAACCACTGTGGTAGTGCTTTTAGGAAAGTCTCATAAATCCACACTGTCTCTTCTCACTACCTAATGGCGACGGATTTCGTCAGGAATGAGGTCTTGAAAGAATAATTTGTTTCGCAATCGAGCTAAAATAAATTGCAATGACTAACTTAGGGTCGTATTCTACAATGGCTCGTGAGTTCCAGTAGCACACACAGGTGTCGGTGTAAATCAGCTGAAAGTATCCCCCCCACCTCTTGTGTACATACTAACATACTCTGAATGTATTTTCCTATTACAGTCACACCTGTGCTAAAGGCCACCTCCGAATAAAGGCCGCATATGAAAAACCTGTCTCTAAAGACCACCATTTTTCTCTCCCATCGAGCCGTTTTCAATGCATTTAAGAGAGGCTACCTGCCAACAAACGCCACTTTTTGACTTTCCTGAGGGTGGCCTTTATAGACAGGTTTGACTGTATATGGTATAATTTTCAACTAATAAACAAACGTCGTATACGCGGTCTGTTGACATAACAAAATAATGTAAACATACATGCGTAATACAACTAGTGTATCCTGAATAACACGATTTATGGTACAGATTTACCGTTATATCTCATATTTGTGCCTATTTATTTGTAAACTAATCTTAGTTAAATTATCTCTAAGCGACATTATCTCGCGTTTAGTATTGACTCCGATGACAAACAAACGTCAATTCAGGAGCGTGGATGACCGTTACACTGTTTATTGATTCAATGTTAGTGTTCGAATGTATTCGGAAGAATTTGTAGTAGCAATGCATTTATACTTGAAAAAAATTCATGTTATTTGCTTTTGCGATGTAATGTAGCTTTAACAACTTACGTATTGTGTAAGAATACTCGATTACTTTAACAACTTACGTATTGTGTAAGAATACTCGATTACTTTAACAACTTACGTATTGTGTAAGAATACTCGATTACTTTAACAACTTACGTATTGTGTAAGAATACTCGATTACTTTAACAACTTACGTATTGTGTAAGAATACTCGATTACTTTAACAACTTACGTATTGTGTAAGAATACTCGATTACTTTAACAACTTACGTATTGTGTAAGAATACTCGATTACTTTAACAACTTACGTATTGTGTAAGAATACTTGATTACTTTAACAACTTACGTATTGTGTAAGAATACTCGATTACTTTAACAACTTACGTATTGTGTAAGAATACTTGATTACTTTAACAACTTACGTATTGTGTAAGAATCTGTACATTTCGAGGTTTCTTCCCTGGTCGGTTATATTCAAATGTAAACGCCATACCCTCTTCCTCTGTGTCATACCCCTGTATATCCTTCCATTGGAACTCTATTACTTGAGACTGCAACCAGAACATTGACACGATGTTACACCCATTCCACACCTAGCAACTGACATGGATTGACCCATGATAAATTGAGACCAATAAATTGATCAGAAAATTACATTTGGACCAGTTCATTTATCAAAATGGGTAATTTTGTCTAATAATAGTGATATTATTGGCAAAAAGTGCAGATCCTGAATGAGACGGGTTAAGTATATTGTATACAAGATATCTACAATTAAAAATATTATGTAGATAACATACTGTATGTATTAAAATTGTAATGACGAAAGGTCAATTGCAACAAAATTTATCAAACTGTAAAAATGATAAAAAACGTCAATTTATGGAAAAGATGCGATTCTTTTAAAAATACAATAATGTATTTAAAATCAACAGTGTCGAAAAGCTCCTTCATTGTCACAACTGTATAATATTTTCGACGAATGAGTGCCAAATCTACACAGTGAATTAAGATGTGTTCAACATTTATAGAGGAATGGAATGGTATACACCATGGTGGATCCTCTCTTTTCAATAAAAAATGTAAACAAACAAAAACAAAGCAACAACAAAAAACAATGGGTATACCTCTGCTGTTCCGTCTGTTTTACAGGCCTGCAGTTTAAAGCATGACCTTGATACTATAGCTATTACATGTCCGTCCTTCCTAGAGTCACACGGACAATGTGGAAACTGTACATCACAGTAGCCATCCAGATGTCTCGCCGTCTTCACATACTGAAACAAAGCCACTAATCTCCGAGCATATTCTTCAAATTTCAGCATCTTACGAGCCTTTTTAATATATTGCGACTTCATGGCTTGTACCCTGACTATCACACAATATAATAGGGTACCACTGTATTAAAAGTACATTTCTTAATTTATTCTTCATATGTTTACAACTAACTGTTAGGAGAGAGTTAACCATACGAGCAGATTGCTTTCTCCTCAATCCTACTTGTATGTACATAGGAAAGAGGTAACCATACAAGCAGATTGCTTTCTCCTCAATCCTACTTGTATGTACATAGGAAAGAGGTAACCATACAAGCAGGTTGCTTTCTCCTCAATCCTACTTGTATGTACATAGGAAAGAGGTAACCATACAAGCAGGTTGCTTTCTCCTCAATCCTACTTGTATGTACATAGGAAAGAGGTAACCATACAAGCAGATTGCTTTCTCCTCAATCCTACTTGGTATGTACATAGGAAAAAGGTAACCATACAAGCATATTGCTTTCTCCTCAATCCTACATGTATGTACATAGGAAAGAGGTAACCATACAAGCAGGATTGCTTTCTCCTCAATCCTACATGTATGTACATAGGAAAGAGGTAACCATACAAGCAGGTTGCTTTCTCCTCAATCCTACATGTATGTACATAATATTTATACTTGACTATGTTTATTCAAAGAAATACATATTGTTTAAACTAACTAACTGCTAATAGACATTAACAGATTAATCTCATGGTACTAGTTTAGTTTATACAAATTTATCTTAGCTCGATTGCGAAACAAGTTCTTTCAACTTATATAAATCGCTATCGAGACCTCATTCCTGATGGAATCCATTGCCATGAGGGAGAGAAGAGGCAACGTGGAATTTAAATGCCTTGCCTAAGGACACAATCGTAATGGCTCCAGCGGGGCTCGAACTCCGGACCTTTCGCACCTGAAGCGAACGCGAATCCATGGTACTCTCATGGTGCCTCCAGTACCATCCATACCCACCTATAAGATGAGATTTTTCCACCAGATTATAGCCTCAAGTGGCTTCCCATCTTATAAAGTAAAGTAAATTGTTTGTTTATTATAGTGTCACCCCTATTTAAAGGGCCAGCCATTTCTGACAAACCTCTTTTTATGAACATCGGTACTTCCCAAATCATATGCATTGTATGCCAGGCGCCAGGCTTGTAGGCAATCGGTAACCATTATTTAACTAGCTGGCGGCTCACCAACGCCATATCAGAACAAACCCCTGACGAGAATCAAACCTTCGACCTCCCACTCTGTAGGCGGACGCCGTAACCACTAGGCCACGAAATAAAATTATCAATTTTTTAAAAATAATTGTTTAATGGTCATGTTTTAGAAAAGAAATCACACCAATTTCTTCAACTTGCACTCACTTAGTCTGGCCAAACATGCAATCTGTACATGGTCTGGTGTCCATTTTATCAACCCATCTTATATGCGAGTGCATGCTAATATTCACAGATTTCAGGACCGATGTAGGGGGAGGGGGGTCATCTTATAGGCGAGTGCATGCCAATATTCACAGATTTCAGGACCGATGGAGGGGGGTCATCTTATATGCGAGTGCATGCCAATATTCACAGATTTCAGGACCAAATGTAGGGGGGAGGGGGATCATCTTATATGCGAGTGGAGGGGGATCATCTTATATGCGAGTGCATGCCAATATTCACAGATTTCAGGACCAAATGTAGGGGGAGGGGGGTCATCTTATAGGGCGAGGTGCATGCCAATATTCAAGATTTCAGGACCAAATGTAGGGGGAGGGGGGTCATCTTATAGGGCGAGTGCATGCCAATATTCACAGATTTCAGGGCCAAATGTAGGGGGAGGGGGGTCATCTTATAGGGCGAGTGCATGCCAATATTCACAGATTTCAGGACCAAATGTAGGGGGAGGGGGGTCATCTTATAGGGCGAGTGCATGCAATATTCACAGATTTCAGGACCGATGTAGGGGGAGGGGGGTCATCTTATAGGGCGAGTGCATGCCAATATTCACAGATTTCAGGACCGATGTAGGGGGAGGGGGGTCATCTTATATGGCGAGTGCATGCCAATATTCACAGATTTCAGGACCAAATGTAGGGGGAGGGGGGTCATCTTATAGGGCGAGTGCATGCCAATATTCACAGATTTCAGGACCAAATGTAGGGGGAGGGGGGGTCATCTTATATGGCGAGTGCATGCTAATATTCACAGATTTCAGGACCAAAGTAGGGGGAGGGGGGTCATTAATAGGGCGAGTGCATGCCAATATTCACAGATTTCAGGACCGATGTAGGGGGAGGGGGGGTCATCTTATGGCGAGTGCATGCCATATTCACAGATTTCAGGACCAAATGTAGGGGGAGGGGGTCATCTTATAGGGCGAGTGCATGCCAATATTCACAGATTTCAGGACCAAATGTAGGGGGGGGGGTCATCTTATAGGGCGAGTGCATGCCAAATTCACAGATTTCAGGACCAAATGTAGGGGGAGGGGGGTCATCTTATAGGGCGAGTGCATGCCAATATTCACAGATTTCAGGACGATGTAGGGGGGGGGGATCATCTTATATGGCGAGTGCATGCTAATTCACAGATTTCAGGACCAAATGTAGGGGGAGGGGGGTCATCTATAGGGCGAGTGCATGCCAATATTCACAGATTTCAGGACCGATGAAGGGGGAGGGGGATCATCTTATAGGCGAGTGCATGCCAATATTCACAGATTTCAGGACCGATGTAGGGGGACGGGGGGGGTCATCTATATGGCGAGTGCATGCCAATATTCACAGATTTCAGGACCAAATGTAGGGGGAGGGGGGTCATCTTATAGGGCGAGTGCATGCCAATATTCACAGATTTCAGGGCCAAATGTAGGGGGAGGGGGGTCATCTTATAGGGCGAGTGCATGCCAATATTCACAGATTTCAGGACCAAATGTAGGGGGAGGGGGATCATCTTATAGGGCGAGTGCATGCCAATATTCACAGATTTCAGGACCAATGTAGGGGGAAGGGGGTCATCTTATATGGCGAGTGCATGCCAATATTCACAGATTTCAGGACCAAATGTAGGGGGGTCATCTTATAGGGCGAGTGCATGCCAATATTCACAGATTTCAGGACCGATGTAGGGGGAGGGGGGTCATCTTATATGGCGAGTGCATGCCAATATCACAGATTTCAGGACCAAATGTAGGGGGAGGGGGGTCATCTTATAGGGCGAGTGCATGCCAATATTCACAGATTTCAGGACCAAATGTAGGGGGAGGGGGGGTCATCTTATATGGCGAGTGCATGCTAATATTCACAGATTTCAGGACCAAATGTAGGGGGAGGGGGGTTATCTTATAGGGCGAGTGCATGCCAATATTCACAGATTTCAGGACCGATGTAGGGGGAGGGGGGTCATCTTATAGGGCGAGTGCATGCCAATATTCACAGATTTCAGGACCGATGTAGGGGAGGGGGGGTCATCTTATATGGCGAGTGCATGCCAATATTCACAGATTTCAGGACCAATGTAGGGGGAGGGGGGGGTCATCTTATAGGGCGAGTGCATGCCAATATTCACAGATTTCAGGACCAAATGTAGGGGGGTCATCTTATAGGGCGAGTGCATGCCAATATTCACAGATTTCAGGACCAAATGTAGGGGGAGGGGGGGTCATCTTATAGGGCGAGTGCATGCCAATTCACAGATTTCAGGACCAAATGTAGGGGGAGGGGGGTCATCTTATAGGGCGAGTGCATGCCAATATTCACAGATTTCAGGACCAAATGTAGGGGGAGGGGGGTCATCTTATAGGGCGAGTGCATGCCAATATTCACAGATTTCAGGACCAAATGTAGGGGGAGGGGGATCATCTTATAGGGCGAGTGCATGCCAATATTCACAGATTTCAGGACCAAATGTAGGGGGGAGGGGGGTCATCTTATATGGCGAGTGCATGCCAATATTCACAGATTTCAGGACCAAATGTAGGGGGGAGGGGGATCATCTTATATGCGAGTATGGATGGTACTTAACTAACTGCTTGCCACTATATGGTGTGAGGGAGATAATCCACTATATGGTGTGAGGGAGATAATCCACTATATGGTGTGAGGGAGATAATCCACTATATGGTGTGAGGGAGATAATCCACTATATGGTGTGAGGGAGATAATCCACTATATGGTGTGAGGGAGATAAGCCACTATATGGTGTGAGGGAGATAATCCACTATATGGTGTGAGGGAGATAAGCCACTATATGGTGTGAGGGAGATAAGCCACTATATGGTGTGAGGGAGATAAGCCACTATATGGGTGAGGGAGATAATCCACTATATGGTGTGAGGGAGATAAGCCACTATATGGTGTGAGGGAGATAAGCCACTATATGGTGTGAGGGAGATAAGCCACTATATGGTGTGAGGGAGATAATCCACTATATGGTGTGAGGGAGATAATAACAAACACAAATATCTATTCAATACGACATCATCATAGTCCACTTTCACTGAACCAATATCGAACAATTATACGACATCATCATAGTCCACTTTCACTGAACCAATATCGAACAATTATACGACATCATAGTCCACTTTCACTGAACCAATATCGAACAATTATACGACATCATCATAGTCCACTTTCACTGAACCAATATCGAACAATTATACGACATCATCATAGTCCACTTTCACTGAACCAATATCGAACAATTATACGACATCATAGTCCACTTTCACTGAACCAATATCGAACAATTATACGACATCATCATAGTCCACTTTCACTGAACTAATATTGAACAATTATACTACATCATCATAGTCCACTTTCACTGAACCAATATCGAACAATTATACGACAACAAAGTGATCACATCCTGATAAATAAAATCAGAGAACTAACAGATTCCTACACCAAATACAAGCAAGCATACGGTCAAACCTTTATTATTATTATTATTATATTTCGGGTTTTACGCCTGCATCAGCACCATTTTGGGCTATATCGCCGGCGGGCAGTTTACCTAACAACACCTTTCCTGGGCAGGCTCCAGCGGTTAACCAGTACTTGGGTGCACCAACCTCCATAAGAAACTGCCAACTTTTTCATATAAATGATACACGGTCTGAGCGGGGCTCGAACCTGTGACCATCAGTGATGATAGGTTACAGTGGTATGTATACACAGTCAAACCTGTGTTAGTGGTCACCTCCATTAAGCAGCCAGTTTCCAGATTCCCAAAATGTTGTTTTATTATACATATGCCCTCCATTAAGCAGCCACCTATGCTAAGCCACTTTCTGTGATTCCCTTGGCTGGTTGCTTAAGAGTTTATACGATGAATTGATACTCCAGCTGGATTGGAAGGTGGACAGACAATTTTGTAGATTTTCCGTCAATTAAAGGGAAATGACTCTGATGTTAATGGGCCAACCCCACCAAAACACCATGGTGATATAAATTTATTTTAAGTTCCATAAATTTCCATCCATTGGTTACTGAAAACTGGATCCGGGCGGATGCAGAGACATGCCACAACAATGTCCCGCACCGAAATGGCAGGGGCTAATAAACACAGTATCTGAAGAATCAATAAAATCTGAAAATGTGTGTTCTAACGTTTATTTATCGTCAATACCGGTTGCCCATATGGAGACGCCTCCTGAAGACATTAGCCATTTTAGAGTTTGGAGGATAGTGCAATGATACAGACAGAGACACATTCCAGAGTCTCCTCTGGTTCTTTTACGTGCACAGTGTAAAGCACCGACACGAGACTATGGTCTAAAGTCCCATCTGAAAGACTTAACTTTATTAAGGTCAGATGGGGAATCGAGGACTACAACGGATCCGTCTGTATAATCAGATAAAAAAATCTTAACAACAATTTCAATTGGAAACCGATATATTCATGAAGATTTGGAGCTACCAAATGGGGGTCATGCAAGACAATGGGTTGGTGAGGTTGTTTAAACTGTACTTACTTCCGTTTGCCTTTATTTAATTTGTCATGTTTTGTATTCACATGTATATGTAAAACGAGCAATAAAATATGGTTAAACTTAGTACTTACTTCCATTTTCTTGTTATTATCTTGGAGAGATTTCAGTTCATACAGCTTGTCTTCAGTTTTGATATGGCCTCGGTTCACCTCCTCCGCTGACTACAACAATATATACACACTGTTATCTGGGCATTGTATTAGTGCATCAAATCTAGCAAGATGGATGCTTGCGGTGGGGTTGTTAGATTTATACAACATGCAAATCAAAATTTGCAATTTTGTTATTCACTTAAACCCTTTCCCTCACAGAAACACCTAGCTACTAGCTTCCGATTTAATCCATTTGTTCTTGTATATTAATGTTACAACATGATGTAAATATTGATAAAATAAAATATGTTTAAACTAAAGCACCTCTTGACGCCATTACCAATATGACATACATTGACAATGTACATTGTAGTAGCCAAACCAATGTTCATAATAAAGGCCAGAATCTCATGTAGTCCCAGTAATATCTATGGAGGTGGGATAGATATGGCGACTACTTATCCACTGCATGATAGCTAAATGGCTGTCGTTTGCATGGAGATATAATAGTATATTAACCTAAATCTCATGTAGTCCCAGTAATATCTATGGAGGTGGGATAGATATGGCGACTACTTATCCACTGCATGATAGCTAAATGGCTGTCGTTTGCATGGAGATATAATAGTATATTAACCTAAATCTCATGTAGTCCCAGTAATATCTATGGAGGTGGGATAGATATGGCGACTACTTATCCACTGCATGATAGCTAAATGGCTGTCATTTGCATGGAGATATAATAGTATATTAACCTAAATCTCATGTAGTCCCAGTAATATCTATGGAGGTGGGATAGATATGGTGACTACTTATCCACTGCATGATAGCTAAATGGCTGTCGTTTGTATGGAGATATAATAGTATATTAACTTAAATCTCTATGAAGGGTTAAAATGTGTAATTGCCAAATGATGCCAAGCGATTATATATTACAGCCAATGAGAAAGACAATAAAATTGTGATTTGGACTTGATTTGAAGGCGATAAATAAAAATATTAAAAAAGATCACACTCAATCAATCGCTGTCCGATTAGCGCAGTGGTTATCGCGCTCGCTTCTCCCTAATGCAACCTGGGTTCGATCCTTGGACCGGGAAGTATGTGAGATGGTATGATGGTCGCCAGATCGGACAGGTGGGTTTTCTCCGGGTACTCAGGTTTCCTCCTACACGAATGACCACATTTACGCTTTCATCCGCGCCAACGAGAGTGATTAATATAAGTTGTTAAAATTTGCTTCGCAATCGTATGTACTATCACATGATGTCACAAGTCCATTTCTTGCACTATCACATGATGTCACAAGTCCATTTCTTGCACTATCACATGATGTCACAAGTCCATTTCTTGCACTATCACATGAAGTCACAAGTCCATTTCTTGCACTATCACATGATGGCACAAGTCCATTTCTTGCACTATCACATGAAGTCACAAGTCCATTTCTTGCACTATCACACGAAGTCACAAGTCCATTTCTTGCACTATCACACGAGGTCACAAGTCCATTTCTTGCACTATCACACGATGTCACATTGCAAGTAACACTTATATACGGTTTAATTTATCACATTACTTTGCTTGTATTCAGTGTAATACAGCCATCACATATTTTCTTATATCAACACACGTGTAATAACACCTGGGAGTTGAGAGATTAATTCTTATAATCAGTAAATTAAACTTTAAATTATGTAAATATTGTCACAAGTGGAAGTCGTGATAGCGCAGTGGATGCACGTTCGCTTCAGGTGCAAAAGGTCCGTAGTTCGAGCCCCGCTGGAGCTGTTACGATTGTGCCCTTAGGCAAGGCATTTAAATTCCACGTTGCCTCTTCTCTCTCCCTCATGGCGATGGATTCCATCAGGAATGAGGTCTCGAGAGTGATTAATATAAGTTATAATAACTTGTTTCGCAATCGAGCTAAAATAAATTTGTATAAAATTAATTATGCAAATTTGATGCTGAATTGGTACATAACGTTAATGACAAGACAAACGACGATTTAACAAAAGCCTTGATGTAATTATAACGCTGTTTAAAACGTAAATATAACGCACGTTTTGCATAGTGACATCATGACAAGGTAGTGACATCATGACAATTTGGTCACGTCATGACAATTTAGTCACGTCATGACAATTTAGTCACGTCATGACAATTTAGTCACGTCATGTAGTCACGTCATGACAATTTAGTCACGTCATGACAATTTAGTCACGTCATGACAATTTGGTCACGTCATGACAATTTGGTCACGTCATGACAATTTGGTCACGTCATGACAATTTAGACACGTCATGACAATTTAGTCACATCATGACAATTTAGTCACGTCATGACAATTTAGTCACGTCATGACAATTTGCGTGGACACTGCGACAAAATGAAAGTAGCAACGTTAGTTTCTGCAACAACATGATTAAAGCCCAATATTGTAATGTGATAAAAAAGATATTACACTCTTGGTGATTTCATACCATACTTTATGAAACTTGTTTAATAACTATGGTATGAAACCCCCACTCATGTACAGGGGTGGCGAAATCAGAGAATTTTGTGAGAATGTCAGTGGACAAGTAGATTTGAAAATTTACTTGTCCGTAGTGAAAACCCACTTGCCCGTATATCCGAAAGAAAATTAACACCGATATTGAGCGGAATTTTTTTTACATACGCACCGCATTTTACACCGTTTTTATGTGATGGTCGATAACTCTCGACATTTCCGGTTCGTTCTTATTCAGGTTATTGTCGGCTGGGAATTGTTGTCCGCCACCGTTGTCGGCTGGCTTGTGTTCATTGCGGAAGTTCCGCAGGAAAATAAACAAGAAAATTTGCCGATGCTTTCTCATTAAAATACGATTTAAATGCCATGGGAACATGAAGTAAATGCACTCGCCGGTATTTTTACTTGTCCACGGACAAGTTACATTCGAAAATCTACTTGCCCGTCGTAACAAATGACCGGGTCGGGCAACTCGGGCTATTGATTTCGCCACCCCTGATGTATGATCATATATATATGCTATACACACCTGACCATGTAGAAAATTAATTGCAACAGGGTCTGAATTAAGTAGATTTTCTCTGGTTACTGAGAAGACCCACTTCTTTAACGCTATGCAAGTGGCTGTAGCCGTGCTGTAGTTCTGTATATATATATTGTGTGGCAATTCATTCCTCTGCAATTTTCTCTCTGAAATATGTCAACGTAAATGTATCCCTCAATAAGGCATGGATATTATGAATATTCAAAGAAATAAATACTGTTTAAAATATTCAAAGAAATAAATACTGTTTAAAATATTCAAAGAAATAAATATTGTTTAAACTAATATGGCACGGCATGGACTTGACATGGTTGAGTTCAGGGCCGGTCCCATGATTATGCGGTTGGTTGTGCTAACTGACCTACTTTTCAGAATGGAGGGCACCGAAGGATATGGCAAGTTCCAGACAGAACATTCAAAGAACATTTTATTTAAATGAAACTTGAAATCAAGCGGAGTCGTTCTAACTAAACCAGCCATACTAGACAAAATTCTGACGTTTAATTAATTCTTACTACAGTCAAACCTGTGTTAGTGGTCACCTCTATTAAGCAGCCAACCTGTATTAAGCAGCCAGTTTCCAGATTCCCAATATGTTGTCTTATTATACATTTGACCTCTATTAAGCAGCCATCTGTGCTAAGCAGCCACTTTCTGTGATTACCTTGGCTGGCTGCTTAAGAGAGGTTTAACTGTACTACAGTGGTTAGCGCACTCGCTTCTCACCAATGCAACCTGGGTTCGATCCTCGGACCGGAGAGTATGTGCGATGGTACGGTGGTCGCCAGATCGGACATTTGGGTTTTCCCCGGGTACTCCGGTTTCCTCCCACACGAATGACCACATTTACACTTTCATCCGTTCCAAACGAGAGAATTAGTGGAGAGAATTACCATAAGCTCCTATAGCTTTCAATTCAATCCACTTGTTTTGATAGTTGTATTGTATGGATGTTATATGTACAGATGTAATATGTCATGTTTATCTTGATAAATAAAATATGTTTAAACCAAACGAGAGTGATTAATATAAGTTGTTAAAACTTGCTTCGCAATCGTTGTAAAATAAATAAAGTTTAAACTAACTGTACTGATACAAAAAACTAAAGCACAAAATTGTGGAATACATATATTTGTTTCCCTTATGCCCGACACCTCCGATAGCTCAAGAACATGTGTTACGTTGCGAGTGAATGTTACAACAGCATCAAACTACAACACGATGCTATTACAACATTCACCACCAACACACACATGTTCCCAACTTCGGAAAGAAGAACACAAACTCCAAACTATTTTTTGGTATACGCCTTGTGGGTACCAACAGACCGTCTGTTTATTCATTTTCCAACTTTCATATCGATCAATACATTTATGCAATGCAAAACATCATAAATATAGACAACCCTCATATTTACAAAATTCAATAACTCAATGTACTTAACATTGACTTTCATAACACTAATGTATTAAACCTTATAATAATGACCACTATGCCATTATACATTATGGAATATGGACAATTAAATTTCCATATTTACTATAAATGAAACAAACTTTAGAGCCAGAAACTTAAAAAATCCTATACGTCGTTACCGGTCTGTAACCCTAGGCTGAATGTACTTTACATGCTAAAATACACGCACAAAATGTTCTAAATTTCAAATACTAACGACACCTATCGGAGCTTATGAACCAAGGGAAATCAATTTTTGTCTAATTCATAAACTTAAACGACAAAAATTACATTTATATTTCTCAATATATATCGCCCTCTCAGTTTTCCTGCTTTACATTCAACTATTCCTGTTGTGTATTAAATACAATATTGTAAGGTACATACCAAAATTATACTCAACAGTTTCAAATAAATAGAAGGAATCGGCAGCACCAGAGGAGAGGTCAATCTTCTCAGCAACAGCCTGAAATAACAGCACACAATAACATACACTCAATGTTCAAAGCAACAAAATGATTGACTGATATTGTTGATTGACTGATATTGTTGATTGACTGATATTGTTGATTGACTGATATTGTTGAGTGACTGATATTGTTGATTGACTGATATTGTTGATTGACTGATATTGTTGATTGACTGATATTGTTGATTGACTGATATTGTTGAGTGACTGATATTGTTGATTGACTGATATTGTTGAGTGACTGATATTGTTGATTGACTGATATTGTTGATTGACTGATATTGTTGATTGACTGATATTGTTGATTGACTGATATTGTTGAGTGACTGATATTGTTGAGTGACTGATATTGTTGATTGACTGATATTGTTGATTGACTGATATTGTTGATTGACTGATATTGTTGATTGACTGATATTGTTGAGTGAGTGAGTATTTGGTTTAACGGCGTATCAGCACAGTTCAGGCTATATCATGCCGGGTTAAGTATATTGTCGAAAGATTGGATCAGTGGAAATCAGAAAGAGTATTTCCATTTATTATATCAGGGATCATTCTAGACGGCGATGTGGGCGAAATAGTCGCCCTAGGGACCCTGACTTCGTCCACTTCTCCCTAAAAAAAATAATATTTTTTTTTACGATTCTCAAACAAAATGTTGTCTAGCCCACTGGCCCATTATAAAGCACTCCTTCTATTCAAATGTTGTATTTAAGGGTTGTACTGTGCATTTTAACCCTATTTTGCAGAAGTATATTAAAGAACACCATTTAAGGAAGCGATCACGCGCTTTCTCACTTCTCCCCAAAATTCTGACCTAGAATGCATATGTTATTAAAGCATTCTTCTTCTATATTATCACAATATTATCACATAGAAATATTTGCTTTAGTGTTACATAATTAATTAGATATATTGACAGTGATTTGCTGTCGCCATATTTGTGTATGTACATGTATGCCACATGGGTCTGAGACCTTCTGGATTTAAACAAATAAAACTTTGAAACTTATAAAAAAAAACAAAACCCAACAAACTTTTTTTGAAAATTATAATATGTACATTGTCTCCCTTTAAATATGATTAATTTATATTTAACTCTTTCACCGCCAATGTCGCATAAAAGCGACTTTGCAAAAAGTAGAGAACCCGATCAGACAGAACAGAACGTGCTATCTGATCAGGATGTATGCTGATTGCTGTTCAGACAGTCGTGCTGAAGCACCTGTCCGAATAGCAAACAACATAGATCCTGATCAGATGCGGCGTTACTCCGCGGCTGATCAGGATCTATGTTTGTTAGCACATACTCTGGATTTATTCGGCGCTGAAAGAGTTAAAGACAAAAGTTTTGCACGGGTAGTTTTTATATCGGCAATTAAATTCAACAACAAGCAGTACCACATTAAATATTAAGTAATCTAAATTGTCAATGTTTTATACACATTCTCTGAAAAGTTGGTCAAAATCAATTTAGATTTCATAGAATTTTCAAGATCTGCCTGGAGTTGAAAGTCAGGGCCAGCTTTTTTTTGTAGCCATTTTTTTATCCAAATCTTTGCTTTCTGTAGCTAATTCTGGTGTGCATCATTTTTCCCAAACAGAGTTTTTATAGTATATTTATAATAACAAAATTTGGATTTTCGTGCTGCGTTGGACACCATTTATTTACATGAGACATGAAGAAACATAACAAATAATAATGTGAAATAAGACATATAGAGACAAAATAATTTGTAACACCATCATGTAAATGTTTATTATAATATATTTTAATGTATCTTGCAATTGTACCACTTATCGATGATGTATGCCCATAAACTACAACTGAGGTAAGAGTTACATTTGCAGTGATACTTGACAAGTTGTGTCAACTTTCATTTTCAGAATCATTTTAAAATGCATTCCTGCACAAGTTTATTAAATGTGTTATAAGCGATCAATCAAATCAAATTTGATACATCTTGAAGTAGGACATAACAAGTATTTCATTTCATCTTTTCATTTTGTGTCTATTTAATACTTTTGATTTAAATGCTCATAAATAACACAAACACAGATATATATATATATATATATATATACAATATTTACGATGCTCCTGTGGAGTATGGGTAGCACAGGATGCTATTTACATCAAGATTCTACGATTTTTAAAAAAAAAAAATTCTGAGTTGCCATATTTGTTTTGTTTTTTTCATACTTACATACACAAATACAATTTCACCGTATTACAGTTTAACATTTGATATACTCTTGAAGTACCGGTACAGCTACAAAGTTCTAACCTTATAGAGATATATCTGTTTATGTAAACATAGGAGGATGAGGAACAGAGTAGAATATAGAAGATAGCACATAAGTAAAAGACATATAAATTTAGATCACAGTTTATATACAGCAGAATAGAGGAGGATAAGTAGAGAGAAGTAAATAGGTTCTACGATTTCTGCTGGCGGCCCAGAGCTTGAAAGATCGTTTGAAACTGAAAGAAGAGAAAGGAGGACCATCAATGAAGAGAACCATATAGTTATCAAGTTGGAAAGAGAGTTCCTAAGTGTGGTCGTTATTAGATTTTGCTTAGAAAAGCCCTCACAATCTGCGGAAGATACTGGTAAGATCAATAGTCTATCTGCTGCTTCTGCTGCTGCTGCTGGGTACATCTCCTTGCGGCGGATGGCTAGGTTGGCACAAGAAAGATGGTCTATGACAGACTGGTTTACACTGCTGTATTTCTTTGAAAATCTTACAAAAAGACTCAGTTTGTTATGGCTGCCCTCCACACCAACAGTGCAGAGAAAGTCAGAAACAATCTCGAGGTCCTAGGATACCTGAGACACAGAAAGAGAAGGATTGAAGAGATTGCTCAGTGCCCTCATGAAAGATCCATCTTCATTGTCCGAAAACCTTGCGTTAAGATTGTCTACCATCTTGGTGATAAACTGATCACACAACGACACTGCTACTCATCTCTGCTCTGATGGTGTGGCCATCAAACTCGATGGTGTAACGGTCTGCTCTGATGGTGTGGCCATCAAACTCGAAGGTGTAACGGTCTGCTCTGATGGTGTGGCCATCAAACTCGAAGGTATAAAGGTCTGCTCTGATGGTGTGGCCATCAAACTCGAAGGTGTAACGGTCTGCTCTGATGGTGTGGCCATCAAACTCGAAGGTGTAAAGGTCTGCTCTGATGGTGTGGCCATCAAACTCGAAGGTGTAAATGCCATAAGCATCCAGCTCGGGTTCAGAAGGGCAGGCAGAGGGAAATTTAGAAATGTAGGAGCCATCCTTCTTTTCCTTGAGAGATTCAAGAGATGAGAGAGTAGAAGTCAGCTGCGGTTCAACATCTGCATCGCTCAGGTCCTTCAACTGGTACATCTTGGAGAGGATTGCCAAAGGTTGAATAGCCTCTGAGAGAAAGTGGGCAACATACAGAAACTTGTATGTGCTGACAGGTTTGTGTAAAGACAGTGACCTGGCAGACGTTTCCTCAAGAAAGACAGAGAGAAGACTGGAAAAATTGCAAACAGGAGCTGCAACTGCACCCTCAAATGACAGCCATCTGGTGTGGAATACCTGCTGGACTGGAGCCTGATATCAAGACAGACTGAATAGCAGAAAAGGTAGACCGATTTTAGGAGAGTTGTTGAAGAATTTGTAAATAGAGTTGAGAGTACAAACATCTTTTAAGTCATATGGTGACTCTCCAGCGATTGGTGGAGAAATAACCCTCCAGGTAGTATTTCATGCACAGGTTGGCACGCGGGAAGTACCACAGACTTCCCATAAGCCAGCTTGATAGCTTCCTCGTTTGAAAGGAATCGACCCCCCCCCCAGTGAGATTCGAACCTACAACTGTTAGAGGCATGCGATTTGAAGTCAACAACCGTAACAATTTGGACACAGAAGCCCCATCGTACTAGTTTTCATACCATCAATGGGCTGTAGGAATAAGCTGGTTAAGAAATATAATGAAAACATAAACATAATGTTGCTAATATCATACATTATCTGTTTACAGTCTACATCCGCTATGTCAAAGTCGGTTATGTCGAATTCTCCGGTTATCTCGAAGTCGGATCAAAGTCCCGTTTCAGACACTATCATTTTACATATACCTGTATCTGTTTCTATTGAATTTCGTTAAGTCTAACTTTGGTTATATCGACGTATTTTGTTCGGTCCGACGGAATTCGACATAACGGATGTAGACTGTATTTGTATATCAATACTTACATTATACACATTGTCTGTAGAATCATTTCTGTGAACGGTAACAACACAAATATTTCTGTCCGGTAACAACACCTTCAATTCCACTTCATTACTGGATGAGTCCTGCAACAGTAAAATGGTATTGGGGACATTTTCGTTATGTATTCTGTCCGATTAAGCGCAGTGGCTAGCACGCTCGCTTCTCACCAATGCAACCCGGGTTCGATCCTCGGACCAGGAAGTATGTGAGATGGTACGGTGGTCGCCAGATCGGACAGGTGGTTTTTTTCTCCGGGTACTCCGGTTTCCTCCCACACGAATGACCACATTTACGCTTTCATCCGCATCAATGGGTCCCAGTTAACTAGGAATTTTGCTAAAGTTTGGATCAATTTAACTTGAACAAAATATCTTGAAGGCTGTACCCGTGTATATTGTGCACTAGGCAAACTCTACAAGGATTTTAGTAATATATGTGCGCCGAATACATAGTAACTGACAGTACGGAACCGTTACGATTGTGCCCTTAGGCAAGGCATTTAAATTCCACATTGCCTCTTCTCTCTCCCTCGTGGCGATGGATTCCATCAGGAATGAGGTCTCGAGAGTGATTAATATAAATTATAAGAACTTGTTTCGCAATCAAGCTAAAATAAATTTGTATAAACAAACTGATGGTAGGGTATATTTGATACATTCGTAGGTCAAAATGCCTCAAATTTGGAGGACTACATGGTTGCATTATAACAACATAGAAAGTAGATATAATGGAAAGTAAATAACATGAATCCACCTAGTCTTGTTTCCAATAAAAGAGTAGTCAAGGGAGATAATCATATATAATTTTCTGCTGGGGCGTTTATTAAAATAATGTTGGCATACGCATATTTATTGTTTCATGTTGGTATTTGGTAATACAGTCAATCCTGCATTAGTGGTCACCTCTATTATGCAGCCAACCTGTATTAAGCAGCCAGTTTCCAGATTCCCAATATGTTGTTTTATTAAACATTTGACCTCTATTAAGCAGCAAAATGTGCTAAGCAGCCACTTTCTGAGATTCCCTTGGCTGGCTGCTTAAGACAGGATAATAATGATACTGTGCAAGTTTAATCCAATGAATAATGTAGATTAGAGCTACAGTGTTTTCAAAGCAGATATTAACGGATAAACGGAGGACAATTTGCTATGACAACGAGCCTAGTTGAACACGGACGGACGTACTAACTAGTGATGTGCATCGGTTTCAAAATCCATAATCGATTAATCAGAATAATCGGACGGGTAAGCCGATTAGATAATTGATTATTAATCGGGCAATTGATATAGTTATAAATCAAAATCATTCCATCTAATTTGTGAGTTTAACAATCTATTTAGTACTAATAAATTACTTACAAGTTACTAGTTTCGACAAATTAGTTACTCAGTTACATCTGAGTACTAGACTTTAAGTTAGTAGACTGCCACCTGATATAAAATTAGTTTATAAGTTAATAGAGGACAGAACGCTTAGTGACATACTAGTGAAAAGTCTAGTACTAGCTAGATACAGTTAGAATTGTTGTTGCAAACGTGCAATGCTAATAAAATACAGCCAATAGTAAATCGTAGTTTTATTTGAGGTATAAACAAACATAAAAGAGACAAAAATAAAGATTCGTCGATTATAATCGATTACACATTTTCACAATCGATTATCGCCGATGTCAATGCCGGCGAACGATTGTCGGCGACTTAGCGATACTCGGTTTATCACTAAACCTGCTCAGTGTAGCCATATAAGCCATATAAGCAAATTGCTTTCTCCTCAACCCTACATGTATTTTCTTATTGTGATCATTATACTATGTATATTCATTGAAATAAAATATTGTTTAAACTAACCTGCTCAGTGTCATTTGCTGCCAAAAAATCCTGCATAATATCACATTCACCTATCACACGGACAGCACAAGCTGAAAAATAGTTTCATACATGCATGAATCTACTATATCTTCCCTTGAAAATGCAATAACTAGTACTGTAACAACAACACGTTCCAATCAGGTCTATTTGCTTTAAAGCGACACTACATCAGTGAAAATGCAAATTTATACAGAATGTAATTTCCTATTATATGATATAATTTGTTTCCAAATATTTGCCTCAAAAACTGAGTATTTCAACTAATAAACAAGCGTCGTATACGCGGTTTGTTGACATAACAAAATAATGTAAATAGGGTCGACATTCATGCGTAATACAACATGTGTATCCAGAATAACACGATGCATTGTACAGATTTACCATTATATCTCACATTTGTGCCAATGCATATTTATTTGTAGACTAATCTTAGATAAATTTATTATCTCTAAGCGACAATAATTGACTACAATGACAAAGAAATGTCAATTCAGGAGCGTGGATGACCGGTATATGAAATCCTACATTCACTTTTGAAAGTTTGTAGACAACAAACACTGTATATTAATTCAATATTTGTGTTCGAATGTATTCGGAAGAATTCGTAGTAGCAATGCATTTATTTATACGTGAAAAAAATGCATTTTAATTGCTTTTTGCGATGTAATGTCGCTTTAAAGATATGGAGTGGACAAAAACTATCTCACCCATTTCTGACCTTTGACAGGTGTGACCATAACCTTATTTACTACTCAATCTGATGAACATTTTTGTGAATCTATTATAAAGCAGGCCGATCAGTTTAACCCTTTCAACCCCACAGGCCTCTAAATAGGCTTATGAAAAGTGTAGATCCAGATGAGCCGGCTCGTAACGAGCCGTCTCATCAGGATCTGCACTTTTTTGCCAGTAATAATTATTACTATTTTTAGATAAAATTACCCATTTTGATAAATGAACTGGTCCAAAGGTAATTTTCTTATTAATTTATTGGTCTAAAAATAGCATGCATCAATCCATGTCAGTTACTTGGGGTTGAAAGAGTTAAAGTAGGGATGGGACCGAATATTCGAATCCTATTTCGGTATTCGAATACCAAAAAATAAAATAATTCTATTTTCAGTTTTTGTTTTAACATTGGTCATTTTCTAGTTATTTCAATCCATAAAGTCCACTGATTCGCACCTCCTTGTGTGTTTGTTTAAGTGCGGCAACTTGGTCACTTTTTCCCAATCAAGCGCGCCCTGAGGCGTCTCAACTTTGTACAAGGTGTTGTTTTAATGTGGGCAATTACATATGCAAATTGATCAGTACCTTATTTACATAAAATGATCAATATGGTAATTAAAACGAAAAACAATGGTAATTGCCTGTTTGTTAATAAGAACAAGGTGTAATTGAAAATGTGTTTTATGAAAGTTGTGAACTGTAAGTTAACCAAGGATTTTACTAAGACTGATGTAAAATACGACGAATATATTATGTATTTTGTGTACACAATGAAATTCGCAGATGCTTTTATTCTTTTAACCCATTCAACACCAAGTAACTGACATGGACTGGTACATGATATTTTTAGACAAATAAATTAATAAGAAAATTACACTTACATTTATCAAAATGGATAGTTTTGTTTAAAAATACCGTAGTAATATTACTGACAAAAAGTACAGATCCTGATGAGACGGCTCATCATGAGCCGGCTCATCTGGATCTCCACTTTTTGTAAACCTATTTAGAGGTCTGTGGTGCTGAAAGGGTTAAAGATCTCATTGTATAATTCTAATAAATATTCCGCATGTTGCACCCATTTATACTTGTGTTCATTAAACAATAGAAACAGCCCGTTCTTAGCATATACTGGTAGTTGATATAGACCTCCACAAGCCGTAACTAAATCCATGTCAATAGAAGTCAATTTCACCGCGTGTAAAGTACACGCGTGTACCGGTGATCCGGTGAATAGGTCAGATTGGGAAAAGTTAGGATTTGATTTGTAATATTCATCGAATATTCGAATACTATTCGAATACCACTTTCGAATATTCGAATACCATTTAGCTATATGGAGCGAACACAAGATTACATCTATGTCTCACCTTGAAGGTTAATTGTAACTGTGAACAAGCTGGCATGTGACAGATCCATTAAATGGTGAACATTTGTGTGAATCTATTAGAAGGTTAATTGTAACTGTGAACAAGCTGACATGTGACAGATCCATTAAATGGTGAACATTTGTGTGAATCTATTAGAAGGTTAATTGTAACTGTGAACAAGCTGACATGTGACAGATCCATTAAATGGTGAACATTTGTGTGAATCTATTAGAAGGTTAATTGTAACTGTGAACAAGCTGACATGTGACAGATCCATTAAATGGTGAACATTTGTGTGAATCTATTAGAAGGTTAATTGTAACTGTGAACAAGCTGGCATGTGACAGATCCATTAAATGGTGAACATTTGTGTGAATCTCAGGGTTCATTCTAGGTCAGAATTTTTGGGAGAAGTGAGAAAGCGCATGATCGCTTCCTTAAATGGTGTTCTTTAATATACTTCTGCAAAATAGGGTTAAAATGCACAGTACAACCATTAAATACAACATTTGAATAGAAGGAGTGCTTTATAATGGGCCAGTGTATCTTACTAGACAAAATGTTTTTGTTTTTTAGGGAGAAGTGGGGCCCCAGAGGGCGAAGCCAGGGTCCCTAGGGCGACAATTTCGCTCACATCGCCCTCTAAACTGATCCCTGGAATCTATTAGAAGGTTAATTGTAACTGTGAACAAGCTGACATGTGACAGATCCATCAAATATGGTGAACAGATTCATTAGTGTTGTTTTCATAAAGGATTGATTATTCAATATTCAAAATGCTCCAATCAATCCGATCTACATCTACATAGTACTCCCAACACTCGGACGCGAATTGAGACGGATTATACAAAACTAGGTGTAATCATATACCTCTAATATATAGGTTTGTTTATACAAAACTAGGTGTAATCATATACCTCTAATATATAGGTTTGTTTTTATTGCAATTTATGATTGGATTGTTTTCATCGAAAAACTGGAAGCTATGCTAACGCAGTGGTAGCGCTTTTGCCCAGTTATGGTCGTTATGATTGTGCCCTTAGGCAAGGCATTTAAATTCCACGTTGCCTCTTTTCTCTCCCTCGTGGCGATGGATTCCATCAGGAATGAGGTCTCGTGATTAATATAAGTTTTTGCAATTGAGCTAAAATAAATTTGTATAAAATTAAAATCGCAAATTAGCATTTGGCTCCTCCAAAATCTACAATGACTAATCTCTTCAGGAGGCGTCGCTCATATGGGCAACCGGTAGCGACGATAAATAAACGTAAAAACACACAGCATTTGGCTCATGTGGCAAACAATAGCGTGGCCCCTGCTGTGGGATTTTGTGTGCGACATATATTGGGGGGGGGGGGCTATGGATTTCGCGACAAACTTCGCTAAAATGTGTGAAAATATGTAGAGGTCATACCTTTTTCTAAATATTGCTCGAGGCCTCTTCTGCGTGCATCCAGCTGCTGCTCCGTTAACGTGAACAACTTTTTGCCAGGTATCTTCGGAAAACAGAAGTCTGGAAACTCGCGTTTTAATCGTGAATGAAGAGAGTCAAATTCACTGTAACGTCTAGAACACAAATGGCGCCCGGCCATGTAAATGTTATACACCTGTAATAAACCACAAAACACCTAATTAGTACAAATGACAGGAATTATTTATGAAAACAACACTAACTAGCTGGGATCATTCTAGGTCAGAATTTTTGGGAGAAGTGAGAAAGTGCGCGATCGCGTCCTTAACCCTTTCACCCATGGAAGCACCTCTTGACGCCATTACCATACGACATACATTACCAATGTAGTAGTCAAACCAATGTTCATAATAAAGGCCAGAATCTCATGTAGTCCCAGTAATATCTATGGAGGTGGGATAGATATGGCCACTACTTTATCAACTGCATGATAGCTAAATGACTGTCGTTTGGATGGAGATATAATAGTATATTAACCTAAATCTCTATGAAGGAAAGGGTTAAATGGCTGTCGTTTGTAATGAGATATAATAGTATATTAACCTAAATCTCTATGAAGGAAAGGGTTAAATGGCTGTCGTTTGTAATGAGATATAATAGTATATTAACCTAAATCTCTATGAAGGAAAGGGTTAAATGGCTGTCGTTTGTATGGAGATATAATAGTATATTAACCTAAATCTCTATGAAGGAAAGGGTTAAATGGCTGTCGTTTGTATGGAGATATAATAGTATATTAACCTAAATCTCTATGAAGGAAAGGGTTAAATGGCTGTCGTTTGTATGGAGATATAATAGTATATTAACCTAAATCTCTATGAAGGAAAGGGTTAAATGGCTGTCGTTTGTAATGAGATATAATAGTATATTAACCTAAATCTCTATGAAGGAAAGGGTTAAATGGCTGTCGTTTGTAATGAGATATAATAGTATATTAACCTAAATCTCTATGAAGGAAAGGGTTAAATGGCTGTCGTTTGGAGATATAATAGTATATTAACCTAAATCTCTATGAAGGAAAGGGTTAAATGGCTGTCGTTTGTATGGAGATAATAATTAATACATAAAAATTAAATGGCTGTGTTAAGATATAATAGTATATTAACCTATATCTCTATGAAGGAAAGGGTTAAATGGCTGTCGTTTGTATGGAGATATAATAGTATATTAACCTAAATCTCTATGAAGGAAAGGGTTAAATGGCTGTCGTTTGTATGGAGATATAATAGTATATTAACCTAAATCTCTATGAAGGAAAGGGTTAAATGGCTGTCGTTTGTATGGAGATATAATAGTATATTAACCTAAATCTCTATGAAGGAAAGGGTTAAATGGCTGTCGTTTGTATGGAGATATAATAGTATATTAACCTAAATCTCTATGAAGGAAAGGGTTAAATGGCTGTCGTTTGTAATGAGATATAATAGTATATTAACCTAAATCTCTATGAAGGAAAGGGTTAAATGGCTGTCGTTTGTAAGGAGATATAATAGTATATTAACCTAAATCTCTATGAAGGAAAGGGTTAAATGGCTGTCGTTTGTAATGAGATATAATAGTATATTAACCTAAATCTCTATGAAGGAAAGGGTTAAATGGCTGTCGTTTGTATGGAGATATAATAGTATATTAACCTAAATCTCTATGAAGGAAAGGGTTAAATGATGTTATTTAATCAATTTCAACAAAATATGATTAAAATGCACAATATGACCATTAAATACAACAATTGAATAAAAGGAGTGTTTTATAATGAGCCAGTGTAGCTTACTGGACAACAGTTTGTATGAAAATTGAAAAAATCAATTATGTTTTTAGGGAGACGTTGGGTCTCGAGAGGGCGAAGTCAGGGTCCCTATTTCACCCAAATCACCCCTAGAATGAGCCCTGAAAACGATGGAACTAGAATGTACATCTCTCTGCTCACTGTTGCTTCAGTGGAGTGATAAAACGATGGAACTAGAATGTACATCTCTCTGCTCACTGTTGCTTCAGTGGAGTGATAAAACGATGGAACTAGAATGTACATCTCTCTGCTCACTGTTGCTTCAGTGGAGTGATAAAACGATGGAACTAGAATGTACATCTCTCTGCTCACTGTTCAGTGGAGTGATAAAACGATGGAACTAGAATGTACATCTCTCTGCTCACTGTTGCTTCAGTGGAGTGATAAAACGATGGAACTAGAATGTACATCTCTCTGCTCACTGTTGCTTCAGTGGAGTGATAAAACGATGGAACTAGAATGTACATCTCTCTGCTCACTGTTCAGTGGAGTGATAAAACGATGGAACTAGAATGTACATCTCTCTGCTCACTGTTGCTTCAGTGGAGTGATAAAACGATGGAACTAGAATGTACATCTCTCTGCTCACTGTTGCTTCAGTGGAGTGATAAAACGATGGAACTAGAATGTACATCTCTCTGCTCACTGTTCAGTGGAGTGATAAAACGATGGAACTAGAATGTACATCTCTCTGCTCACTGTTGCTTCAGTGGAGTGATAAAACGATGGAACTAGAATGTACATCTCTCTGCTCACTGTTGCTTCAGTGGAGTGATAAAACGATGGAACTAGAATGTACATCTCTCTGCTCACTGTTGCTTCAGTGGAGTGATAAAACGATGGAACTAGAATGTACATCTCTCTGCTCACTGTTCAGTGGAGTGATAAAACGATGGAACTAGAATGTACATCTCTCTGCTCACTGTTCAGTGGAGTGATAAAACGATGGAACTAGAATGTACATCTCTCTGCTCACTGTTGTTCAGTGGAGTGATAAAACGATGGAACTAGAATGTACATCTCTCTGCTCACTGTTGCTTCAGTGGAGTGATAAAACGATGGAACTAGAATGTACATCTCTCTGCTCACTGTTGCTTCAGTGGAGTGATAAAACGATGGAACTAGAATGTACATCTCTCTGCTCACTGTTCAGTGGAGTGATAAAACGATGGAACTAGAATGTACATCTCTCTGCTCACTGTTCAGTGGAGTGATAAAACGATGGAACTAGAATGTACATCTCTCTGCTCACTGTTCAGTGGAGTGATAAAACGATGGAACTAGAATGTACATCTCTCTGCTCACTGTTCAGTGGAGTGATAAAACGATGGAACTAGAATGTACATCTCTCTGCTCACTGTTCAGTGGAGTGATAAAACGATGGAACTAGAATGTACATCTCTCTGCTCACTGTGCTTCAGTGGAGTGATAAAACGATGGAACTAGAATGTACATCTCTCTGCTCACTGTTGCTTCAGTGGAGTGATAAAACGATGGAACTAGAATGTACATCTCTCTGCTCACTGTTGCTTCAGTGGAGTGATAAAACGATGGAACTAGAATGTACATCTCTCTGCTCACTGTTCAGTGGAGTGATAAAACGATGGAACTAGAATGTACATCTCTCTGCTCACTGTTCAGTGGAGTGATAAAACGATGGAACTAGAATGTACATCTCTCTGCTCACTGTTCAGTGGAGTGATAAAACGATGGAACTAGAATGTACATCTCTCTGCTCACTGTGCTTCAGTGGAGTGATAAAACGATGGAACTAGAATGTACATCTCTCTGCTCACTGTTCAGTGGAGTGATAAAACGATGGAACTAGAATGTACATCTCTCTGCTCACTGTTCAGTGGAGTGATAAAACGATGGAACTAGAATGTACATCTCTCTGCTCACTGTTGCTTCAGTGTAGTGATAAAACGATGGAAGTGAAAAATATGAAGTCGCAATTGAAAATCATAGTACATGTATTATGAAGTAGTGCCAGTTAGATGGTATCCATCTAAAATGCCACACCTGCAATCTTAAAACTTTTCAGGAGAGACACAACACTCAGGATTACATCTGTCTGAATTTCTGTCTGCGCCACTTCTGTCACCAATTGCAAAAACACTGGAGCCAATTTAAAGAACTTGGAGCCAACTAAGAGCCATATAGTTCACAAATTGAAGCCATGTATTTGACAAAACATGTGCCAAAAATTATTTTTTTAAAAAAACATTGCACCAAATATTTTAGCAAATTCACAAAATTTAGCACCAATATTTGTTATTGGCGCCATTGGCGACCAACAGCGGGAACCCTGAACACTGATTTTTTAAAATAAAATCTAACAAGAGATTTGGAGATGAAGCACGGACAAAGCTTTGATTATATAAAAATCTTCACGAGTAAATCCGTAAATAAATCATCTAAGTAGAACGGGATTACAATATACATCATACTGATGCTTCATGCAATGGTTGGTGATAAACATACAAGGCATGTTGGAGATGAAACGTCACTTTTTACGTGGACAAGCTTTTGTGTTATACAAATGTCAAATGGCTCAAAGTCTGCACAAAATCATACAACCGGAACAGAATTACAACCAGAACAGGATTACAACCAGAACAGAATTACAACCAGAATGGGATTACAACCAGAACAGGATTACAACCAGAATGGATTACAACCAGAATGGATTACAACCGGAATGGATTACAACCGGAATGGATTACAACTGGAATAGGATTACAACCAGAACAGGATAATAACCTGAACTGATTACAAACAGAACAGGATTACAACCAGAACAGGATTACACCATTACAACCGGAACAGGAGTACACAATTACAACCGGAACAGGATTATAACCTGAACTGATTACAAACAGAACAGGATTACAACCAGAACAGGATTAAAACCAGAACTGATTACAAACAGAACAGGATTACAACCAGAACAGGAGTACACCATTACAACCGGAACAGGAGTACACCATTACAACCGGAACAGGATTACACCATTACAACCAGAACAGGAGTACACCATTACAACCGGAACAGGATTACAACCAGAATGGGATTACAACCGGAATGGGATTACAACCGGAATGGGATTACAAACCAGAATTGGATTACAACCAGAACAGGATTACAACCGGAATGGGATTACAACCAGAACAGGATTACAAACCGGAATGGGATTACAACCAGAACAGGATTATAACCAGAACAGGATTATAACCAGAATGGGATTACAACCGGAACAGGATTACAACATTACAACCGGAACTGGATTACAACCGGAACAAGATTACAACATTACAACCGGAACAGGATTACAACATTACAACCGGAACAGGATTACAACAGGAACGGGATTACAACATTACAACCGGAACGGGATTACAACATTACAACCGGAACAGGATTACAACATTACAACCGGAACAGGATTACAACATTACAACTGGAACGGGATTACAATATGCAGAACTAAGCATAATGCTGATGCTTCCTGCAATGTTTGATGAAAATTCAACAAACTGTTTTGCTGGACAACATAAATGTACTAGTATGTAGTATGTATGTAGCTGTTGTCCCTAGTACAATGAGAGACAATGGTCCGTTAATGCTCAGTTAACAGGGTTCATTCTAGGTCAGAATTTTTGGGAGAAGTGAGAAATCGCGTCATTAAATGGTGTTATTTAATAAATTTCAACAAAATATGGTTAAAAATGCACAATATGACCATTAAATAGTTTAAGCTTAATGGAACGAGTGCTTTATAATGGGCCAGTGTAGCTTACTAGCCAAATTTTTGCATGGAAATTGGAAATTTTAAAAATCTTTTTTTAGGGAGAATTGCCCCTCCCCCCCCCCCCAGAGGGCGGCTTAGTCAGGGTCTCTTTAAGCAGGATAGTTCTTCTTAATTGGATTCCTCTGTTTTCATTGTGACTTCCATAGCACCACATGCTATCCATTTTCTCATCCTTAAATCTCAACAGAATTCCTACAGTACATGTACATCCAATGGATACTTTACTGTAAATATTTGTTTATCAATTAACCCATTCAACCCCAAGTAACTGACATGGACTGGTGCATATTTTTAGACCAATAAATTAATAAGAAAATTACCTTTGGACCAATCCATTTATCAAAATGGGTAATTTTATCTAAAATTATTAATAATTATTACTGACAAAAAGTGCAGATCCTGATGAGATGGCTCGTCACAAGCCGGCTCATCTGGATCTACACTTTTTGTAAGTCTATTTAGAAGCCTGTAGTGTTGAAAGGGTTAATTAACACGGTATCGATATAATCACATTAATCATACCGCAATGTCTGGTTAGAGAACAACAGTAATAACAAAGGATTCATCTACAAGGACTAATATCAGGCCTGCCTTTTTGACCTTTACTAGTGAGTGAGTGAGTATTTGGTTTATTCTCATCAGCACTCATTTAGTCTCATCAGCACAGTTCATGCTATATCGCGCCGGGTTAAAAAAAAAAAAAATTATATAAGGAGAAGAAGTCTAAACAGGTGGGCAGACTGTTATAACCTCAAACTTGTCCGCCCATTTGATTGATATGTACTGCCCTACTTCCTCTTTCAAGCATAATTAGCTCTTGGGGGGGGTCAACCACCCCAGTGGAAGTCGTGATAGCGCAGTGGATGCACGTTCGCTTCATGCGCGAAAGGTCCGGAGTTCTAGCCCCGCTGGAGCCGTTATGATTGTGCCCTTAGGCAAGGCATTTAAATTCCATGTTGCCTCTTCTCTCTCCCTCGTGGCGATGGATTCCATCAGGAATGAAGTCTCGAGAGTGATTAATATAAGTTGTAAGTAAGAACTTGTTTTGCAATCGAGCTAAAATAAATTTGTATAAACTAACCACCCCAATACCCCCTTCACCGCTCAAAATGCATCATGCCTCTTTTCTGACCGACCGTGCCCTTTTTTTCCCTCTATAGAATACACCCTATGCCTCAGTCCTCAAAGAAATCAAAAAATTACCCAATATGTTACCAGTAACAGCCACCAAGAGACGCAGACAAAGTTGAAGACCCAAGGGGGGATAAGTCAAGTACATATTAGCCACTCACCAACTCACATCAAAGAGTTCAAGCATCAACACAGCTGTGAGTATTTGGTTTAACGGCACATCAGTACAGTTCAGGCTATATCACGCCGGGTTAAGTACATTGTATACAAGATAGTTAAAAATATATGTAGATAGCATAGTGTAGGTCAATTGCAACATTTATCAAGCTGTAAAAATGATAAAAAACGTCAGTTGTAAAACTGTACCGTATTTAGCTATGTATACCGGTAGTGCGCTATTGTGTATAATGCGCACCAACGATTTGGCACGAAAATCGGGGGGAAAACTGAGTTCCGATGTATCTGCGCATGTGAAAAACGCAATTTTCCAAGTCAAAATTTAACATATCTCAAGAATCGCTAAAAATTGTGCTCCGTGATTTTTACAACTTATATTAATCACTCGAGATACCTCATCGAGGAATGGTAACGCACTCAGGCATGATTTCATGAAAATTACATGCATATCATTCTCAAACATCTCAACACGTCAGCAGATGCTCAAACTTCTCAACATGTGTAGCCTACCTAATTAACTGGGACCCATTGTGAAAGGTTTGTCGAAATTAATTATCGCTACAAACAATTGAAATACTGCAGCCAAAAAAAGTTTGTTTTTTATGCAATGCATTGTATATAGTAAATATTTCCCGTAAAAATAACTAACACTCGTGTCTTTAATCATGTCGTATTTAAAAACATACGGTATATTAAATCAAATAAACTATTATTACAAAGTTTCTTTATCTCTATGATATCGTATGATTGCAGCGTCGCTTTATGCGGCGAAGTACGGGAAATATTACAAACGATAAAACCATGTGATGTTATCAAATCGCCATTTTTTAGGCATTTACTAATTTCAATTAAATTCTTCAAAGTTTGCCAAAATAAACGCAATATATGCTAATTTTGTGGTCTTATTCATTTCATTTATTTATATAAACTATCGACAACTGGTTTTAATAGCTAGTTTATAACGTTTGTCGAATGTAACAAATTATAGAATGACTGTGGGGTCGAATTTCACGAAATATTGGTCAACTTTGGTCCGGAAAAAAATGTCCTGATGTCTGTACTGGTGTATAATGCGCAGTAGATAAAATGGATGAGAATTTCAGTAAGAAATGTGTGAACTATACATAGCTAAATACGGTATATAATATCACAAATCATGCATACTACTATTTACCACAAATTTTTCAGCATTCTGTTGTATTGCCTGATAGTCTGGTATAGATATAGGTAATGATCGTCTGTCTGAGTAATCTATGTATGAAGGTCCCGATGAATCGTCGCTCGGCTCCAGTCTATCAGCTATTTGATCTGGCACCGATAACACTGCAACAATATAGAATAATCATGTTAGTTTTACTTTATTTGGATATGTTGCGGTACAGACTTAGTCACCATCAGGGAGATTATGTGCAAATGGCCCAGCTAGCTCAGTCGGTAGAACGTTCGCCCTATAAGCGAAAGGTCCTGGGTTCGAGCCCCGGGTTGGCTGCACATTTTTCTCACCCTGTGACATTTGGCACCCAACGAGGGACCGCGACTGGATATATATTTCGAGATCATGTTAACCTTGTTCTCTATCCCTGAAAATTCGTGGAAGAATTCCAATTTGGTGGGGAAGTATGTCGTGGTACAGACTTGGTCACCATTGGGGAGATTATGTGTTAGCGGCCCGGCTGGCTCAGTCGATAGAGTGTTCGCACTGTAAGCAAAAGGTCCCGGGTTGGCTGCACCCTTTTCTCACCCTGTGACACATAGGGACAAGAGCTGCGATTAATATTCGCTTAAATGAAGCCGATTCAATTTTCACTAAAAATTAGTTTTAATTTCGCATATTGGATTTCTATCTTTCTGATTATGTACATGTACCCCTTAGAGACAGTATTCTTCTTCCCACCCCTTTTTGAAACCGCTGTGTGTGTTTTACATTTATTTATCGTCACTACCGGTTGCCCATAGGAGCGACGCCTCCTGAAGAGATTAGTCATTTTAGATTTTTGGAGGATAGTGCAATGATACAGACAGAGATCCATTCCAGAGTCTCCTCTGGTTCTTTTACGTGCACGGTGTAAAGCACCGACACGAGACCTTGGTTTAACGTCCCATCTGAAAGACTGTTAATTTTATTAGGGTCAGACAGGGGATCGGAAAGATTGAAACCGCTGTTAGGAGTAACCCCATTTGTTCTCCCATAATAAGCAAGTAGGGGGCATATTTAATAAGGGACATTAATCAATTTAACCTCTTTATAAAAACTACTTAGGAGTAACCCCATTTATTCTCCCCATAATAAGCAAGTAGGGGTCATAGACATTATTCAATTTCCCTTTGTTAAGCCTCTGTTAGGAGTAATTACCCCATTTATTCTCCCCATAATAAGCAAGTAGGGGTCATAGACATTATTCAATTTCCCTTTGTTTTTTAAGCCTGTTAGGAGTAATTACCCCATTTATTCTACCCATAATAAGTAAGTAGGGGGCATAGACATTATTCAATTTCCCTTTGTTTTTGAAGCCTCTATTAAGAGAAATCGCATTTATTCTACCAGTAATAGGCAAGTAAGGATCAGAGACATTATTCTTAACCCTTTCAACACCACAGGCCTCTAAATAGGCTTACAAAAAGTGTAGATCAAGATGAGCCGGCTCATTATGAGCCATCGCATCAGGATCTGCACTTTTTGCCAGTAATATTATAACTAGTTTTTAGACAAAATGTACCCATTTTGATAAATGAACTGGTTCAAATTTAATATTCCTATTAATTTATTGGTCTAAAATTATCATGCACCACCAGTCCATGTCAGTTACTTGGTGTTGAATGCACCAGTCCATGTCAGTTACTCGGTGTTGAATGCACCAGTCCATGTCAGTTACTCGGTGTTGAATGCACCAGTCCATGTCAGTTACTTGTGTTGAATGCACCAGTCCATGTCAGTTACTCGGTGTTGAATGCACCAGTCCATGTCAGTTACTTGGTGTTGAATGCACCAGTCCATGTCAGTTACTCGGTGTTGAATGCACCAGTCCATGTCAGTTACTTGGTGTTGAATGCACCAGTCCATGTCAGTTACTTGGTGTTGAATGCACCAGTCCATGTCAGTTACTTGGTGTTGAATGCACCAGTCCATGTCAGTTACTTGGTGTTGAATGCACCAGTCCATGTCAGTTACTTGGTGTTGAATGCACCAGTCCATGTTAGTTACTTGGTGTTGAATGCACCAGTCCATGTCAGTTACTTGGTGTTGAATGCACCAGTCCATGTCAGTTACTTGGTGTTGAATGCACCAGTCCATGTCAGTTACTTGGTGTTGAATACACCAGTCCATGTCAGTTACTTGGTGTTGAATACACCAGTCCATGTCAGTTACTTGGTGTTGAATGCACCAGTCCATGCCAGTTACTTGGTGTTGAATGCACCAGTCCATGTCAGTTACTTGGTGTTGAATGCACCAGTCCATGTCAGTTACTTGGTGTTGAAATGCACCAGTCCATGTCAGTTACTCGGTGTTGAATGCACCAGTCCATGTCAGTTAATTGGTGTTGAATACACCAGTCCATGCCAGTTACTTGGTGTTGAATGCACCAGTCCATGCCAGTTACTTGGTGTTGAATGCACCAGTCCATGCCAGTTACTTGGTGTTGAATACACCAGTCCATGATAGTTACTTGGTGTTGAATGCACCAGTCCTTGTTAGTTACTTGGTGTTGAATGCACACATCCATGTCAGTTACTCAGTGTTGAATGCACCAGTCCATGTCAGTTACTCGGTGTTGAATGCACCAGTCCATGTCAGTTACTCGGTGTTGAATGCACCAGTCCATGTCAGTTACTCGGTGTTGAATACACCAGTCCATGTCAGTTACTCGGTGTTGAATGCACCAATCCATGTCAGTTACTCGGTGTTGAATGCACCAGTCCATGCCAGTTACTTGGTGTTGAATACACCAGTCCATGATAGTTACTTGGTGTTGAATGCACCAATCCATGTCAGTTACTTGGTGTTGAATGCACCAGTCCATGTCAGTTAATTGGTGTTGAATGCACCAGTCCATGTCAGTTACTCGGTGTTGAATACACCAGTCCATGTCAGTTACTTGGTGTTGAATGCACCAGTCCATGATAGTTACTTGGTGTTGAATGCACCAGTCCATGTCAGTTACTTGGTGTTGGATGCACCAGTCCATGTCAGTTACTTGGTGTTGAATGCACCAGTCCATGTCAGTTACTTGGTGTTGAATGCACCAGTCCATGATAGTTACTTGGTGTTGAATGCACCAGTCCTTGTTAGTTACTTGGTGTTGAATGCACCAGTCCATGTCAGTTACTCGGTGTTGAATGCACCAGTCCCATGTCAGTTACTTGGTGTTGAATGCACCAGTCCATGTCAGTTATTGGTGTTGAATACACCAGTCCATGTCAGTTAATTGGTGTTGAATGCACCAGTCCATGTCAGTTACTCGGTGTTGAATACACCAGTCCATGTCAGTTACTTGGTGTTGAATGCACCAGTCCATGTCAGTTACTTGGTGTTGAATGCACCAGTCCATGATAGTTACTTGGTGTTGAATGCACCAGTCCTTGTTAGTTACTTGGTGTTGAATGCACCAGTCCATGTCAGTTACTCGGTGTTGAATGCACCAGTCCCATGTCAGTTACTCAGTGTTGAATGCACCAGTCCATGTCAGTTACTCGGTGTTGAATGCACCAGTCCATGTCAGTTACTTGGTGTTGAATGCACCAGTCCATGATAGTTACTTGGTGTTGAATGCACCAGTCCTTGTTAGTTACTTGGTGTTGAATGCACCAGTCCATGTCAGTTACTCGGTGTTGAATGCACCAGTCCCATGTCAGTTACTTGGTGTTGAATGCACCAGACCATGTCAGTTACTCGGTGTTGAATGCACCAGTCCATGTCAGTTACTTGGTGTTGAATGCACCAGTCCCATGTCAGTTACTCAGTGTTGAATGCACCAGTCCATGTCAGTTACTCGGTGTTGAATGCACCAGTCCCATGTCAGTTACTTGGTGTTGAATGCACCAGTCCCATGTCAGTTACTCGGTGTTGAATGCACCAGTCCATGATAGTTACTTGGTGTTGAATGCACCAGTCCTTGTTAGTTACTTGGTGTTGAATGTCAGTTACTTGGTGTTGAATGCACCAGTCCATGTCAGTTACTTGGTGTTGAATGCACCAGTCCATGTCAGTTACTCGGTGTTGAATGCACCAGTCCATGTCAGTTACTCGGTGTTGAATGCACCAGTCCATGTCAGTTACTCGGTGTTGAATGCACCAGTCCATGTCAGTTACTCGGTGTTGAATGCACCAGTCCATGTCAGTTACTCGGTGTTGAATGCACCAGTCCATGTCAGTTACTCGGTGTTGAATGGGTTAATCAACTAGTCACACTCTTCAACTACTACCGGTAGTCATTTTATCATTTATAAAAACGATCACAAAAAGATTTAAAAAAACAAATTAACGTAATTATTTATGTGTACTTTCATTGTATTGATTTTCCATTATAAATATTATTCAATAGTCAGCATATCTGCCGAATAATGACACAGGTGGGCCGCGTAACTAATTTTGGTAAAAACCGGTAACAAAGGTAACTAAAGCAACCACTATCAATGTTAACATTAGTTTGTCAATACTATCTAGAACATATTATATTTCTACTTTTTCTCAATTACAATTTATCATATTTTGTCATGTTCAATATAGCCACTTTTTCAATTATATTTCACCGAATGAACATTAACCCATTCAACACCAAGTAACTGACATGGACTGGTCCATGATATTTTTAGACCAATAAATTAATAACAAAATTACATTTGGATCAGTTCATTTATCAAAATGGGTAATTATTTTTCTAAAAATAGTTATATTACTTGAAAAAAGTGCAGATCCTGATGAGACGGCTCGTCACGAGCCGGCTCATCTGGATCTACACTTTTTTGTAAGCCAATTTAGAGGTCTGTGGTGTTGAAAGGGTTAAAAGCATTATTATCATGTGTGCCGACGCCAGCCACGAGTGATAAAAATAGCTTTCTATGTTCATGAGTGAAATATTAGTCGATCATTCACTTAAATATATTTTTTATTTCTCACTGCAGTGCAAGTGTTTTATGACAAATAAAACGTTGCAACAGTGCCGTAAGTGATGTTAGAACGTTTAGACGACCATAATTCACGTCAAGAAATATTTTACAAATCACTTCACCGACAGATCGAGCCTGAAAATGTTCGCATGAAAACAGGCCGTGGCTAGGTACATGCTCAATGCAGCGAGATATAGATTCAGTTATTCCACTGCTTTCGGCCAGTGGAATAACACATTTTATTTCACTGATAAAATTTCTATATTTCATTGGAAAGCACTGCGTTTTCTGATTTAATGAGTTTAGACGTATAATTATGTACTGACCATTCAGCTCTCTAGCAATCAACATTTTATACAGCAAAGGGATATATTTTGCATTCTATTTATTTAATTTTTCATTTATATTTTTTTTGCTTTGGGAATTTTACGCGAGGGCCAGCTGCTTTGGTGTGCCTCAGTGTGGCTACGGGCCTGTGTATTCCTTACATTACCAAAATAAATAACTAATGAATATATCACTTTTATATCCTCTCAAATACAAATACAAATATGTACATAGCATTTATATAGCGCAAAAATTATAAGTTATTCTATTGCGCTTCACAATTACAGATGCAATTTTAAACATTTACACATGACAATAATATATGGAAATATAAATACAAATTTATACATATATAGATATAACTAGGATTCTAGTAATTGGATAAGAACATATTTTATCATGATATCTACACCATTACAGTATATAAGTGAGTGATTGGATTAGCGATAAAAGTGGCAATATGAACCATAGACCCAAACACCGCTGTAAGAATGACAATCGTGATGTGGCCAGTAGTGATTGGGCCGGTACAGTGATCCGCCCATCACCACACGACAGAGCTCGAACCCAAGAGAATGCCCATACAACACTTCACTCGTCAATCCAATATTTATAAAGTCGATCTTTGATCTTATTGAACACAAATATTGTATTTTTACTGCTTTATATCATCACAGATGTTATTTTTGTACAAAGAGCACAACACTTATTATTCATAAAATTGCCTAAACAGATAGGTTTTCTCGACTTGAAATCAATGATTTGTGGGGTATAACTACAGTCAAACCTGTGTTAGTGGTCACCTCCATTAAGCAGCCAACCTGTATTAAGCAGCTAAACTGTATTAAAGCAACCAACCTGTATTAAGCAGCTAAACTGTATTAAAGCAACCAACCTGTATTAAACAGCCAACCTGTATTAAGCAGCATTTTTTCCAGATTCCCAATATGTTGTTTTATTATAATTTGACCTCTATTAAGCAGCCACCTGTGCTAAGCAGCCACTTTCTGTGACTCCCTTGGTTGGCTGCTTAACACAGGTTTGACTGTACTTGCCATTTTTGTTGTTTGCCGTTGTGGGTTATGTTGCAACAGAACGAATAACGCGTCGTCGACAACCTCGGGTTAGGCACGACTAAGAGTAATAAGATACAACGCACCATAAATATTTCAAATGTATCGAAATTCAGAATTTGTAATTTATATCAAATATACACATGTACATGTATGTGGGAATCGATGACACATCAAAATCGTGATTATCAATGATACCTCCAGCAGGGTTCATTCTAGGTCAGAATTTTTGGGAGAAGTGAGAAGCGCGTTATCGCTTCCTTAAATGGTGTTCTTTAATATGCTTCTGCAAAATAGGTTTAAAATGATTTTACACTATTTGAATAGAAGGAGTGCTTTATAATGGGCCAGTGTATCTTACTAGACACAATTTTGTTTGAAAATCGTAAAAAAAAACGGACTTTTTAGGGAGAAGTGGGGCCTCCAGAGGGCGAAGTCAGGGTCCCTAGGGCGACAATTTCGCCCACATCGCCCTCTAGAATGATCCCTGCTCCAGTACATAAATGTATAACATTTAGGCCAATGAGAGACATTAGTCAGTTACTGCCCCTGAATACTCCTAAAAGTATATTGTCCTCTTAATTGGTTTCAGTTGGGTTTTCTCCGGGTACTCCGGTTTCCTCCCACACAAATTACCACATTTACGCATTCATCCGTGCCAACGAGAGTGATTCAAATAAGTTGTTAGAACTTGCTTCGCAATCGTTGTAAAATAAATAAAGTTTAAACTTAATTGGTTTCCTCTGTTTTTATCGTTGTTCCTTTGCACCACATGTTTTCCATTTACATCCGTATTCTCGTCTTATAATTATGAAATTATTAAATCTTAACAGATATCCTTTAGCATGTCCAATGGATACCTTACTGTAAAAATTGGTTCAATTAATGAACATGATTTTGATAAAATTTCATTTATCCTAACGCAACATCTGGTTAGATGACAACAATAAAAACAACAATAAAAACAAAGGATTCCAACTAAAAGGACCAATAAACATTTCGGGATAAATCTGACTTTATCCATCAAGGGATGTAATAGAAAAACCAGTAATTTGTCTCTCATAGTTATAAATGTCAAAAAGAAAGAATCGTGACAAAACAGAGATCTACATGTCGTTTATTTCCAAAAGTGTTTGTTGATTATAGTGTCACCCCTATTTAAAGGGCCAGCCATTTCTGACTTATGAGACACCTTTTTTTTATGAACATCAGTACTTCCCGAATCCTATGCTTGTATGCCAGGCGCCAGGCTGGTAGGCAATCGGTAACCACTATTTAACTAGCTGGCGGCTCACCAACCGGCCATATTAGAACGAACCCCTGTCGAGATTCGAACCTTCGACCTCCCGCTCCATATGCGTACACCGTAACCACGGAGAAGGATTGTATGTCCATGTAGGAAATATTTTTTTGGATTCAGCATTAAAGGGATACGTGGAAAGAATTAGTCTTTCAGATGGGACTTTAAACAGAGAGGTCTTATGTCGATGCTGTACACTGTGCACGTAAAAGAACCAGAGGTGACGTGATAGCGCAGTGGATGCCCGTTCGCTTCAGGTGCGAAAGGTCCGGAGTTTGAGCCCCGCTGGAGCCATTAAGAGTGTGCCCTTAGTGATTAATATAAGTTGTAATAACTTGTTTTGCAATTGAGCTAAAATAAATTTGTATAAACTATAGAGGAGACTCTGGAATGGGTCTCTGTCTGTATCATTGCACTATCCTCCAAAAATCTAAAATGTCTAATCTCTTCAGGATGCGTCGCTCATATGGGTAACCGATAACGACGATAAATAAACGTAAAACTCACAAAAAATTACCGTAAGCTTTTAGCTTTCAGTTCAATCCACATATCACGATATAAATGTATGTTTCTGTATATTTCTCAATGTATATTACATGTATCCTGATAAATAAATATGCTTAAACCAATCCATATAGCACGATATAAATGTATGTTTCTGTATATTTCTCAATGTATATTACATGTATCCTGATAAATAAATATGTTTAAACCAATCCATATAGCACGATATAAATGTATGTTTCTGTATATTTCTCAATGTATATTACATGTATCCTGATAAATAAATATGTTTAAACCAATCCATATAGCACGATATAAATGTATGTTTCTGTATATTTCTCAATGTATATTACATGTATCCTGATAAATAAATATGTTTAAACCAATCCATATAGCACGATATAAATGTATGTTTCTGTATATTTCTCAATGTATATTACATGTATCCTGATAAATAAATATGTTTAAACCAATCCATATAGCACGATATAAATGTATGTTTCTGTATATTTCTCAATGTATATTACATGTATCCTGATAAATAAATATGTTTAAACCAATCCATATAGCACGATATAAATGTATGTTTCTGTATATTTCTCAATGTATATTACATGTATCCTGATAAATAAATATGTTTAAACCAATCCACATATCACGATATAAATGTATGTTTCTGTATATTTCTCAATGTATATTACATGTATCCTGATAAATAAATATGTTTAAACCAATCCATATAGCACTATATAAATGTATGTTTCTGTATATTTCTCAATGTATATTACATGTATCCTGATAAATAAATATGTTTAAACCAATCCATATAGCACGATATAAATATATGTTTCTGTATATTTCTCAATGTATATTACATGTATCCTGATAAATAAATATGCTTAAACCAATCCATATAGCACGATATAAATGTATGTTTCTGTATATTTCTCAATGTATATTACATGTATCCTGATAAATAAATATGTTTAAACCAATCCATATAGCACTGTATAAATGTATGTTTCTGTATATTTCTCAATGTATATTACATGTATCCTGATAAATAAATATGTTTAAACCAAAGGGATACAACAAGCCTATAGAATAGTGGGGTATCATAATTATGATTGCTTTCCTCATGCAAAGTGCTATTAAAACCAGGGATCATTCTAGAGGGCGATGTAGGAGAAATTGTCGCCCTAGGGACCCTGACTTCGCCCTCTGGGGCCCCACTTCTCCCTAAAAAAAAAAAAAAACAATTTACGATTTTCAAACAAAATTTTGTCTAGTAGGATACACTGGCCCATTATAAAGCACTCCTTCTATTCAAATGTTGTATTTAATGGTTGTACTTTGCATTTTTAACCCTATTTTGCAGAAGTATATTAAAGAATACCATTTAAGGAAGTGATCAAGCGCTTTCTCACTTCTCCCAAAAATTCTGACATAGAATGAACCCTGCTAAAACCACTGCTTTTCATGGAGAATTACACTTGACAATTAGTGAGGCCCTTACTGGTGGGCTTTTGTAAACTTTACATTATATTCTTAATTTATTCAAATTTATTTTAGCTCGATTGCGAAACAAGTTCTTACAACTTATATTAATCACTCTCGAGACCTCATTCCTGATGGAATCCATCGCCACGAGGGAGAGAGAAGAGGCAACGTGAAATTACATGCCTTGCCTAAGGACACTATCGTAACGGCTCCAGCGGGGTTCGAATTCTGGACCTTTCGCACCTGAAGCGAACGCTATCATTATATTCTTGCATTAGTGATTAGATGATTTTGTTGTTATGATAGATTAGATATATCATATATTGCTTGTGCACGCATGCTCTACATGTTATGTTCATTACTTTCTTAGATTTTACATCGTGTCTATCTACGGAGAGCAACTTCATATGCTTGTGCACGCATGCTCTACATGTTATGTTCATTACTTTCTTAGATTTTACATCGTGTCTATCTACGGAGAGCAACTTCATATGCTTGTGCACGCATGCTCTACATGTTATGTTCATTACTTTCTTAGATTTTACATCGTGTCTATCTACGGAGAGCAACTTCATATGCTTGTGCACGCATGCTCTACATGTTATGTTCATTACTTTCTTAGATTTTACATCGTGTCTATCTACGGAGAGCAACTTCATATGCTTGTGCACGCATGCTCTACATGTTATGTTCATTACTTTCTTAGATTTTACATCGTGTCTATCTACGGAGAGCAACTTCATATGCTTGTGCACGCATGCTCTACATGTTATGTTCATTACTTTCTTAGATTTTACATCGTGTCTATCTACGGAGAGCAACTTCATATGCTTGTGCACGCATGCTCTACATGTTATGTTCATTACTTTCTTAGATTTTACATCGTGTCTATCTACGGAGAGTAACTTCATATGCTTGTGCACGCATGCTCTACATGTTATGTTCATTACTGTCTTAGATTTTACATCGTGTCTATCTACGGAGAGTAACTTCATATGCTTGTGCACGCATGCTCTACATGTTATGTTCATTACTGTCTTAGATTTTACATCGTGTCTATCTACGGAGAGTAACTTCATATGCTTGTGCACGCATGCTCTACATGTTATGTTCATTACTGTCTTAGATTTTACATCGTGTCTATCTACGGAGAGTAACTTCATATGCTTGTGCACGCATGCTCTACATGTTATGTTCTTTACTGTCTTAGATTTTACATCGTGTCTATCTACGGAGAGTAACTTCATATGCTTGTGCACGCATGCTCTACATGTTATGTTCATTACTGTCTTAGATTTTACATCGTGTCTATCTACGGAGAGTAACTTCATATGCTTGTGCACGCATGCTCTACATGTTATGTTCTTTACTGTCTTAGATTTTACATCGTGTCTATCTACGGAGAGTAACTTCATATGCTTGTGCACGCATGCTCTACATGTTATGTTCATTACTGTCTTAGATTTTACATCTTGTCTATCTACGGAGAGTAACTTCATATGCTTGTGCACGCATGCTCTACATGTTATGTTCTTTACTTTCTTAGATTTTACATCGTGTCTATCTACGGAGAGTAACTTCATATGCTTGTGCACGCATGCTCTACATGTTATGTTCATTACTGTCTTAGATTTTACATCTTGTCTATCTACGGAGAGTAACTTCATATGCTTGTGCACACATGCTCTACATGTTATGTTCTTTACTTTCTTAGATTTTACATTGTGTCTATCTACGGAGAGCAACTTCATATGCTTGTGCACGCATGCTCTACATGTTATGTTCTTTACTTTCTTAGATTTTACATCGTGTCTATCTACGGAGAGTAACTTCATATGCTTGTGCACGCATGCTCTACATGTTATGTTCATTACTGTCTTAGATTTTACATCTTGTCTATCTACGGAGAGTAACTTCATATGCTTGTGCACGCATGCTCTACATGTTATGTTCTTTACTTTCTTAGATTTTACATTGTGTCTATCTACGGAGAGCAACTTCATATGCTTGTGCACGCATGCTCTACATGTTATGTTCTTTACTTTCTTAGATTTTACATCGTGTCTATCTACGGAGAGTAACTTCATATGCTTGTGCACGCATGCTCTACATGTTATGTTCATTACTGTCTTAGATTTTACATCGTGTCTATCTACGGAGAGTAACTTCATATGCTTGTGCACGCATGCTCTACATGTTATGTTCATTACTGTCTTAGATTTTACATCTTGTCTATCTACGGAGAGCACTTCATATTATTGGCATATGGGACACAAGTGGGACAAGCGTTGTGATTATTTTTATGCATAATAAATGTAGTACATTATTATATTGCTTTCTAATTTATATTCCTAAAATAACGGAAAAGGGATAATATGAATGCTTTTGGTTTTAACAGTTCCCACGTGACCTATAATATTCTGGACCCTATACTCTGTATTATAAATCTGTTTTTGCTTGATACAATATAAAACATTTTCATCAAACTATTTAAAAGTCATAAAGGGTATGTTTAGTTGAACACTTACAAATTAGATAACTATGATTTTCTACGTTTGAGAAAAGAATGAGGAGGAAATTATTTTAATTATAATGAGGTAAACGCCAGATGGCGTTGGTAAGCACAAAGTTTTCATGAACAGGCGGTAACGTTGTCATGTGGAAGTCGTGATAGCGCAGTGGATGCGCGTTCGCTTCAGGTGCGAAAGGTCCGGAGTTCGAGCCCCATTGGAGCCGTTACGATTGTGTCCTTAGGCAAGGCATTTAAATTCCACGTTGCCTCTTCTCTCTCCCTCGTGGCGATGGATTCCATCAGGAATGAGGTCTCGATAGTGATTTATATAAGTTGAAATAACTTGTTTCGCAATCGAGCTAAAATAAATTTGTATAAACTAACGTTGTCATTCAGCTTTGGTTGACCGTAGCGAGCAGACATATATTTTTTCTAATTTTTGCGAATAATGTTTAGTTGATGAAAGATACATTTATTGCATGTATATAAGCGCCCTTGAACGTGTATTTTTACATGAAAAGGGCGCTCAAGAAATCTGGTATAATAATAATATTATGTAGTTTACATTGAATGACTAAATGTGCGTTGCTATAGATACGGTTGTCCAAGTGCTTATCCAAGCGATATACCAAATTATAAGAATAATTAGGAAAGTTTACTAGTTGTTATTTGTTCATAAGGTTATAGAATGGTATACAATGAATTGCTATTGCCAGTGTTATACATTATACATATAGTTTTTCTTCCAGGAAAGAACCGTCTCCGTGGCCTACGTTGTAAGGGGTTCGTTCTGATATGGCCGGTTGGTGATCTGCCAGCTACTTAAATAATGGTTAACGATTGACTACTAGCCTGGCGTCTGGCATACAAGCATAGGATTCGGGAGGTACTGATGTTCATAAAACAGAGGTGTCTCATAAGTCAGAAATGGCTGGCCCTTTAAATAGGGGTAACACTATAATAAACAAACACTTTACCGTTAAAGAGATGATACCAGAAACAGAAATACATTTTACCTAATAAAATTATCTCTACCCCACAATACAATTAGTCAAAATTACCCAGTAAACTATCTATCAGGGCCTAACAGTTAGTTTTTCTTCTAGGATAGAACAGTTAGACAAGTGTGCACTCCGTGCATGCTTTTTCTGTTAAATAATGTACATAACTGGCTTACAAAATTAGGTCATGTGTTATCTTTTAAAGGCCTGCAGGTTGACCTATATTTGACCTTAAACACACGAGGAATAGCGGTACAAATCTGACGGTCGACGCACTAAACACACGAGGAATAGCGGTACAAATCTGACGGTCGACGCACATCGTATTTGCCACATGCGAGGCCCTGCATGGTATACATCTAATACATGAGCACCACTTATATCTATTATGACCCACGTACATATCAGAGGTTATAAATTGCTGAAATTGAAGTTCTGTATTTTTATAGTACTTACAACTGGTATAAACAATTCAACTCCACTTATGGCCCAAATAAGGCTGGTTGCGCGGGTTAGGCAGCCAGTTCCTGCATTGCTGTACCACACATTCAGGCATCAGTTCCCTCTTATGCCAAGTACAGTCTCCTCTTCTAGCCGCTACTTTTCTCTCTATATATCTGACATCTTTCCATGCGCCACAATTATATAGCATTGCCCAAAACCTCCTGTATAGAAGCTTTCTCTCATGTGAATTTAGATTATGCGGTGGACGATTATTAGCAGGCCACCAAAGTTGTTTGTTCTGTTCATTTATTATGCAAGGGGAACACAAGCACAGTGGACACTCAGCATGCTGAGGCATAGGGGGAGGTACGTAAGCAGCCTCTGCAACGGGCATGGCAGTGGCTGTTTCTTCTATTTCCATCTCTACGTCCCAGTTCTTATTTTGCAAGAAAGTCAGCAATTCTTTTCTCTGCTCATCAGTTACATACATTGTTATTTTACTCAATGGCATCTTGTAGAAATCGGCAGAATATGTGTAATACTCGTATGTTCAAGAGATTATAATTATAATATTATACATGTACTCATAGCATTCACTGTGATTATTATGTAGCATCAATATCGGTAAACACACACTGACACAGAGAAATATTTAAAATATAACAGAAAACTTGCGAATAATACTGTAGATATATAATTAAATGAAGTATGAAGGTTACCATATAACGAACACATATAGTTTATTCATATAAATACATACATATTATATACATACATATTTGATTAGGTCAACACATGAACTGAATTTTGAATTAGATTGCACAGATCACAACCATAGCGCACATTATACATGCATACAAATTATCAGTCTCAGTGATTACGCTACGGCTGATGAGGCACCTACATAACATGTAATCTATGTCCCTGGGCTGATCTGGATTATGTAGTTTGAATACTCATAACTATCAATTTTCTTTACAATCAATAATATACGTTTACTTAAATTGTCAGGGCCTCATTTTGACTAATTCTCAGCTCACAGAGTGATCGTGCATATTAACCGTTAGAAAATACCTACATACGCCAAATTATACTGAATGTACTGCTACATTGTTGATACAAGCCACTAATCACATGGAACAGGTAGTAAAGTATAAATCTTTACAATTGGACGGGGTCAAACTGCAGGCCTTTAAGTGCCGATATACCTGTGAGAGTGAGTGTATCTCCACCACATTTGATCAGGTCCACTACTTGTTTATGTGTTGAGCCCTCTACATTCACACCATTCCTGAAATACATACATGTATATGAATAAACAAAATCTTCACAAAACAATCAATAATATCAAGAACAACGCCTTCATGAAACACATGGAGCACACCCAACATTACATTGATTGCATGAAACACATGGAGCACACCCAACATTACATTGATTGCATGAAACACATGGAGCACACCCCAACATTACATTGATTGCATGGAGCACGCCCAACATTACATTGATTGCATGACATACATGGAGCACACCCAACATTACATTGATTGCATGACATACATGGAGCACACCCAACATTACATTGATTGCATGAAACACATGGAGCACACCCAACATTACATTGATTGCATGAAACACATGGAGCACACCCAACATTACATTGATTGCATGAAACACATGGAGCACACCCAACATTACATTGATTGCATGAAACACATGGAGCACACCCCAACATTACATTGATTGCATGAAACACCCAACATTACATTGATTGCATGACATACATGGAGTACACCCAACATTACATTGCTTGCATGAAACACATGGAGCACACCCAACATTACATTGATTGCATGAAACACATGGAGCACACCCAACATTACATTGATTGCATGAAACACATGGAGCACACCCCAACATTACATTGATTGCATGGAGCACACCCAACATTACATTGATTGCATGGAGTACACCCAACATTACATTGCTTGCATGAAACACATGGAGCACACCCAACATTACATTGATTGCATGAAACACATGGAGCACACCCAACATTACATTGATTGCATGAAACACATGGAGCACACCCCAACATTACATTGATTGCATGGAGCACGCCCAACATTACATTGATTGCATGACATACATGGAGCACACCCAACATTACATTGATTGCATGACATACATGGAGCACACCCAACATTACATTGATTGCATGAAACACATGGAGCACACCCAACATTACATTGATTGCATGAAACACATGGAGCACACCCAACATTACATTGATTGCATGAAACACATGGAGCACACCCAACATTACATTGATTGCATGAAACACATGGAGCACGCCCAACATTACATTGCTGGCATGGAGCACATGGAGCACACCCCAACATTACATTGATTGCATGGAGCACACCCAACATTACATTGATTGCATGGAGTACACCCAACATTACATTGCTTGCATGAAACACATGGAGCACACCCAACATTACATTGATTGCATGAAACACATGGAGCACACCCAACATTACATTGATTGCATGAAACACATGGAGCACACCCCAACATTACATTGATTGCATGGAGCACGCCCAACATTACATTGATTGCATGACATACATGGAGCACACCCAACATTACATTGATTGCATGACATACATGGAGCACACCCAACATTACATTGATTGCATGAAACACATGGAGCACACCCAACATTACATTGATTGCATGAAACACATGGAGCACACCCAACATTACATTGATTGCATGAAACACATGGAGCACACCCAACATTACATTGATTGCATGAAACACATGGAGCACACCCAACATTACATTGATTGCATGAAACACATGGAGCACGCCCAACATTACATTGCTGGCATGGAGCACACCCAACATTACATTGCTGGCATGGAGCACACCCAACATTACATTGCTGCATGGAGCACACCCAACATTACATTGCTGGCATGGAGCACACCCAACATTACATTGCTGCATGAAGCACATGGAGCACACCCAACATTACATTGATTGCATGAAACACATGGAGCACACCCAACATTACATTGATACACCAACATTACATTGATTGCATGAAACACATGGAGCACACCCAACATTACATTGATTGCATGACATACATGGAGCACACCCAACATTACATTGATTGCATGAAACACATGGAGCACACCCAACATTACATTGATTGCATGAAACACATGGAACACACCCAACATTATATTGCTTGCATCGAGCACACCCAACATTACATTGATTGCATGACATACATGGAGTACACCCAACATTACATTGATTGCATGAAACACATGAAGCATACCCAACATTACATTGCTTGCATGGAGCACACCCAACATTACATTGATTGCATGACATACATGGAGTACACCCAACATTACATTGATTGCATGAAACACATGGAGCACACCCAACATTACATTGATTGCATGAAACACATGGAGCACGCCCAACATTACATTGATTGCATGACATACATGGAGCACACCCAACATTACATTGATTGCATGAAACACATGGAGCACACCCAACATTATATTGCTTGCATGGAGCACACCCAACATTACATTGATTGCATGACATACATGGAGTACACCCAACATTACATTGATTGCATGAAACACATGGAGCACGCCCAACATTACATTGATTGCATGACATACATGGAGCACACCCAACATTACATTGATTGCATGAAACACATGGAGCACACCCAACATTATATTGCTGGCATGGAGCACACCCAACATTACATTGATTGCATGACATACATGGAGAACACCCAACATTACATTGAATGCATGAAACACATGGAGCACACCCAACATTACATTGATTGCATAAAACACATGGAGCATGCCCAACATTACATTGATTGCATGAAACACATGGAGCACACCCAACATTATATTGCTGGCATGGAGCACACCCAACATTACATTGATTGCATGACATACATGGAGCACACCCAACATTACATTGATTGCATGAAACACATGGAGCACGCCCAACATTACATTGATTGCATGAAATACATGGAGCACACCCAACATTACATTGATTGCATGAAACACATGGAGCACGCCCAACATTACATTGATTGCATGAAACACATGGAGCACACCCAACATTACATTGATTGCATGAAACACATGGAGCACACCCAACATTACATTGCTGGCAAGAAACACATGGAGCACACCCAACATTACGTTTATTTATCGTCACTACCGGTTGCCCATATGAGCGAAGTCTCCTGAAGAGAATAGTCATTTTAGATTTTTGGAGGATAGTGCAATGAAACAAACAGACCCATTCCAGAGTCTCCTCTGGATCATTTACGTGCACGGTGTTAAGTGTGTTACCACTGGACTACAGATCCGTCTGAATCCTGCTGTTTTGAATGTTACCTATATGCAAATAATGGCTTTCAAAGGGAATCATAGCATCTAAAGTAATCCAAATGAATTACCTCCGTAATTGATGCGGCCGTGATCTAATAAATTGGGCAATACATGTGGGCGTTTAAATGCTATCCGGGTTCCCTCTGTCTGAATGTTTGTCTGCGCCACTTCTGTAGCCAATTGTAAAACACTGGAGCCAATTTAAAAAACTTGGCGCCAACTAAGAGCCATATACAGTCAAACCTGTCTTAAGCAGCCATCCAAGGGAATCACAGAAAGTGGCTGCTTATCACAGGTGGTTGCTTAATAGATGTGAAATGCATAATAAAACAACATATTGGGAATGTGGAAACTGGATGCTTAATACAGACTGGCTGTTTAATAGAGGTGACCACTAACACAGGTTTGACTGTAGTTCACAAATAAATATTTGAAGCCATGTATTTGACAAAACATGTGCCAAATAAAAAGAAAAAAATAAATTTAAAAAAACCATGCGCCAAATCACAAAATTTAGCACCAATATTTGTTTTTTGTCGCAATTGGCGACCGACAGCGGAAACCCTGTCTATGAACACATTAGAATTTTTTAAATATTTTTGAATATGTTGATAAACTCAGATTAATAGCATTGTTACATTTGTTTTCCTTTCTTGGAAATTACTCCAGATTAAAAATAGACCCATGTCATCTCAAAACAAACTAAGATTCACAGATGCAAAATAGAATATCCAAATGATGATCAAAGTCTCGTGACTATTCGCCCGGCTGCCATGTCGATATTATTTGTGCTACATAGCTGCCGGATTGATAAGATATTATCGACATGGCAGTAGAGTTCACAATTGTCGGTGTCGATAATATAATGCAAGAAATCAATCGGAAACTATCAGACTTACATGAAGTACATAAGAAAGGGGATCGATGTTTATGACTAAATAAATGCATTCTACCAGTATGACACACATCAAGTCATTGGGTTCGATTCTTGCATGGCAGCTGCTCTTAGTAATTCCCACCATCTTTCATTGGAAAGTGGATACATGTAACCATCTTGTATACTATGTCTACATAAAGTGCACAAGAGGGCCAAACCGATGATTTGTGGAAGTCGTGATAGTGCAGTTGATGCGCGTTCACTTCAGGTGCGAAAGGTCCGGAGTTTGAACCCCGCTGGAGCCGTTATGATTGTGCCCTTAGGCAAGGCATTTAAATTCCACGTTACCTCTTCTCTCTCCTTCATGGCAATGGATTCCACCAGGAATGAGGTCTCGAGAGTGATTAATATAAATTGAAAGAACTTGTTTCGCAATCAAGCTAAAATAAATTTGTATAAACTAAACCGATGATCACACTAGGTCTCCCCCAAATAACATGGCATAGTATCCTTAATAACTGTAATAATGTTGAGACTTGATACCAAGGCCATACAATAATTGAATGAAACAATTGGGTGTCCCTTTGAGAGGCTCCAAATTTCTTTAAAATGAGCTATTTACAAAATTTCCACCTTCAGAATGTAATATAATCAAATTTTAAATGTCACCCATTGATCCTGTCTAAAATTGTATACACAATTGCTGTGTCAATATGTTTAAACGTTATTATATTACAACGATTGCGAAGCAAGTTTTAACAACTTATATTAATCACTCTCGTTGGCGCGGATGAAAGCGTATATGTGGTCATTCATGTGGGAGGAAACCGGGAGTACCGGGAGAAAACCCACATGTCCGATCTGGCGACCACCGTACCATCTCGCATACTTCCAGGTCCGAGTATTGAACCCGGATTGCATTGGTGCGAAGCGAGCGCGCTAACCACTGCGCTAATCGGACAGCTATTGTCAATAATCTGTGTCAATAAGAACCAATAAACCTGCATGGCCGCTAGAACTCGCCTTTCACCGCCATCATCAGGGCTGCAGGTTCGCTGATTAATGGGGATATGTGAGAGTTGCCAGTCGCTCACGGAGGTTGGAGAGTTGAGTACTGGTTCTTACCCAGGAAATGCGTGTGGTCTATTCTCCGCCACAACAGAGTGACTTGCCAATAACACTGCAGGAGGAGTTGGCAGTATTCAGAGATAGATAGAAATTGTAGACACGGTGGCCGGGTCAATAAGATGGCATAGACAAGGCGGGCAGCCGGGCCATTAGCCTCGGCCACACGTGATTGCGGAAATAGCGTCTGCATACCAGTATGTTGAAAATTAACTAACATATCACAATGTGAACCACGACAATTTAACTTTTAAAATGAACATCTTCAATGTAATCATGGGTAATTATTGTCATAAAACATACACTTCTAAAATCCTGTCTCCTTTCCGTATCCCTGCTCTTTGAGCTGCTCCCCCCTCCAAAACTGCACTGACATGCTGAAGGGGGGCATACAGCACCCCGTTTATGGACTTTAGAACACCGCCTTCACTCACTTGACCTCTTACATTAAACCCAAAACCAGTTTCTGATTTTGATACTGTCACAACTTTTGGGCCAATGCTAGGATCTTCAGAATTTTCTGAAGGGGAGGGACTTCCTTCATCGCTCTCCGCCATATTTGATCATGTGACCAAACTAAAAATTGTACCGGTGCATAATATTTGCAAATTGCGACAAACTACGTCATTAGACGGTTCTGTCTATATATAATTATTCTGCAGCATCCTCTCGTGCCTCATTATATAAAAAAGTTGGCAGTTTTTTTACAGAGGTTGGTGCACCAAGTACTGATTAACCGCTGGAGCCTGCCCAGCAAAAGTGGTGTATTAGGTAAATTTTATGTCTGTTCTAGACTGCGCCTGCCAATCATAATCATTACTGATTGTTCGGCAGTATGAAGTTGAAGTTGAAGGCGTTGATATTCGGACGTCCATATTATGTTCAAAGTTAAATTTACAACAATAACAACAATGAGAACTGATGCAGGTAAATGGTCACAAGTATACTATTTGGCAACACATTTTTTCCCAAATACTAATCTTCGTTTTGATGCCGCATTTCACTATAAAATAAAAGGTTCCTCTATATATTGTTAATGTCTGTAAAACTACACGAACATGATACTTTATATTCATGCTTTATCATAATTATTGGGGCTTCCAGAAATAATCCACACGCCACAATAGTTGATATTAGGGCGTCCCTAGTCGGACTAGTCATGCATACTTTACGTCCATGTATAAAATGACGTAATAAAATACGTCTGGAGGCGTCGCCCTGATTAGCCAGGTGACGATGATAAATAAACGTATCAAAAATACATACAATTTAATCGAACAAGCAATGCTTTCATAAAATCAAATTTGGCGTTAAACTAGATCAACATTATATTGTAAAAGGTGTGCGTTCGAGTGTGTGCATGTCAGCCCGAACATAGGTAATGCAAGTCGCTCACCCGTTGAGGTTTGACCACGACGCGTACCCATTAAGTCTTAAAGATACATTTTTGAGTCACAAGGGATACATGTTGATAACAACAGCCATGCGTTTTAGGCTATGTATTTAATACCTAAACTTAGTATAATTTTGATATCAAAATATAGCAGTTTCACTGTTGGTTAATGAAACCAATTTATTTTCGGACCGAATTCGGGTTAACCCAATTAATCTCCGGAATATGTGTGGTAGGGGTTGAATACCCAACCCCTACGAACCGTACATATTTTGGCATACATGTACAATGTATAATATGTAAACCGGTCTACATGTATTATAGGCATAATTATAATGTACATGCACGAAAAGTAAATAATATCAATGGAAAATGAAACCAGTTTCTGTTAATTAACGAAACCAGCTTATCTGCAATATGATCAATGGAATCACATTAGTTATTTATCTAAGATAATATAACAATCTATATGTCAGGCATATTAGCCAAGTTAGAACCTCCGATGTATGCAATTCGCCATTTCATGTGTTTTGCTTCAAATGCTGGTCAGTTTCTTTCCAAATCTGATTGGGGTGGAGATAACAGATTTTAAAACATGTATTACAGTCAAACTTGTATTAAGAGCTTACAAAAGGGAAGGGCTAAGACTGGCCTCTAAGCAGGAATGGTCTCTTAATACAATCTGCAAATGACTGTATATATTGGAATTACCGGTACAATATGTTAGTACTTATTTCTCCAATTAAACAAAGAATAATATATTATATAAAGAGACAAGGTAATGTTAATAACTCAAACAGGTTGAACTCGCATAGCATATACATGTATAAACAAAGTTTCAACTTCGAAAAATACTTAGATTATAATTCGGTAAACACATTTCGAATAGCCCTGACACGATTTAGAATACCGTCGCAATATCTAAAAAATTGAAACTGGCAACTATAATAATATTAGAAGGGAAGATAGACACTGCCCGAATTGTAGCATGAATATCTTAGAAAACGATTATCAGTTCCTGTTAGTGTGTTAGTGTACACGTCCTAAATATAGAGAATTACGTAGTAAATATTTTAATCCATATTATAATCATTGGCCCAACATTAATAAGTTTGAACAAATCATGGCGGAACATTCAAAACGGTGTATTGTTAATACTTAATACTAATTTCATATTATGCATCAACCAGTAGGATTGGAAAGTACTCATGCGATGTCATAATTCTTACCGTGGCTGCCATTTTATTTGGTAAAGTTGACCAGATATTATATATATTGCATAGTAGCATAATTTTGTTTTCTTCATAACATATTTATTTTTCGTCCCATCACCATGGTTCATACGTTGTTGGAAAACTCTCAATGGACATATTTTTGTATCATTTCACAAATATCGTATCAATAACGAATAAATAATAATTTAGCTTTATATTGTAATTTCAACTGTGAAAATAGACTTTCAAAAATAGGTGTACGTTACGTTCTTATAAATTACAATCCATACATCATTGTCAAAAAACTATTACTATTTAAAAAGTGCATTTCAATACCAATGATACCAACTAGTAATGATACCAACTTTTATATTAACAAACAAAAATTAATTATGTTATTACAATTAAGGAATGACTAGGAAAATCCTGAAATTGCCATTTCTAAAACATGCCAAACAAAATGGAGACTAAGATAGAATCTTATCAGTGAAGTCGTGATAGCGCAGTGGATGCGCGTTCGCTTCAGGTGCGAAAGGTCCGGAGTTCGAGCCCCACTGGAGCCGTTACGATTGTGCCCTTAGGCAAGGCATTTAAATTCCATGTTGCCTCTCTCTTCCTCGTCGCGATGGATTCCATCAGGAATGAGGTCTCGAGAGTGATTTATATAAGTTGAAATAACTTGTTTCGCAATCGAGCTAAAATAAATGTGTATAACCTATCAGCAATTTGACTATTTTCACAGTGTTTTCACAACCCACAGAAACTATGTATTAATACATCAAATTGACCGTAATCATACTTATGCATTTCAGATCTTCTGATTCTTGTTTACAAGTAATTATTAAAGAGACTTCTCGCTACTAATGTGTGTGTGTATCCCTTACACTGTGTTATCACTCACTAGTATTGTATTTGTAGTTACTAGTGTTGTATTTTTTGTTACTGGTATTGTATCTGTACTTGCAGGTCTTGTATTTGCAATTGCTCTAAGTATCGTCTATGTGTTTTATGCAATACAATATTGTTGTTCAACTTCATACTGCCGAACAATCAGTAATGATTATGATTGGCAGTTGTTGTTATATGTAGACATATCTGCGTATTATATACATTTTCGCAATACGCACAATAGTTTGCAAGAATAATAAACAAAATACTTTTATTTAGTGGTATAATGACTGAAACCCGGAAGGAGCGCTCCTTCCGCGGAAGGAGCATTCGGCTACGGAAGGAGCGCATTAAAAGCTTATTTATTATACAATCTTTAAAAAAGTGATTGTTTTATGTAAATAATTATAAAATACGTTAAATCTGAAAGTTTTATGCAAATCGATTGTAAAATGGTGATCTTGTAGCATAATTTGTCAAATTCCTCGGAAGGAGTGCTCCTTTCGGTCTTCAGTCATGACGCGGAAGGAGCATTCGACTACGGAAGGAGCGCTCCTGCCGGGTTTCAGTCATACCGGTCTTATACCCAACATATATACCGACCGATTTATGTTCTGAATAAAAAATAAAAATCAAGCTCGCCAATTTTTGACTTCTTGTTTCCATTTCAAACATTAGTTTTTGCCTAAAATGCTGCATGAAGTACTTCTAGCACTTTTAGGTCACAGTGGCGGCGTTATAAAAGATTCAGGAAACGGACTGAAGGTTTGCCTAGCAAAGCCAAATTCCTCTATATCCCAAATATAAAAGGATCTCGATTGTGTGACCGGACCAGACAGTATAGCCAACATCATTCTAAAGAACTGCGCTGTACAGATTGCACCCTGCTTCCAGGCGATATTCCAGCACTCGATCAATACAGGCCAACTCCCCACTGATTGGAGGGATGCTAACATAGCCCCAGTATTTAAAAAAGGCGACGTGCACCTCCCAGAAAACTATCGTCCGGTATCACTCACATGTGTTACATGTAAACTACTCGAACACATCATTTGTCGTCATATTCTCAACCACCTAGACAAGAATAAGATACTAACCACACTTCAACACGGCTTTCGCTCCGGGTACTCATGCGAGACACAATTGCTCACTACTGTGCACGATCTTCTCAAGAAGTATGACGCGGGCAACCAGGTGGACATGGTAATCCTTGACTTTTCAAAGGCCTTCGATACCGTGCAACTATGGCGTAGATGGCAACATCAACAACTGGCTCCGTCACTTCCTCACCCAGCGCCACATGAAAGTCGTTGTCGAAGGTGAACACTCTGAATCGGTCACAGTGGATTCCGGTGTGCCACAGGGTACAGTATTAGGGCCATTATTATTCTTGTGCCACATAAATGATCTCCCAGAAACAGTGAAATCACAGGTCAGACTTTTTGCCGACGATTGCTTGCTTTATCGAATTATTAAGACCAGACAAGACCATCTTATTTTACAGCAAGATCTTTTAGCACTTGAGAAATGGGCCACCACATGGGGAATGAAATTTAACGCCAAGAAATGTTATTTAATGAGTATCAACAGCAAATCATCAAATTTCTACAGTTTAAATAACCAGATACTTCAACAAGTTCAAGAAAATCCATACTTAGGAGCCACTATCTCCGAAGATCTGAAGTGGGACTCGCATATCACTAAATTAGTCAAAAAAGCAAACTCTTCACTTGGTTTCCTGAGAAGAAACTTGAAATACTGCCCTCAATCATGCAGAAGATCAGCATATTTGGCACTGGTACGCTCCACACTAGAGTACAGTTCAACAGTCTGGGACCCCTATTATGCAAAGGACATCGATAGGATAGAAAGAGTGCAACGCCAAGCTGCAAGATTCATCTCTGGCGACTACAAGAGTAGAGATGAAGGTTGCGTCACCAAGATGCTAAGCGACTTGAAACTCCCCTCATTACAAGACCGACGGAAGATGAATCGCCTAGTATTCTTCTACAAGGTGGTCGAGGGGCTGGTGCCAGCCTTCCCGTGCCAAGATTTTCTTACATCAGAAAGACCTAAACGCAGAATCAAGCCAAAACAATATAAAGACTCTGTCGTAAAAAATGTGTTAGAAAACTATGTGAACAATAATTCAAAGTGTTTCGTTATAGAGCAGGGTAGAACAGACAAATATACAAACTCTTACTTCCCCAAAACTATAAAATCTGGACTGGAACAAACTTGAAGATAGTTTTGTGTGCGCCAAATCAACTGAGAGCTTTAGGTCAGCTCTTTCAGCCAAATTATTATAGACTCTCTCTCTCCGACGTGTACATGCCGAAAGGATTCTACGTCGTATCCATTCAGATTCAGATTGTGTTTCTGCAAAATCGATCGACACATTCAAATCCAGATTATTCTGGGTATACTGATGCACGCATTTCAATTCGTTACCTTGACGTTTCCTACCTGGGATATTTCGTATCCGGAACATTTGGTACCCAATGTCTGAGACGAAATGTACCCAATCTCTGAGACGATTCGTACCCAGTTTGGATGTTTCGGTCCAAATGTCACTGTCTGGAGTTCATACCCTAGGATTAAACCGATTAAGGGCTAGGTTTAGAGATATTTCATACCTAATTGTGGACAGTTTGTACCCTAGGATTAAGGTCTAGGGCTTGTGACGTTTTGTACCCAAGTCTGATCAGTTTGTACCCTAGGATTAAGGGTGTTGTACCATATCTGTATATATCGGCAGACAAGATCCATTTCACGCATTTATCTCAACTGCTAGTTAATTATCCAATTATTAACCCATTCAACACCAAGTAAATGACATGGACTGGTCCATGATATCTTTAGACCAATAAATTATAAGAAAATTACATTTGGACCAGTTCATTTATCAAAATGCGTAGTTTTGTATAAAAATAGTAATATTACTGGCAATAAGTGCAGATCCTGATGAGACGGCCGGTCACGAGCCGGCTCATCTGGATCTACACTTTTTGTAAGCCTATTTAGAGGTCTGTGGTGTTGAAAGGGTTAATAGAGCATAATAAATGTTAATCACTTGTTATAACTGATTAATGTCATCAATCTTTTCAGCTAATTAAGTTATTGTCAGTAGGCCTAAACCTTTTTTAATTAGAAGGCACTCCACAGATGGATCTGTAGTCCAGTGGTAACACGCTGGACTGGTAATCCGGGGATCGCAGGTTCGATCCCCCGTCTGACCCTAATAAAATTAACAGTCTTTCAGATGGGACGTTAAACCGAGGTCTCGTGTCGGTGCTTTACACTGTGCACGTAAAAGAACCAGAGGAGACTCTGGAATGGGTCTCTGTCTGTATCATTGCACTATCCTCTAAAAATCTAAAATGACTAATCTCTTCAGGAGGCGTCGCTCATATGGGCAACCGGTAGCGACGATAAATAAACGTAAAACACACACAGGAACACACTGTCCAGACTGTGGTATGAAAGGTCTGTAACTCTAACCTTAATACAAATCATTATTATATGAGTTAATGAAAAAACATTTTTTTGTATTTATAAACGTTTGGTTTGGATTTTACAACCATGTCAATATAAGATATAATTTGGTATTGAATATATGCATAGCAATTCTTACAGCTGTGTTGTTTCACCGAGTCATCCTCATACACCCCTACCTGGATACACTGATGTTCTGCCGCTGATAGCACCCAACTGCCCAGAGATAGAGGGACGTAGGGCCCTGGCGTGACATATATGGAAATGTATTATGTTAGTAATGTTGCATTATATGTTTTCATTTGTTTACTCCAGGTTCAGAGTGATTTACCATTTCTTGCGGCATCTGATGAGGAGCAGTTGAATTACCTCTGTACACTCGGTACACAATTCTCCACACTGAATACATTCATCAAAAAATATGGATCTGGCTTAAGTTTGCCATCACAAGGTATATGTACACATGTACAGGTCTATTGGTATGCACAAACAATACATTCTTCAAAAAATACGGATCTGGTTTAAATCTTCCATAACAAGGTATATGTATAGATACACTACACACAATTCACATTAATGGAACATCCATACATACATAGAACTATATACAAGTTGTATGTAAGTATGTTCCATTTATGTCAAACATCTTGCGATGACCTAGACATGTTTTGCTGGGCAGGCTTAGCAATGTGTGTGAGGTGCCTTCTTGCTTCATGACATTATATACGTGGCCTGACCCGAGTATCGAACCCGGACCTTTCAATTCCAAATCCAATGCTCTACCATTGGACCACAGATGTTACAAAGCTATGTCAGTACATGAAACATAAATACGTGTACGGTCCTAAACCCAGATGCAAAGTTCAACAAACGAGTCAATGTTTACTCTAATTCTGATAACAAAAATACAGCACTACACATCCAGTGGCAGGCTGATCTTGTTGCACCCAAGACTCACCTTGGTCCAGAGATTAATATATTGTCGGGGAAAAGTTACATGTACAGAAAGTACCAACATGCATATTGACTCTTGAAAAATCCAGCTTGACTCTCGAGAGATTGACCTCTTGACTTTCAAAGTCCAGTGAACGCCCTGCAATCATCATAGTAACTTAGGTCACTACGAATGTGATGACATTTTATATGGAGCATTATTAGATGATTGGTCGCTTTAAGTTTTCTGTGTCGATTTGTTTCCTATAGAATATAATAATAACACTTTAAAAATCATCTTCTCACAAACCACAAAGCCTAATCTTTTATATTTGGCATATAGCATTACCTAGTGGACCTCTACTAAGTTTGTTCAAATTGTGATCCTGGGATTCTTTTATGAAAGGATGCTATCCAGCTGGCTTGCTGTAGGTGGGTGGGTATACCTGGGTGCCCATCTGTGCCTGCAATTCTTCTCTGATGGGTACCCAGGGTCTTCCTCCACCAACAATATGATCTACATGTAAGCTGTTGGATCGACTTTAGACCCCAAAAACAAGGAAACAAAACTTTCATGGTATGTACCATGCTAATGGGTAAGTTCACTGTCAAAAACATGGGGTGGGTTATGTCCTACACCCATGTGTAAATACTTGTATAATGTTAAATGATTGAGAAAGATACCATTCCCTTGTTCATTCATTTACTTGTTAGATAGATATGACTAGTTTTGAGTGTGTTCTGTTTGTATGTAACCTACATCATGCTACATGTATTCTATGCCGTATAATATATACCGGTGTATATTAACCCTTTCCTTCATAGAGATTTAGGTAATATACTATTATATCTCCATACAAACACAGCCATTTAGCTATCATGCAGTGGATAAGTTGGTGCCATATCTATCCCACCTCCATAGATATTACTGGGACTACATAGAGATTTAGGTAATATACTATTATATCTCCATACAAACGACAGCCATTTAGCTATCATGCAGTGGATAAGTTGGTGCCATATCTATCCCACCTCCATAGATATTACTGGGACTACATAGAGATTTAGGTAATATACTATTATATCTCCATACAAACGACAGCCATTTAGCTATCATGCATTGGATAAGTTGGTGCCATATCTATCCCACCTCCTTAGATATTACTGGGACTTCTGGCCTGCATTATAAACATTGGTTTGGCTGCTACATTGTCAATGTATGTCGTATTGGTAATGGCGTCAAGAGGTGTTTCTATGAGGGAAAGGGTTAATTCACATGATTAATCACATATTCCGCAGGTGGGAAAAAGCCAGAGTGTCTGGTTGGTCTGTACGTGAAGGCACTATGCAGTGGTCTGGACCAGGTGCTAGATGGTTACAGAACCAACATACTAGAGCTGGAGGTGTGTGTCATGAAGGACCCGCATCTCTCCGTGTCGCACCTCGTCTGCCATCTACAACAGGTCAGCATCTATCAGTAGATATAATATCAATAGGCCTTTGCATATAAGAGTAATCCAAACTTCCGAAGCTCTCTACATGCCTATTGCTGCACAGTATGATCTAATTCAGTTCCTTCATAGTTAAAGTTCATAGTTGTTATTAATCATACATTTGTATAGCAGAGATTGTTTTATTGGAATTTGCTGCCATATGTAAACATATGTCTTAGCTCACAAGTCCTGATCGCTGTTGGTTAGCTAAATATGATCAGTAGTCTGGCATCCTGCATCATATATCTTCCAGTAGTCTGGCATGCATCATATATCTTCCAGTAGTCTGGCATCCTGCATCATATATCTGCCTGTAGTCTGGCATCCTGCATCATATATCTGCCAGTAGTCTGGCATTCTGCATCATATATCTGCCAGTAGTCTGGCATCCTGCATCATATATATGCCAGTAGTCTGGCATCCTGCATCATATATCTACCAGTAGTCTGGCATCCTGCATCATATATCTGCCAGTAGTCTGGCATCCTGCATCATATATCTGCCAGTAGTCTGGCATCCTGCATCATATATCTGCCAGTAGTCTGGCATGCATCATATATCTTCCAGTAGTCTGGCATCCTGCATCATATATCTGCCAGTAGTCTGGCATCCTGCATCATATATCTACCAGTAGTCTGGCATCCTGCATCATATATCTGCCAGTAGTCTGGCATCCTGCATCATATATCTGCCAATAGTCTAGCATCCTGCATCGTATATCTACCAGTAGTCTGGCATCCTGCATCATATATCTGCCAGTAGTTGGCATCCTGCATCATATATCTACCAGTAGTCTGGCATCCTGTATCATATATCTACCAGTAGTCTGGCACCCTGCATCATATATCTACCTGTAGTCTGGCACCCTGCATCATATATCTGTCAGTAGACTGGCACCCTGCATTATATATCTGCCAGTAGTCTGGCACCCTGCATCATATATCTACCAGTAGTCTGGCATCCTGCATCATATATCTGCCAGTAGTCTGGCATCCTGCATCATATATCTACCAGTAGTCTGGCATCCTGCATCATATATCTACCTGTAGTCTGGCACCCTGCATCATATATCTACCTGTAGTCTGGCACCCTGCATCATATATCTGCCTGTAGTCTGGCATCCTGCATCATATATCTACCAGTAGTCTGGCATCCTGCATCATATATCTGTCAGTAGTCTGGCATCCTGCATCATATATCTACCAGTAGTCTGGCATCCTGCATCATATATCTGGCATCCTGCATCATATATCTACCAGTAGTCTGGCATCCTGCATCATATATCTGTCAGTAGTCTGGCATCCTGCATCATATATCTACCAGTAGTCTGGCATCCTGCATCATATATATGTCAGTAGTCTGGCATCCTGCATCATATATCTGTCAGTAGTCTGGCATCCTGTATCATATATCTACCAGTAGTCTGGCATACTGCATCATATATCTACCAGTAGTCTGGCATCCTGCATCATATATCTACCTGTAGTCTGGCATCCTGCATCATATATATACCAGTAGTCTGGCATCCTGCATCATATATCTACCAGTAGTCTGGCATCCTGCATCATATATCTACCTGTAGTCTGGCATCCTGCATCATATATCTACCAGTAGTCTGGCATCCTGCATCATATATATGTCAGTAGTCTGGCATCCTGCATCATATATCTACCAGTAGTCTGGCATCCTGCATCATATATCTGGCATCCTGCATCATATATCTACCAGTAGTCTGGCATCCTGCATCATATATCTACCAGTAGTCTGGCATCCTGCATCATATATCTGCCAGTAGTCTGGCATCCTGCATCATATATCTACCAGTAGTCTGGCATCCTGCATCATATATCTGCCAGTAGTCTGGCATCCTGCATCATATATCTACCAGTAGTCTGGCATCCTGCATCATATATCCAAGGAGTGATGTTTAATTTCCATGTTGCCTCTTTTCTCTCCCTTGTTTGTCTGCTATTGAGAATTTAGGGAAACGAGGGAGGACATTTTCTGAATATCGGGCATAACGGGTTGCACCAAAAAGTGGCAGGGCGGCCATCCTCCTATTCCTGCTTAGGGGAAATTCTATGTTTATAACCATTTGTTTAATTTAATATTTTTTCTTTCCAGTACCGGCTCTTATTCCCAGCATTAGTCTCTGTTCTGGAGCAGGTAACCAGCCATAAGGTAAACATTGAGCACAGACACATTTTAAATTTAAACTTTTGAATTTGATGCCACTGAAGAGAGTATATTATAGCATTTTGATTAAATCCCACCTGTAGCCTGACAGATTCGTGCTTCAGCCATATCTTTAATAACACTACTGAATGTACATTCACATTCATAACACATCGACAGGGCAGTTGACATTACAGTCAAACCTGTCTTAAGCAGCCAGCCAAGGGAATCGCAAAAAGTGGCTGCTTAGCACAGGTGGCTGCTTAATAGAGGTCAAATGTATAATAAAACAACATATTGGGAATCTGGAAACTGGCTGCTTAATACAGGTTGGCTGCTTATTAGAGGTGACCACTAACACAGGGTTGACTGTATACGGTTCTGAACTTCGCACACTCCAATGAGTCTGCTAATTTGTTGTAACTTCAGGGTTGAGGCTAGATGAAGACATGGAGAGTGTCTTCATGAGTTTTTTTAACACTCTGGATGCTAGCAATGAAATCTACAATCAAATTATGAAATATGTCACGGAAGATTCATTAGAATTGTGTCATAACAGTTACAAATTATCAAAAACACATTAATGAATATTCGTCTGCTACAATTATTTATCGGTAGCATTTATTTTACCCAGCATGCATAGTTGAGTAAGCACATCATTGGCTTTAATGGAAATGGTTCTAACTTTTGTAACTGTAGCTTCCTCACATCTCACTCGGAGAAAAAATATTCTCATATGTAAATAGATATGACACTGGGCTGAGCCGAGACAATTCTTGTATAACTATAAAAAAATGATACGCTGTATGCGAGGGTAATGACACGCTGTATGCGAGGGTAATGACACGCTGTATACAAGGGTAATGACACGCTGTATACGAGGGTAATGACACGCTGTATGTGAGGGTAATGACACGCTGTATACGAGGGTAATGACACGCTGTATGCGAGGGTAATGACACGCTGTATACGAGGGTAATGACACACTGTATGTGAGGGTAATGACACGCTGTATACGAGGGTAATGACACGCTGTATACGAGGGTAATGACACGCTGTATACGAGGGTAATGACACGCTGTATGTGAGGGTAATGACACACTGTATATGAGGTTAATGACACGCTGTATGTGAGGGTAATGACACGCTGTATGCGAGGGTAATGACACGCTGTATACGAGGGTAATGACATGCTGTATACGAGGGTAATGACACACTGTATGCGAGGGTCATGTTGTTGTTTTCATGCCAACAATTTTAATAACGCAATTTCATTTCTTTGCTATTATGTTTTGGAAGTCATGATAGCGCAGTGGATGCTCATACGCTTCAGATGCGAAAGGTCCGGAGTTCGAGCCCCGCTGGAGCCATTACGCTTGTGCCCTTAGGCAAGACATTTAAATTCCACATGCCTCTTCTCTCTCCTTTATGGCAATGTATTCCATCAGGAATGAGGTCTCGAGAGTGATTAATATAAGTTGAAAGACCTTGTTTCGCAATCGAGCTGAAAATAAATTTGTATAAACTATGTTTTGTTATGGAGAAATGGAGCCAAACAAAAAATGGACTGTTCTAGTAAAATAAGATTGTACATGTCTATTATTCAACAATGTTCAAGTGTATTTAAAACGTTAAAAAAAATATTTTTACTGTAAAACGATAGTAACACTGGTTTTGTAACAAATACAATTTGTTTGAAACCAACTTCTTTAAGTTTAAACTTTATTTATTTTACGATTGCAAAGCAAGTTTTAACAACTTATATTAATCACTCTCGTTGGCACGGATGAAAGCATAAATGTGGTCATTCATGTGGGAGGAAACCGGAGTACCCGGAGAAAACCCACCTGCCCGATCTGGCGTCCACCGTACCATCTCACATACTTTCCGGTCCGAGGATCGAACCTGGGTTGCATTGGTGTGAAGCGAGCGCGCTAACCACTACGCTAATCGGACAGCCGAAATTGTTTACTGTTTTAGAAATTGTGACTGTCGCTTTCAACAAGTTTAGGTGTTTATATGTTCTATTTAAGTCTATATATATTTTTTTTTTCACAGGCACATGGATGTTACATTCTGGATATAATACACAATATTGTTTTCACAGGCACATGGATGTTACATTTTGGATATAATACACAGACATAGTGAGACTGGTCACCCATTGGTCAAAGATGTCCTCACAAGGTGATTTAAGGGATTCAAATAAGTTACAATATAACTTTTCCCCCAATCCTAACTGTGCTATTGCAGCTATTCCTATGTTATGTACCATTCTTGAATAAAATATTGTTTAACCCTTTCAACACCACAGGCCTCTGAATAGGCTTACAAAAAAAGTGTAGATCCAGATGAGCCGGCTCGTGATGAGCCGTCTCATCAGGATCTGCACTTTTTGCCAGTAATATTACTATTTTTAGGCAAAAATTACCCATTTTGATAAATGAACTGGTCCAAATGTAATTTTCTTATTAATTTATTGGTCTGAAAATATCATGCACCAGTCCATGACAGTTACTTGGTGTTGAATGGGTTAAGCAAAAGTGATTTACATACTAAGAGATTTTCACTTGCCCTATTGTATTAGCCAGGCCTATTGTCTGGTTATAAATCTCATCGCCCAAAATTGCGATGTTTATAAATGACAGAGGAACAAAAAAATGTACAAACTAATATTGCACGAGTTTGGAACATAGTAGATGCACACACTAATATTGCACGAGTTTGGAACATAGTAGATGCACATACTAATATTGCACGAGTTTGGAACATAGTAGATGCACATACTAATATTGCACAAGTTTGGAACATAGTAGATGCACATACTAATATTGCACGAGTTTGGAACATAGTAGATGCACATACTAATATTGCACAAGTTTGGAACATTGTAGATGCACATACTAATATTGCACGAGTTTGGAACATAGTAGATGTACATACTAATAGTGCACAAGTTTGGAACATAGTAGATGTACATACTAATATTGCACGAGTTTGGAACATAGTAGATGCACATACTAATATTGCACGAGTTTGGAACATAGTAGTACATTATTAAATAGCTGTTTAATGGCATACATACTTTAGTTTTCAACAACTTTTTGTCTATTCGGACTGATTTCTGTGTGAATATTGGAATTATTGACATCATTAAGTGCAGCGTATGATTGGTCAATATTTTACATCAATAGCCATTGTGTAATGATTGGTCGAAAAATTAGTGCATCGCCATTATGTACTTTACTGTACACAGTGCACGCAATACACCAGTATCGGGTAAGAAAAGGAAATAGGTTGATTTATATTTATTTTTTATCTATCATAATAATGTGATGAATTAAACATAACACAGCATTTCGTAAGTTATTTGTGTTTCGTTTCACTGTAGGTAGCTTGTTTCCTATAATAATCAAATATCGGTGACGTATCGGCCAATTATACTCGTGTTAGTTATCTAAACTTTATTAAATTTATAATATATATATAATTTATACTAAAAAGAATATTCAATTGTTTTAAGTACAAATAAAATTTTACTAATTACAAAACATGTTGATTTTTTGATTCGTTAACATTTCTATACCGGTAGTAATTTTTTAAGTTTAAACTTTATTTATTTTACGATTGCAAGCGTATATGTGGTCATTTGTGTGGGAGTAAACCGGAGTAACCGGAGAAAACCCACCTGTCCGATCTGGCGACAACCGTACCATCTCACATACTTCCCGGTTCCGAGGATCGAACCGGGTTGCATTGGTGAGAAGCGAGTGCGCTAATCGGACAGCCATGTCAGTTGCATATCATTAGTGAGGAAATTCACACAGAAATAGATACAAACATGGCATAATGATTCATCGAAGTATTGATACTTGATTTAATTATATAAATTTATATTAGCTCAATTGCGAAACAAGTTCTTACAACTTATATAAATCACTCACGAGACCTCATTCCTGATGGAATCCATCGCCACAAGGGAGAGAGAAGAGGCAATGTGGAATTTAAATGCCTTGCCTAAGGGCACAATCGTAACGGCTCCAGCGGGGTTCAAACTCCGGACCTTTTGTGCCTGAAGCGAACGCACTACCACTGCGCTATTACGACTTCCGTATATTGATACTTGATACAAATATGTATTGCAAATATTGACCATAAATGAAACATATCTTGTATATATTTTATAGGGTTTTACATATATGCCATGGAGTTTTGTTCAATATGTATTGCAAATAGTGACCATAAATGAGACATATCTTGTATATATTTTTATAGGGTTTTACATATATGCCATGGAGTTTTGTTCAAGCACTTGTGTAGCTGGCTTTTGTATGGGTATGTCTACGATCCGTATGAGGAATTTTTCATTCAACCAAGCAAGGCTGGATCACAGGATCAGTCACATGACCAAAGCAGCCAATCACAGGAGGAGGAGGATGACCTTGGTATAATGGGTGTTACTGGGAGGCAGTTGCAGGTACGAGTCTGGATAATCTGTTACCATAAAGCTGTACCATGCAGTAAATGGATGGAATTTAACCCTTTCCACACCACATACAGTCAAACCTGTGTTAGTGGTCACCTCCATTAAGCAGCCAACCTGTATTAAGCAGCCAGTTTCCAGATTTCCAATTGGTTGTTTTCTTATATATTTGACCTCTATTAAGTAGCCACCTGTGCTAAGCAGCCACTTTCTCTGACACCCTTGGCTGGCTGCTTAAGACAGGTTTGACTGTACTTCTAAATAGACGTACAGAAAGTGTAGAACCAGATGAATCAGGATCATGACCAACCGTCTCATCAGGATCTGCACTTTTTGCCAGTAATATTACTAGTTTTAGACAAAATTACCCAATTTGATAAATGAACTGGTCCAAATGTAATTTTCTTATTAATTTATTGGTCTAAAAAATATCATGCACCAGTCGATGTCAGTAACTTAGTGTTGAATGGGTTAATTATTGTGGTACAAATATGCAACCACATACTGGTGTATGGCCAACCAGTTCTTGTCTCAATCCCCCTCAATATTTTGAGAGTTATTGCTCTTGAATTGTGGAGAAATGTTCGTCCAGACCAGACCAATATCTTGAAGAGTTAAATGGAAGTTTCGTTTAATCATATTTTCTTGCCACAAATTAAAGAAAGGCAAATGGTCTAGCAACATTAGTTACAGCCTTTCCCGAATGGAATTGAATCATATTTGGTATCTATATATATATATCCCGGTACTTGCTTGCATCCAACTAAATATTGTCAGAAATCCCTCATAGTTATTGCCTTCAGTTTCCTAGAAGCAAGCGGTTTCCTACAGTTCTCATTATAAATCTTGGAATATACAGTTCTCAGTATAAATCTTGGAATATACAGTTCTCAGTATAAATCTTGGAATATACAGTTCTCATTATAAATAATGGAATATACAGTTCTCAGTATAAATCTTGGAATATACAGTTCTCAGTAATAATCTTGGAATATACAGTTCTCATTATAAATAATGGAATATACAGTTCTCATTATAAATCTTGGAATATACAGTTCTCAGTATAAATCTTGGAATATACAGTTCTCATTATAAATCTTGGAATATACAGTTCTCATTATAAATCTTGGAATATACAGTTCTCATTATAAATCTTGGAATATACAGTTCTCATTATAAATAATGGAATATACAGTTCTCAGTATAAATCTTGGAATATACAGTTCTCAGTAATAATCTTGGAATATACAGTTCTCATTATAAATAATGGAATATACAGTTCTCATTATAAATCTTGGAATATACAGTTCTCAGTATAAATCTTGGAATATACAGTTCTCATTATAAATCTTGGAATATACAGTTCTCATTATAAATCTTGGAATATACAGTTCTCATTATAAATCTTGGAATATACAGTTCTCATTATAAATAATGGAATATACAGTTCTCAGTATAAATCTTGGAATATACAGTTCTCAGTAATAATCTTGGAATATACAGTTCTCATTATAAATCTTGGAATATAAAGTTCTCAGTATAAATCTTGGAATATAAAGTTCTCAGTATAAATCTTGAATATACAGTTCTCATTATAAATAATGGAATATACAGTTCTCAGTATAAATAATGGAATATACAGTTCTCAGTATAAATCTTGGAATATACAATTCTCAGTATAAATCTTGGAATATACAGTTCTCAGTATAAATCTTGGAATATACAGTTCTCAGTATAAATCTTGGAATATACAGTTCTCATTATAAATCTTGGAATATACAGTTCTCAGTATAAATCTTGGAATATACAGTTCTCAGTATAAATCTTGGAATATAAAGTTCTCAGTATAAATCTTGGAATATACAGTTCTCATTATAAATCTTGGAATATACAGTTCTCATTATAAATCTTGGAATATACAGTTCTCAGTATAATCTTGGAATATACAGTTCTCAGTATAAATCTTGGAATATACAGTTCTCAGTATAAATCTTGGAATATACAGTTCTCATTATAAATCTTGGAATATACAGTTCTCAGTATAAATCTTGGAATATACAGTTCTCAGTATAATCTTGGAATATACAGTTCTCAGTATAAATCTTGGAATATACAGTTCTCAGTATAAATCTTGGAATATACAGTTCTCATTATAAATCTTGGAATATAAAGTTCTCAGTATAAATCTTGGAATATACAGTTCTCATTATAAATCTTGGAATATAAAGTTCTCATTATAAATCTTGGAATATACAGTTCTCATTATAAATCTTGGAATATAAAGTTCTCAGTATAAATCTTGGAATATAAAGTTCTCAGTATAAATCTTGGAATATACAGTTCTCATTATAAATCTTGGACCATACAGTTCTCAGTATAAATCTTGGAATATACAGTTCTCAGTATAAATCTTGGAATATAAAGTTCTCATTATAAATCTTGGAATATACAGTTCTCATTATAAATCTTGGAATATACAGTTCTCATTATAAATCTTGGAATATACAGTTCTCATTATAAATCTTGGAATATACAGTTCTCATTATAAATCTTGGAATATAAAGTTCTCAGTATAAATCTTGGAATATACAGTTCTCATTATAAATCTTGGAATATACAGTTCTCATTATAAATCTTGGAATATACAGTTCTCAGTATAAATCTTGGAATATACAGTTCTCAGTATAAATCTTGGAATATACAGTTCTCATTATAAATCTTGGAATATACAGTCCTCATTATAAATAATGGAATATACAGTTCTCAGTATAAATCGTGGTAGATGCTTGTTGCTTAAATAGGCAGTTCTATTTACAGACTACAGAATGCTTCAAAAATCAATTGCTTTCCTTTCAGAAACTGCTGAAGCCATCCACCCCAGACAGCAGTTCAACTGCGAGCCATTTGTTCTCAATACAAGCAGATCTGTTGCCCAGCTATATACCTATCCGTGTCGCCAACAAGATACTCTTTGTCGGAGAGTCCATACAAATGTTCCAAGAAAAGGGGGCGTCTGCCGTAACCCGGGGCAAAGGTCTGTTAGCATATTTCAGTTAATATGCCTCTTTTTGTACAGGTATGACTGTACATGTATTCATAGATTTATATATTTGTACAGGTATGACTGTACATGTGTTCATAGATTTATATATTTGTACAGGTATGACTGTACATGTATTTATATATTTGTGCAGGTATGACTGTACATGTATTCATAGATTTATATATTTGTACAGGTATGACTGTGCATGTATTCATAGATTTATATATTTGTACAGGTATGACTGTACATGTATTTATATAGTTGTACAGGTATGACTGTGCATGTATTCATAGATTTATATATTTGTACAGGTATGACTGTACATGTATTTATATAGTTGTACAGGTATGACTGTGTATGTATTTATATAGTTGTACAGGTATGACTGTGTATGTATTTATATATTTGTACAGGTATGACTGTGCATGTATTCAAAGATTTATATATTTGTACAGGTATGACTGTGTATGTATTTATATAGTTGTACAGGTATGACTGTGCATGTATTCATAGATTTATAGATTTGTACAGGTATGACTGTGCATGTATTTATAGATTTATATATTTGTACAGGTATGACTGTGTATGTATTTATAGATTTGTACAGGTATGACTGTGTATAGATTTATATATTTGTACAGGTATGACTGTGTATGCATTTATAGATTTGTACAGGTATGACTGTGTATGCATTTATAGATTTGTACAGGTATGACTGTGTATAGATTTATATATTTGTACAGTTATGACTGTGTATGTATTTATAGATTTGTACAGGTATGACTGTATAAATTTATATATTTGTACAGGTATGACTGTACATGTATTCATAGATTTATAGATTTGTACAGGTATGACTGTACATGTATTCATAGATTTATATATTTGTACAGGTATGACTGTGCATGTATTCATAGATTTATATATTTGTACAGGTATGACTGTGCATGTATTCATAGATTTATATATTTGTACAGGTATGACTGTACATGTATTCATAGATTTATATATTTGTACAGGTATGACTGTGCATGTATTCATAGATTTATAGATTTGTACAGGTATGACTGTGCATGTATTTATAGATTTATATATTTGTACAGGTATGACTGTGTATGTATTTATAGATTTGTACAGGTATGACTGTGCATAGATTTATATAGTTGTACAGGTATGACTGTGCATGTATTCATAGATTTATAGATTTGTACAGGTATGACTGTGCATGTATTTATAGATTTATATATTTGTATAGGTATGACTGTGTATGTATTTATAGATTTGTACAGGTATGACTGTGTATGTATTTATAGATTTGTACAGGTATGACTGTGTATAGATTTATAGATTTGTACAGGTATGACTGTGCATGTATTTATAGATTTATATATTTGTACAGGTATGACTGTGTATGTATTTATAGATTTGTACAGGTATGACTGTGCATGTATTTATAGATTTATATATTTGTACAGGTATGACTGTGTATGTATTTATATAGTTGTACAGGTATGACTGTGTATGTATTTATATAGTTGTACAGGTATGACTGTGTATGTATTTATATATTTGTACAGGTATGACTGTGTATGTATTTATATATTTGTACAGGTATGACTGTGCATGTATTCAAAGATTTATATATTTGTACAGGTATGACTGTGTATAGATTTATAGATTTGTACAGGTATGACTGTGCATGTATTTATAGATTTATATATTTGTACAGGTATGACTGTGTATGTATTTATAGATTTATATAGTTGTACAGGTATGACTGTGTATGTATTTATATATTTGTACAGGTATGACTGTGTATGTATTTATATATTTGTACAGGTATGACTGTGCATGTATTCAAAGATTTATATATTTGTACAGGTATGACTGTGTATAGATTTATAGATTTGTACAGGTATGACTGTGCATGTATTTATAGATTTATATATTTGTACAGGTATGACTGTGTATGTATTTATAGATTTGTACAGGTATGACTGTGTATAGATTTATATATTTGTACAGGTATGACTGTGTATAGATTTATATATTTGTACAGGTATGACTACATGTATTCATAGATTTATATATTTGTACAGGTATGACTGTGCATGTATTCATAGATTTGTACAGGTATGACTGTGTATAGATTTATATATTTGCACAGGTATGACTGTGTATAGATTTATATATTTGTACAGGTATGACTGTACATGTATTCATAGATTTATATATTTGTACAGGTATGACTGTACATGTATTCATAGATTTATACAGGTATGACTGTACATGTATTCATAGATTTATATTTTGGAAATTGCATTGAGGAATTCCGGGCTTCTTTCACTGTCTAGTGCACAACTTGTGATCTAGTACAGATGTGTAACTTTTGATCTAGTGCATATCTGTAAATTGTGATCTAGTGCATATCTGTAAATTGTGATCTAGTGCATATCTGTAAATTGTGATCTAGTGCATATATGTAACTTGTGATCTAGTGCATATATGTAAATTGTGATCTAGTGCATATCTGTAAATTGTGATCTAGTGTATATTTGTAACTTGTGATCTAGTGCATATCTTTTAATTGTGATCTAGTGCATATTTGTAACTTGTGATCTTATGCATATTCGTAAATTGTGATCTAGTTTATATCGGTAACTTGTGATCTAGTGCCTAATTGTAACTTGTGATCTAGTGCCTAACTGTGTCATGTGATCTAGTGCATATCTGTAGCTTGTGATCTAGTGCATAATTGTACCATGTGATCTAGTGCATATCTGTAGCTTGTGATCTAGTGCATAATTGTACCATGTGATCTAGTGCCTAACTACATTGTGTGATATAGTGCCTAACTGTGTCATGTAATCTAGTGTATATCTGTAACTTGTGATCGAGTGCTTATATGTAACTAGTGATCTGGTGAATATCTGTAACTTGTTTATTACAACTTGTGATCTAGTACCTATCTTTAGCAACTTGTGATCTAGTACATATCTGTAACAACTGGTGATCTAGTGCATATCTGTAACAACTGGTTATCTAGTACAAATCTGTAACAACTTGTGATCTAGTACATATCTGTAACAACTGGTGATCTAGTACATATCTGTAACAACTGGTGATCTAGTACATATCTGTAACAACTGGTGATCTAGTACATATCTGTAACAACTGGTGATCTAGTACATATCTGTAACAACTGGTTATCTAGTACATATCTGTAACAACTGGTGATCTAGTACATATCTGTAACAACTGGTTATCTAGTACATATCTGTATATTGTGATCTAGTACATATCTGTAACAACTGGTGATCTAGTACATATCTGTAACAACTGGTTATCTAGTACATATCTGTATATTGTGATCTAGTACATATCTGTAACAACTGGTTATCTAGTACATATCTGTATATTGTGATCTAGTACATATCTGTAACAACTGGTTATCTAGTACATATCTGTAACAACTGGTGATCTAGTACATATCTGTATATTGTGATCTAGTACATATCTGTAACAACTGGTGATCTAGTACATATCTGTATATTGTGATCTAGTACATATCTGTAACAACTGGTTATCTAGTACATATCTGTATATTGTGATCTAGTACATATCTGTAACAACTGGTTATCTAGTACATATCTGTAACAACTGGTGATCTAGTACATATCTGTAACAACTGGTTATCTAGTACATATCTGTAACAACTGGTTATCTAGTACATATCTGTAACAACTGGTTATCTAGTACATATATGTATCTTGTGATCTAGTACATATGTGTAACATGTTATCTAATGTCTAGCTGTAACTTGTGATCTTTCAGAATACAGTATTACCTGGCTGTACTTTCTGTTTACAGGTAATATACTGGAAGGGCAGCAGGAACAGTTTGCCAAGGATCTTCACCAGCTGGCTCAGGAGCGGCCATTTAACAGCATGAAGTTTGAATCCCTCATTAATGATATCAGAACGCAAGTTGCCGAGGTAAAACATACCATAAATATTCACCATCAGTCATTGGTTGAATGTAATGAGAGACATTACTGGTTTTTCTATTACCTCCCTTGATGGATAAAGTCAGATTTATCCCGAAATGTACATTGGTCCTTTTAGTTGGAATCCTTTGTTTTTACTGTTGTTGTCTAACCAGATGTTGTGTTAGGATAAATGTAATTTTATCAAAATTGTGTTAATTAATTGAACCAATTTTTATAATACGGTATCCATTGGACATGCTAAAGGATATCTTTCGAGATTTAATAATTTCATAATTATAAGACAAGAATACGGATAAAAATGGAAAACATGTGGTGCAAAGGAAACAACGTTAAAAACAGGAAACCAATTAAGAGGACCAATATACTTTTAGGAGTATTCAGGGGCAATAACTGACTAATGTTTCTCATTAGCACCTGATACATGTACCACCTGTCTACAAAATATCTACTGGAGGATGACTGTTGTTGTTTGGAGGTGATTGTTGTTAATTATTACATAGACTGATGCAATATACATGTACATACATTACTTATCGCGTTTTTGCAAACATCGCGCCTCCCGAGATTGTGCGCGACGCAACATTTGTTGTACATGGTACGACATGTCATGTCAGTAAAATTATCGGCAAACAAAATTCTTCTCACTGTGGACTTATTCTATGGTAGATCTAAATTAATTGTGCGTGTTGTCACCACCATTTTAATGCCTGGGGGTATGGTCACCGTGATTGGTCCCTACTACGTGATATCTTTTTCTTTTTTTAAACTTTATTTATTTTACGATGATTGCGAAACAAGTTTTAACAATCTCTCTCGTTGTCTCGGATGAAAGCGTATATGTGGTCATTCGTATGGGAGGAAACCGGAGTACCCGGAGAAAACCCACCTGTCCGATCTGGCGACCACCGTACCATCTCACATACTTCCCGGTTCGAGGATCAAACCCGGGTCGCATTGGTGAGAAGCGAGCGCGCTAACCACTGCGCTAATCGGACAGCCAATCGGATATCTTCTATGACTTCAGACTTATTCATAAAAAAATAAAATTGTTCTGATCAAAATCCAACATTTTTGCTGTGGCATTTAGTGAAGACGATGGCACATTCATTGCTGGTTGCCAACTTGTTTGAGATTATTAATGTGGTACATTGTGGTTAGCGCGCTCGCTTCTCACCAATGCGACCCGGGTTTGATCATCGGACCGGGAAGTATGTGAGATGGTTAAGTTGTCGCCAGGTGGGTTTTCTTCGGGTACTCCGGTTTCCTCCCACACGAATGACCACATATACGCTTTCATCCGCGCCAATGGGAGTGATTAATATAAGTTGTTAGAACTTGCTTCACAATAGTTGTAAAATAAATAAAGTTTAAACTTTTTTAATGTGGAACATTGGCAGGTATGGTTCCTACATGTGGACCTTGGTGTCCAACATGTACCTTCCCTGATGTATTTTATCAACATTTACTGTACCTGTTTAATACATTTAGTTTTATGTAGTAATTTTTCCATTCAAAACCATATTTCAAGCATTCTAATGAAGTAACTGTGAAGAAAAACTCATAATAGCACTTTAAACTATATAAATATGTCTTCTGAGAGTGAATATACACAAGTTGGTATTTTAAAGTCGGCCATCTTGGATTTATGCAAATTTGCATGATGGGATTTTTTGGGACTTTTAGTATAGTGTTCTGCACTGTGGTACAGACGGATATGTAGTCCAATGGTAACACGCTGGACTGGTAATCCAGGGATCGCAGGTTCGATCCCCCGTCTGACCCTAATAAAATTAACAGTCTTTCAGATGGGACGGTAAACCGAGGTCTTGTGTCGGTGCTTTACACTGTGCACATAAAAGAACCAGAGGAGATTCTGGAATGGGTCTCTGTCTGTATCATGCGCTATCCTCCAAAATCTAAAATAACTAATCTCTTCAGGATCTCTTCTGCTCATATGGGCAACCGGTAGCGACGATAAATAAACGTAAAAACACACAGAATTTATGTTTATTTTTTCCCCAAGTGAAACACTAGTTTGCTTGGACTAATGTGGAAAGCCTTATGGATTACCAAGCTTTTGTCTAGACATAAGATAAAAGGTATTGTTTGTTTCACATTCCGTACTACATTTACCTACCCGAGTTCTACCTAAGATATTGGTAAATCCGACAAAAAGTTGTGTTTTAATCTGCGGACAAAATCGGGACATTTTGCATACATACATACATCATATCAGGGATCATTCTAGAGGGCGAAATTGTCGCCCTAGGGACCCTGACTTCGCCCTCTAGGGGCCCCACTTCTCCCTAATAAAAAAAAATTAAATTTTTGTTGTTGGTTTTTACGATTTTCAAACCAAATTTTGTCTAGTAAGATACACTGGCCCATTATAAAGCACCCCTTCTATTCAAATGTTGTATTTAATGGTTGTACTGTGCATTTTAACCCTATTTTGCAGAAGTATATTAAAGAACACCATTTAAGGAAGCGATCACACGCTTTCTCACTTCTCCCAAAAATTCTGACCTAGAATGAACCCTGCATATAGTCGAGCTCTCTGCCAGAAGATATAGATATCTATGTGTTTAAGTTGCTACAGACACCAGGAATAATAATCTCCAATTAGATATTCAAAGTTTCAAACTCGCACGCTAACAAGCAAGTACAAATCTGACCAATCTACCACTGCTCCAGCGTAAACCAAGACATAGGTAGTGTAGTGTACATTTTTTAAGGTATTTTATGGCTGGCCTTGTTATTTGCAGATTTTGTGGAAGATACTAGTAGAGGACGCAGATCTACCAGCACACTTGCGCATCATCAAGGACTTCTACCTTCTGGGTCGCGGAGAGCTCTACCTGGCATTTATAGACCAGGCCCAGCATCTACTCCGTGTCCCTCCAACCCCTACTACAGAGCATGGTATGCTATTGTACTTGTTCTATGTTGAATCTTGAATGGCCGAATGTTTCTAGAACTTGTGGCCATCCGCATATGCTTTTCTTTGTATTCAAACGAATATATACGTAAAATGTTTGAACGTCCATATATTCAAATGTTAAAATCATAATTATATAGGCTGTCTGATTAGCGCAGTGGTTAGCCTGCTCGCTTCTCACCAATGCAACCCAGGTTCGATCCTCAGACCGGGAAGTATGTGAGATGGTACGGTTGTCGCCAGCTCGAAAAAGGGAGGTTTTATCCGGGCACTCCGGTTTCCTCCCACATAATACCCACATTTATGCTTTCATCCACGCCAACGAGAGTGATTAATATAAGTTGTTAAAACTGGCTTCGCAATCGTTGTAAAATAAATAAAGTTTAAACTTTAAAATTACTACCAGTATAGAAACAGTATGGAAATGTTAACGAATCAAAAAATCAACATGTTTTGTAATTAGTAAAATTTTATTTGTACTTATAACAATTGAGTATTCTTTTTAGTGCATTTTTTTAATGAAAATTAGGTGTAAAATACTGATATTTCATACCTCGATGAAGCACAGAAATCGAACATTTAATTGGTTGCTTAGTTACACATAACCTGTGATGTATAGTTTTACTGTTTTATAAGTCTGTATTTTAAATTGAATTTAAAGTAAGTTTTAAGATGCTGTTATATTATATCTTAGATTGTCTCTTATAACTCAAACATGAGTGGTTGTGTACGGTGTAGTCCTATTGTTCCCAAATTAGGTAAAAACGGGTGTGGGAATAAGAGGATTTGTGTTGCAGTGTGTTTAAGAGTGTTTAAGATAAAATACAATCAAATGGACAGACAGACACGCAGACAGACAGCAACTATATATATATACATACCATGAACCTGTAACCACCAACAACAAGACTTTGTCCACCGCGTTTGTTGCGGACAAACTCAATTTGAACTTGTGCATTCGCCAACAATTTGGAATGGTCATTTACCTATGAAGTGGGAATAAGAGTACTACTGGACAACAGCAAGTGGGAATAAAAGGATTACACCTTGTGTACATTATTTTTATATTACTGTTTCAATATGTTGTGTATGCTTATACCAAAATGAGACGTTAATAAACATTTATCTATCTATCTCTATTTTAGATGTGAATGCTGCATACCTGTGTGCCGCTCGCAACGTGTTGTTCCACGATGAAGCCTTGTTACAGAGATTCCGACTCTCCGTAAAGCAAGCACATAAATCAGTGAAAAGTAAGTGAATACATAATCACGATGGGACTGTTATTGTTGCGGTACTGATCGTTGCCGACACAGGGAGCTCCGATACTGTAAATAATATGTGTTAGTTTATACAAATTTATTTTAGCTTGATTGCAAAACAAGTTCTTATAGCTTATATTAATCACTGTTGAGATCACATTCCTGATGGAATCCATCGCCGTGAGGGAGAGATAAGAGGCAACGTGGAAATTAAATGCCTTACCTAGGGGTACAATCGTAACGGCTCCAGCTGGGCTCGAACTCCGGACCTTTCGCACCTGAAGCGAACGCGCTACCACTGCGCTATCATGACTTCCATAACATGTGTTTGATACAGTTTGTTTTATTTTCGTGATCATTCGTGAAATAATGTCTAATTTTCGTGATTTTGAAATTTGGGCATCCATATACAGTATACATCCGTTATGTCAAAGTTGGTTTTATCGTTATTTTATCTCGAAGTCGGATCAAAGTCATGTTTCAGACACTATCATTTTACATATAGCTGGCTCCGTTTATATAGAATTTCGTTAAGTTAACCATCGGTTATCTCAAAGTATTTTGTTCGGTCCGACGGAATTCGACATAACGGAAGTTGGCTCAATTTGTTTTTATTTACTGTTGCATAATATTCATACAAATGATATATGATCTCATCTAAAATAAATGTGCTAAAATGAAATATAAAAAGCTAATTATATTTGATTTTGAATATTATAATTAAAGAACAATTCTAATGGGATAAAAAAATTCAATAAAAGGGAATCTGGCAGACCAAAAAAATACAGACGGATATGTAGTCCAGTGGTAACACGTTGGACTGGTAATCCAGAGATCGCAGGTTCGATCCCCCGTCTGACCCTAATAAAATTAACAGTCTTTCAGATGGGACGTTAAGCCGAGGTCTCTTGTCGGTGCTTTACACCGTGCAAGTAAAAGAACCAGAGGAGACTCTGGAATGGGTCTAATCTGACTAATCTCTTCAGGAGGCGTCGCTCCTATGGGCAACCGGTAGCGACGATAAATAAATGTAAAACACACAAAAAAATAAAAGCTAGTCGGCAATTTAAACTGTCGAATAGTTAATTTTGACCTCAGAAATTCGGGGTTGACCTGTAGTATCCGCTTATAAGACGGGTCCCCAAGTCTAAGACCAAAATATGGGGATAAAATTCTCGTCTTATAGGCGAGTATGTACGGTAGACTGTATATTAATTTAAGGTTGTGCAATAGTAACTTAGAGAGACATTCCCCCCAAGTTCCTTCTAGCTCAAAGTCCTTTGTCGGAGGTTATAAAACTCTCAGATTTCGAACTCAAAATGATTTACACTGAACTAATCAGAAACTTGAGTCTGAGTTTGAGATTGGAGAAGAGTTTTATAACCACCAGGCCCTGAGGTTATACAACTTTTCTCAGATCTCAAGCTCAAATGATCTGATTGATTGATTCTGAGTGTTACTGTCAGCTGAACCAATCAGACGCTTGAGACTGAGTTTTGAGATTGGAGAAAAGTTTTATAACCTCGGGGCCAGGCCTAGACTGTAATATTAACTTGTATGTGATCTTCTGTCAACAGAGGAATCGAGCAGTAGCAGTGGTAGCAGTCAGTCAGCAGTGGCCGTGGAGCCGGGCTGGAACAGTCTCGCACTGAATTACTCTGTACAATGGCCGCTCCATATATTTTTCATTCCAGCAGTACTAGAAAAGTAAGGAATCAATTCTACTTATAGAGAATAGCACACGGTCATGACATCTGAGTGTTCTCATGTTGTTCTTCTTGACTACTGTAGAGAGGAAACCGTAATGTCACGGTTGAGACTTTGACATACCCGTTTCACACACTCATTTTTATTGAAAAGATAAATGGTGTATACCATGTCATTCCTCTATAAATGTTGAACACGTCTTAATTCACTGTGTAGATTTAGCACTCTTTCATCGAAAATATTATACAGTTGTGACAATGAAGGAGCTTTTCGACACTGTTGATTTTAAATACATTATTGCAATTTTAAAAGAATCACATCTTTTCCATAAATTGTAAATTTTTACATCTGACGTTTTTTATCATTTTTACAGCTTGATAAATTTTGTTGCAATTTCGTCATTACAATTTTAATGCATACAGTATGTTATCTACATAATATTTTTAATTGTAGAGATCTTGTATACAATATACTTAACCTGGCACGATATAGCCTGAACTGTGCTGATGCGCCGTTAAACCAAATAGTCACTCACTCTTGACTACCTTTGTTTGTACTAGGTATAACTGATACACTTTGTGTGTACTAAGTATAACTGTTACACTTTGTTTGTACTAAGTATAACTGGTACACTTTGTTTGTACTAAGTATAACGGTACACTTTGTACTAAGTATAACTGGAACACTTTGTTTGTACTAAGTATAACGGTACACTTTGTTTGTACTAAGTATAACTGGTACACTTTGTTTGTACTAAGTATAACTGTTACACTTTGTTTGTACTAAGTATAACTGGTACGCTTTGTTTGTACTAAGTATAACTGTTACACTTTGTTTGTACTAAGTATAACTGTTACACTTTGTTTGTACTAAGTATAACTGTTACACTTTGTTTGTACTAAGTATAACTGGTACACTTTGTTTGTACTAAGTATAACGGTACACTTTGTTTGTACTAAGTATAACTGGTACACTTTGTTTGTACTAAGTATAACTGTTACACTTTGTTTGTACTAAGTATAACTGGTACACTTTGTTTGTACTAAGTATAACTGGTACACTTTGTTTGTACTAAGTATAACTGGTACACTTTGTTTGTACTAAGTATAACTGGTACACTTTGTTTGTACTAAGTATAACTGGTACACTTTGTTTGTGCTAAGTATAACTGGTACACTTTGTTTGTACTAAGTATAACTGGTACACTTTGTTTGTACTAAGTATAACTGGTACACTTTGTTTGTACTAAGTATAACTGGTACACTTTGTTTGTACTAAGTATAACTGGTACACTTTGTTTGTACTAAGTATAACTGTTACACTTTGTTTGTACTAAGTATAACTGGTACACTTTGTTTGTACTAAGTATAACTGTTACACTCTGTTTGTACTAAGTATAACTGGTACACTTTGTTTGTGCCAAGTATAACTGTTACACTTTGTTTGTGCCAAGTATAACTGGTACTCTTTGTTTGTACTAAGTATAACTGGTACACTGTGTGTGCCAAGTATAACCAATATTCTTCATTTGTACCAGGTATAACCAATATTCTTCATTTGTACCAGGTATAACCAATATTCTTCATTTGTACCAGGTATAACCGGGTGTTCCGATTCCTGCTGGTGGTGAGGCATACCCAGGTGGAGTTGCAACAGTGCTGGACCATACAGATGAACCGTAAACAGCAGAACAACGACCAACATGAGGCTTTAAAATGGCAACTCAGAAACCACATGTCCTTTCTCGTAGACAATCTACAGTATTACCTTCAGGTAAATAATTGCTGCTATCCTAACGAAGTCGGTGCTGCCTAACTGCTGTCCAACTGTTAAAGTTTTACGTTTAAACTTTATTTATTTTTTACGATTGCGAAGCAAATTTTAATGGAACACAAATTCCAATCTACATTATCACAAATTTACAGTTTACAAACATGAAATCAAATGGATAAAATCAAACACACATCAGCTAATGGCATCTACCCACCAATTATACGCATTGCAAAGTGCGATTTTCACAACTTGCGTAAAACACAGGCGAAGACAATTGGTATAGAATGTTGTCACTTTTATGACAATACACAAGTATTATCCCTGGACTGGCCTCATTTCATCATTGGCACCTCCAGTTTAGAGACGTCATTTTGTGTTGAAAATACACAAAATGTTACGAAATTTCGTCCGGTTTCCAAAATAGAGGGGGTCCAGATTAGATGGTTTTTATTACAATGAAAAAAATAGAATGGAAAAATTTGGGGGGGGAAATTTGGGAACGGAGAAAATGTCTTGTTTGGAGGGATTCCGGATTAGAGGGTTTTTATTACAATGATAATAGAAGGGAAAAATTTGGGGGGGGGGGAATTTGGGAACGGAGAAAAAGTCTGGTTTGGAGGGGATTTCGGATTAGAGGGTTTTTATTACAATGATAATAGAAGGGAAAAATCGGGGGGGATATAGGACCAGAGAAAAGTCTTGTTTGGAGGGGATTCCGGATTAGAGGGTTTTTACTGTATATGTATGCTTGTTCGTACGTGTATGTTTGTGTTTCTAGGTGGATGTAATAGAATCACAGTACGGAATATTGATCGAGAAGATAAACAGTACACGTGATTACGAGGCCGTAAAACTAGCACACGACCATTTCCTGTCTGCCTTGCTCGCACAGAGCTTCGTACACATGAAATCTGTAAGCATCCTCTTCCCTTATATAATTATATACATGTAGGCATTAACCAGATTGTGAACATCCACCTCAGCGCTATAACGATGATAAATAGGAATTCGCTATATTATTAAAATCAGGACAATATTATTTGTGTGTCCTTAAATAACCTCCCCATGCATATACATGTAGTCGGAGTTGTTTGGTGTTGGTGAATGATATTCTGGGATACGACACCAAACAATAAACAAGAAAGCTAGTCGTATTGACAGTAACTAAGCATCTTGATGGTAACCAATCATCTTGCCAGTAACTAAGCATCTTGATGGTAACCAATCATCTTTACAGAACTTAGCATCTTGATGGTAACCAATCATCTTGTCAGTAACTAAGCATCTTGATGGTAACCAATCATCTTGACAGTAACTAAGCATCTTGATGGTAACCAATCATCTTTACAGTAACTAAGCATCTTGATGGTAACCAATCATCTTTACAGTAACTAAGCATCTTGATGGTAACCAATCATCTTGTTGGTAACCAATCATCTTTACAGTAACTAAGCATCTTGATGGTAACCAATCATCTTGTCAGTAACCAATCATCTTTACAGTAACTAAGCATCTTGATGGTAACCAATCATCTTGTCAGTAACCAATCATCTTTACCGTAACTAAGCATCTTGATGGTAACCAATCATCTTGTTGGTAACCAATCATCTTGTCAGTAACCAATCATCTTTACAGTAACTAAGCAGCTTGATGGTAACCAATCATCTTGTCAGTAACCAATCATCTTTACAGTAACTAAGCATCTTGATGGTAACCAATCATCTTAGTGGTAACAATATTTTATTCAAGAATGGTACATAACACAGGAATAGTTGCAACAGCATAGTTATAATTGTGAATCATCTTGACATGATTTTGTTTTATCAATTTAGACACATACATTGCTATTACTATGTGTGAACTGTGTTGATGTTACAAATGTTAATCATATCCTTGATATATGTGTTGATAGGTAGCTCATTGTTTATACGAGATCCTCGAGCAGTGCTCCGTGTTTACGTCGCTGGTGGTACGCTGCGAAACTCCTATGTCACATAAAGATGAAACCCAACTACAATCTATTGCTAAGGTAATAATATCTAGCTATCTCGCTGTATATTAATGCATATATCAGGGCTTCTAAAAACACTGGTCTCCCGGTCCAGGACAGAATTTTAAACTGGCAGACCGATTGTAGCGACCAAAATGTCATAAATATTTGGTCCAGAAAATTGTTCCAGCATGTTTCTTCGAACACAACAGAGCATGTCAAACTTGTTGAGAAATAAGGAAAGAAAGCAAAGTGGGTTTACGTACAAATTTATGGTGGGGGGCGGGGGTATCGCAAAAATATTAGAACGACACGGAGGAGGGTGTTGACTGTTGATTTTGGCCTGGACTGATTTGGTTTTGAAAATTTTAGAAGTGCTGGCATATATCACTGGTTTCCGCTACTGAGGGAATGTGCCCATAGAGGAAGGTGGAAAGGGAGAGGACAGGTAGATAGATTACCCTAGGGACTTAGACCTTTGTATCTAGTGTTAACCTCCCCATATCTGAGTTATTCTTCATATTAAATATCACAAAGTTTCGAAATGTCGATCAAGTCCTGGGTGACATCATGGTACATGTATGTTTAACCCTTTCCCTCATAGAAGCACCTCTTGACACCATTACCAATACGACATACAAACCAATGTTCATAATAGGCCAGAATCTCATGTAGTCCCAGTAATATCTATGGAGGTGGGATAGATATGGCGACTACTTATCCACTGCATGATAGCTAAATGGCTGTCGTTTGTATGGAGATATAATAGTATATTAACCTAAATCTCTATGAAGGAAAGGGTTAAATGGCTGTCGTTTGTATGGAGATATAATAGTATATTAACCTAAATCTCTATGAACGAAAGGGTTAAATGGCTGTCGTTTGTATGGAGATATAATAGTATATTAACCTAAATCTCTATGAACGAAAGGGTTAAGTAACCCATATAGCCAAGGAGACTCGGGACAGGAGCAAACAGTGTATTGTTAACATACAATCAATGTGAACAATATTATATTTGGTAAGATGGCAGGTAAGGGGGGGGGGTCCAGCTATTTAATTCTCTGGATGACTACTAGTGTGTGTTTTACGTTTATGACACAAGATGATCCAAGGGGGAGTACTCACTATGGTAGAATACTAAGACAATGTACAATATCTACAATTTATTTACATATAAATGAATGATGATGATGCAAGAGGTAATGACTGAAACGTCATTTGGCGGCCTGAAAAGTTCACGTGTTCCGTTGTTAGTTCTTTGCCGGTTAGACACTTGTTGATTTAATCATTCGCGGAATATTTCAATGATGTAACGTTTTTTACATATATCTGGGTTGGTTCGCTCTTAAGCGTGTCGGGCCAACCTCCTATGCCGGTTTCCTGGTTGTCCGGTCACGTGGTAACTCCGGGTCGTTCCGGTCTGCAGTTCCACTGTTAGTTGCTTAGCCTGGTGGGTCTGTCGTCGCTCATCTGGCGATTACGTGGGTGACGTCCTTTGACGGCTATCCACACATTGGCAGTTCCCCAGCTGTTAGCATCTCACACTCCATGTTGCGTGCGGCTACAATTTTATAATAAGTACGTCATATTAAAGACGAGCATCTAGTATGCATGTTCATTGGTATTCCATACCTGTGACTTAACTAAGTCGATTCCACCTGGTGTAGGCTCAGCTCCTATCTCATAGTGCCCATCGCATCTAATTCACCAGTTTCCGCGTAAATACATACAGTTTCGTGACATCTTATCAATTATGTGATTACATCGACAAAGTTCCATTATATCAATCAAGTTCCCTCATACATGAGTATATACATAATACGTCAATTGTACACTGTAAGCTGTGTACATAACACCTTAATTATTCACTGTACGCGGTGTATAGTTACATTAGTTCATAACGGACGGATGCCGTATAACGTATCGGACTGGCACCATTCATACATCAGCCGGACGATATCTCGGTGACATTCACATTTATACATCCATGACAATATAAAGTAACAATATAAAGTAATTACATTCAAAGTATGCAACCTAGTAACATGCCTTAGACTCCTTATTCCAATGGAACATGTTTCGCCATCGGGCGAACTATAGTTGTATAAATAACCACCTGGTTACTAATTTACAATGAATGAAACCCCGGTCAGTTCTACATAATGAACTTGTTGCGTAATCAAGTGAATGCATCGTAATCAAGTGAATGCAAACTGCATACCAAGTTCTATATACTGAACTTGTTTCGCACTCAAGTGAAAGTAAACTATATACTAAACCATTGCAATAATTTACTCGAATAGCTATAACGCAAAAGACACCACCTTCTGTAGGCTAGTGAAAACAGTCAAGATTCCTTGCACAATTTGGCTATAAATATACAGTGAGAATAGTAGCCAAATTGAGTTTTAAAAGAAATATCTATAAATTGCACTTACGTGATCAAATCCGCATTTCGCTCTGACCAAATTCTCACAACGTTTGCTCCACTCACGGTCAGTTCGTGTTGTCTCGTTTGAAGTGAATGGTAATATGTCAGGTCTCTTACTGTGTTAAATAGTTGTTCAGCCCATGCTAATCTCACAATTCACTAAATCCCTGTGCTACCGTTATCAGGTGATATGTAAAATAAACTAGTTTATAGAGGCCCTGGTATATGGATTTATTACAATCGGTTACACAGAAATAAACCTTATTATGTTATCTCTGTCCGATATTATCCAGGAAACGCTTTAAATAGTTCCCCTATAACATCCAAGAAGATTGGATCCTCTTAGATCACTATACCTCCCCTTATACCTGGATCTTTGAAGATGTGTTTACCTTTATTGGAAAACCCCTTCTATAAAATGGGAAAATGAGGCCCCGATTTAGGGTTATAATAATGTGTTCATTAATACAAGAGTCATTTTGTGACAGTTTATTTACGATTATGGAGTTATGTTGTTATATTTATTGCCGTGGATTTTAGATACGCCTAAGGTGATTCATTATGATGCGAGCAAAGAGTGCTAGGTGTTTCTAGATTTTAAACGATTTAGTTGTAAGTAGTTCTTTAAATAACAATGTATTTGGGCGCAAATAGTAAATATGTGAATTTTTCTTGATGATGCATCTTAACATGTAATTGAATTCATCACCGATGTCGTCTAGTTGACTTTTAGTTCAACTTCCGATAAGAGCGAGTGTGTTTTAATTTTCTTTATCGTCGCTACCGGTTGCCCATATGAGCGACGCCTCCTGAAGAGATTAGTCATTTTAGATTTTTGGAGGATAGTGCAATGATACAGACAGAGACCCATTCGATGATTCCAGAGACTCCTCTAGACTACTAGCCTGGGAACAGGCGTTGATATATTTTGCCTGGTCAGTCATATAAATATATTTTTAACACCGATACCATAAATTGGGCCGTATTGAGTTTCTGATAATATCAACTGTCATTTTGCCAGGCTAGATGAGGTCACAGGTGTGTGTTTTATGTTTATTTATCGTCGCTACCGGTTGCCCATACAGACAGAGAGCCATTCCAGGATCTCCTCTGGATCTTTTACGTGCACGGTGTACAGAACCGACACGAGACCTCGGTTTAAAGTCCCATCTGAAGGACTGTTAATTTTATTAGGGTCAGACGGGGAATCGAACCTGTGATCCCTGGTTTACCAGTCCAGCGTGTTACCACTGGACTAAGGATCTGTCTGTATCATAGAATCAATTCAAGAAGCAAAACACAGGGAGGTGTAATGTACATGTCAAGAGATTTTCGTTGTACTTTGTTGATAGTGAGTCCTTAGTGGCCCCTTTTTGGCAGAAGGTCTAAGATCCACGAGTACAAAACATACAATGACAACAAATGTAAATATCTTGATACATTGTAGTAAACATGAATTGTATTATTTTGCATTGTTTATTTATAGAAAAATAAAGCTTTAATTCATTTGTAGATTTATCTTAGTGTTAAAGCGACATTACGTCGCAAAAAGCAAATAAAATGCATGTTTCACGTATAAATGCATTGCTACTACAAATTCTTCCGAATACATTTGAACACTAACATTCAATCAATTTAACAATGTTTTTGTGATATACAAACTTTCAAACTTGAAAGTAGGATTTCATATAACGGTCACCCAGGCTCCTGAATTGACGTTTGTTGTCATTGAAGTCAATACTAAACACGCGATACTTTCGTTTAGAGATAATTTAATTAAGATTAGTCTACAAATAAATATGCATAGGCACACATGTGAGATATCACGGTAAATATGTACCATACCTCGTGTTATTCAGGATAAATGCGTTGTATTACACATGAATGTTGACCCTATTTACATTATTTTGTTATGTCAACAAACTGCGTATACGACGTTTGTTTATTTGATGAAATACTCAATTTTTGAAGCAAATATTTGGGGGGAAAATTATACCATAAAATAGCAAATTACATTCTGCAGAAATTTGCGTTTTCACCGATGTAGTATCACTTTAATACGCGCATTTATGTATACACTGTTTCTCCTCGGGATATTTCAGAATCTACAGAGACAGTCGAGTTTGCTGTTAAACCTATGTATATATACACTGTTTCTCCTCGGGATATTTCAGAATCTACAGAGACAGTCGAGTTTGCTGTTTAAAATGTTATCCAGTGTGAGGAGCAACAGTTCCAGTCCTCATCTAGCCCAGCTCCTACTTCGCCTTGACTTCAATAAATACTTTTCCATATCTGGAGGTCAACTGGGAAGGTTTGTAATACATAATGTGGAAGTCGTGATAGCGCAGTGGATGCACGTTCGCTTCAGGTGTGAAAGGCCTGGAATTCGAGTCCCGCTGGAGCGGTTATGATTGTGCCCTTAGGCAAAGAATTTAAATTCCACATGTCTCTTCTCTCACCCTCGTGGCGATGGATTCCATCAGGTCTCGAGAGTGATTAATATAAGTTATAAGAACTTGTTTCGCAATCGAGCTAAAATGAATTTATATAAACTAGCTGGGAAGGTAGGTGAACGTGCCGAATGGGGGAGTGTTGAGGGGGACCGGGGGTTGATACAGCTGTAAGCAATTCTCTCTGTTTTCACTTAACTCATGGGACTGAGTGATTCAGGTAGTCGACTTAAAACATTTTGCCCCTAAATACTGTAGGAAGCAGTCATTTGAATGCAGTTATTGACCGACACCAGATGCCAGATGATTCTACCCAGTACCTCTCCTGACATGTTCAATGCAGAGTACGGCAAATCAGGGATCCAGTAATAGTATGCTCGTCTCATAATCCAGGGGATTGGCGGGTTCATTGTCAGGTTTGGTTCAATGTCAGGTTTGGTTCAATGTCAGGTTTGGTTCAATGTCAGGTTTGGTTCATTGTCAGGTTTGGTTCATTGTCAGGTTTGGTTCATTGTCAGGTTTGGTTCATTGTCAGGTTTGGTTCATTGTCAGTTTTGGTTCATTGTCAGGTTTGGTTCATTGTCAGGTTTGGTTCATTGTCAGGTTTGGTTCAATGTCAGGTTTGGTTCAATGTCAGGTTTGGTTCAATGTCAGGTTTGGTTCATTGTCAGGTTTGGTTCATTGTCAGGTTTGGTTCATTGTCAGGTTTGGTTCATTGTCAGGTTTGGTTCATTGTCAGTTTTGGTTCATTGTCAGGTTTGGTTCATTGTCAGGTTTGGTTCATTGTCAGGTTTGGTTCAATGTCAGGTTTGGTTCATTGTCAGGTTTGGTTCATTGTCAGGTTTGGTTCATTGTCAGGTTTGGTTCATTGTCAGGTTTGGTTCATTGTCAGTTTTAGTTTATACAAATTTATTTTAGCTCGATTGCGAAACAAGTTATTTCAACTTATATAAATCATTCTCGAGACCTCATTCCTGATGGAATCCATCGCCACGAGGGAGAGAGAACAGGCAATGTGGAATTTAAATGCCTTGCCTAAGGGCACAATCGTAACGGCTCCAGTGGGGCTCGAACTCCGGACCTTTCGCACCTGAAGCGAACGCGCATCCACTGCGCTATCACGACTTCCATTGTCAGTTTTGGTTCAATGTCAGTTTGGATATGGTTCAATGTCAGTTTTGGTTCAATGTCCGGTTCAACGTTGAACAGGTTCAATGTCGGGGTCTGGTTTAATGTCAGAGTTTGATCTGCTTTGTCAATCGATAAATATTAACTCCATATTCTATTGGATGAGACTTTGAATCAAGGTCTTGTGTCGGTACATTTGGAAACAGTGATGCTCTGTATCATTGCATTATCCTCCAAACCCTAAAATAACTATCATTGTATTATCCTCCAAACCCTAAACTAATTATGTATCATTGCATTATCCTCCAAACCCTAAAATAACTAATCTAATACTATAAGGCAAAAGAAATTTATGCAAATGAATAAATCAACTATATATACCAGTTTGGATAACCCATTGTTGTCTAGTAATGAGTTACCGTAACCAGTCTATATGTTGTCTAGTAATGAGTTACCGTAACCAGTCTATATATTGTCTAGTAATGTGTTACCGTAACCAGTCTATATGTTGTCTAGTAATGAGTTACCGTAAACAGTCTATATGTTATCTAGTAATGAGTTACCGTAACCAGTCTATATGTTGTCTAGTAATGAGTTACCGTAACCAGTCTATATATTGTCTAGTAATGTGTTACCGTAACCAGTCTATATGTTGTCTAGTAATGAGTTACCGTAACCAGTCTATATGTTGTCTAGTAATGAGTTACCGTAACCAGTCTATATGTTGTCTAGTAATGAGTTACCGTAACCAGTCTATATGTTGTCTAGTAATGAGTTACCGTAACCAGTCTATATGTTGTCTAGTAATGAGTTACCGTAACCAGTCTATATATTGTCTAGTAATGTGTTACCGTAACCAGTCTATATGTTGTCTAGTAATGAGCTACCGTAACCAGTCTATATGTTGTCTAGTAATGAGCTACCGTAAACAGTCTATATGGTGTCTAGTAATGAATTACCGTAAACAGTCTATATGTTGTCTAGTAATGAGTTACCGTAACCAGTCTATATGTTGTCTAGTAATGAGCTACCGTAACCAGTCTATATGTTGTCTAGTAATGAGTTACCGTAACCAGTCTATATGTTGTCTAGTAATGAGCTACCGTAACCAGTCTATATGTTGTCTAGTAATGAGCTACCGTAAACAGTCTATATGGTGTCTAGTAATGAATTACCGTAAACAGTCTATATGTTGTCTAGTAATGAGCTACCGTAACCAGTCTATATGTTGTCTAGTAATGAGTTACCGTAAACAGTCTATATGTTGTCTAGTAATGAGTTACCATAACCAGTCTATATATTGTTTAGTAATGAGTTACCGTAACCAGTCTATATGTTGTCTAGTAATGAGCTACCATAAACAGTCTATATGTTGTGTAGTAATGTGTTACCGTAAACAGTCTATATGTTGTCTAGTAATGAGCTACCGTAACCAGTCTATATGTTGTCTAGTAATAAGTTACCGTAACCAGTCTATATGTTGTCTAGTAATGAGCGACCGTAACCAGTCTATATGTTGTCTAGTAATGAGTTACCGTAACCAGTCTATATGTTGTCTAGTAATGAGTTACCGTAACCAGTCTATATGTTGTCTAGTAATGAGTTACCGTAAACAGTCTATATGTTGTCTAGTAATGAGTTACCGTAAACAGTCTATATGTTGTCTAGTAATGAGTTACCGTAAACAGTCTATATGTTGTCTAGTAATGAGTTACCGTAAACAGTCTATATGTTGTCTAGTAATGAGTTACCGTAAACAGTCTATATGTTATCTTATATATATTTTATATTTCTGGTTTTACGCCTGCATCAGCACCATTTTGGGCTATATCGCCGGCGGGCAGTTTACCTAACAACACCTTTCCTGGGCAGGCTCCAGCGGTTAACCAGTACTTGGGTGCACCAACCTCCGTAAGAAACTGCCAACTTTTTCATATAAATGAGACACGGTCTGAGCGGGGCTCGAACTCGTGACCATCAGTGATGATAGGTTACAGTGGTATACAAGTCAGCGACCTTAACCACTCGACCACGTCTATATAGTCTATATGTTATCTAGTAATGAGTTACCGTAACCAGTCTATATGTTGTCTAGTAATGAGTTACCGTAACCAGTCTATATGTTGTCTAGTAATGAGTTACCGTAAACAGTCTATATGTTGTCTAGTAATGAGTTACCATAACCAGTCTATATGTTGTCTAGTAATGAGTTACCGTAAACAGTCTATATGTTGTCTAGTAATGAGTTACCGTAAACAGTCTATATGTTGTCCCGTAACCAGTCTATATGTTGTCTAGTAATGAGTTACCGTAAACAGTCTATATGTTGTCTAGTAATGAGTTACCGTAACCAGTCTATATGTTGTCTTGTAATGAGTTACCGTAAACAGTCTATATGTTGTCTAGTAATGAGTTACCGTAACCAGTCTATATGTTGTCCCGTAACCAGTCTATATGTTGTCTAGTAATGAGTTACCGTAAACAGTCTATATGTTGTCTAGTAATGAGTTACCGTAAACAGTCTATATGTTATCTAGTAATGAGTTACCGTAAACAGTCTGTATGTTGTCTAGTAATGAGTTACCGTAACCAGTCTATATGTTGTCCCGTAACCAGTCTATATGTTGTCTAGTAATGAGTTACCGTAAACAGTCTATATGTTGTCTAGTAATGAGTTACCGTAAACAGTCTATATGTTATCTAGTAATGAGTTACCGTAAACAGTCTATATGTTGTCTAGTAATGAGTTACTGTAAACAGTATATATGTTGTCTAGTAATGAGTTACCGTAAACAGTCTATATGTTATCTAGTAATGAGTTACCGTAAACAGTCTATATGTTATCTAGTAATGAGTTACCGTAAACAGTCTATATGTTGTCTAGTAATGAGTTACCGTAAACAGTCTATATGTTGTCTAGTAATGAGTTACCATAACCACTGATATTTTATATTACAGCTACTAAGACGCTCATCACATTGAAGAAGTCAATTGTTCTCATAACCATGGAGACTCTACAGTGCCAATATCTTATTAACCTGTATGCTTTAGAACAGTTGCAACATTGGAGAGTGAACATTTAATTCTTGCACTTTAGCAGTGAAAACAACATTAAAATATATCATGAAATTTCGCGACATATTTCCAGAGTTTTGAGTTACAAATAAGAAGACAGATTAATTAAATTAACGTTGTCTGCTACAATTATTTGAACTATTTAGAATGAAAGCTCCCCCTATCGTGACCCCATTGTAACCCAGTGAATCCAGCAACCTGCCATACTGCTATCTTACAAAGGTAGCCCCAGTGAATCCAGCAACTTGCCATACTGCTATCTTGCAAAGGTAGCCCGAGTGAATCCAGCAACCTGCCATACTGCTATCTTGCAAAGGTAGCCCCAGTGAATCCAGCAACCTGCCATACTGCTATCTTGCAAAGGTAGCCCCAGTGAATCCAGCAACCTGCCATACTGCTATCTTGCAAAGGTATCCCCAGTGAATCCAGCAACCTGTCATACTGCTATCTTGCAAAGGTATCCCCAGTGAATCCAGCAACCTGCCATACTACTATATTGCAAAGGTAATTAAGGTATCCCCAGTGAATCCAGCAACCTGCCATACTGCTATCTTGCAAAGGTATCCCCAGTGAATCCAGCAACCTGCCATACTACTATATTGCAAAGGTATCCCCAGTGAATCCAGCAAGCTGCCATACTGCTATCTTGCAACGGTAGCCCGAGTGAATCCAGCAACCTGCCATACTACTATCTTGCAAAGGTAGCCCCAGTGAATCCAGCAACCTGCCATACTGCTATCTTGCAAGGGTAGCCCCAGTGAATCCTGCTATACTGCTAGCTTACAAAGGTAGCCCCAGTGAATCAAGCAACCTAAACCAATATACACACAAATACAACCTAAACCAATATACCCACAACCTAAATCAATATACACACATATACACAACCTAAATCAATATACACAACCTAAACCAATATACACACATATACACAACCTAAACCAATATACACAACCTAAACCAATATACACAACCTAAACCAATATACACAACCTAAACCAATATACACACAACCAAAACCAATATACACATAACCTAAACCAATGTACACACAACCTAAACCAATATACACACAACCTAAACCAATATACACACAACCTTAACCAATATACACACAACCAAAACC
>CM026399.1:21187985-21207768 GCA_014843695.1 Archivesica marissinica
TATTAGATGAGATCATGTATTAGGTGAGATCATGGTATTGGATGAGATCATGGTTTTGGGTGAGATCATGGTATTGGGTGAGGTCATAGTATTGGATGAGATCATGGTATTGGATGAGATCATGGTATCGGATGAGATCATGGTATTGGGTGAGATCATGGTATGGGTGAGATCATGGTATTGGGTGAGATCATGGTATTGGATGAGATCATGTATTAGTGAGATCATGGTATTGGGTGAGATCATGGTTATCGGGTGAGATCATGGTATTGGGTGAGATCATGGTATTGGGTGAGATCATGGTATTGGATGAGATCATGGTATTGGGTGAGATCATGGTATTGGGTGAGATCATGGTATTGGGTGAGATCATGGTATTGGGTGAGATCATGGATGGGTGAGATCATGGTATTGGTGAGATCATGTATTGGGTGAGATCATGTATTGGGTGAGATCATGGTATTGGGTGAGATCATGTATTGGGTGAGATCATGGTATTGGGTGAGATCATGGTATTGGGTGAGATCATGTATTAGGTGAGATCATGGTATTGGGTGAGATCATGGTATTGGGTGAGATCATGGTATTAGGTGAGATCATGTATTAGGTGAGATCATGGTATTGGGTGAGATCATGGTATTGGATGAGATCATGTATTGGGTGAGATCATGGTATTGGGTGAGATCATGGTATTGGATGAGATCATGGTATTGGGTGAGATCATGTATTGGGTGAGATCATGGTATTGGGTGAGATCATGGTATTGGATGAGATCATGGTATGAGTGAGATCAGTATTGGAGAGATCATGGTATTGGGTGAGATCATGTATTGGGTGAGATCATGTATTGGGTGAGATCATGGTATTGGGTGAGATCATGTATTGGATGAGATCATGTATTAGATGAGATCATGGTATTGGATGAGATCATGGTATTAGGTGAGATCATGTATTGGGTGAGATCATGGTATTGGATGAGATCATGTATTGGGTGAGTGAGATCATGTATTGGGTGAGATCATGTATTGGGTGAGTGAGATCATGTATTGGGTGAGATCATGGTATTGGGTGAGTGAGATCATGGTATTGGATGAGATTATGTATTAGGTGAGATCATGGTATTGGATGAGATCATGGTATTGGGTGAGATCATGGTATTGAGTGAGATCATGGTATTGGATGAGATCATGTATTGGATGAGATCATGGTATTGGGTGAGATCATGGTATTGGATGAGATCATGGTATTGGATGAGATCATGGTATTGAGTGAGATCATGGTATTGGATGAGATCATGGTATTGGATGAGATCATGGTATTGGGTGAGATCATGTATTAGGTGAGATCATGGTATTGGGTGAGATCATGGTATTGGATGAGATCATGTATTAGGTGAGATCATGGTATTGGATGAGATCATGGTATTGGTGAGATCATGTATTGGATGAGATCATGGTATGGATGAGATCATGTATTGGGAGTGAGATCATGAAACAGTATTGGGTGAGATCATGGTATTAGGTGAGATCATGGTATTGGATGAGATCATGGTATTGGGTGAGTGAGATCATGTATTGGGTGAGATCATGGTATTGGGTGAGATCATGTATTGGGTGAGATCATGTATTGGGTGAGATCATGGTATTGGATGAGATCATGTATTAGGTGAGATCATGGTATTGGATGAGATCATGTATTGGGTGAGATCATAGTATTAGGTGAGATCATGGTATGGGTGAGATCATAGTATTGGGTGAGATCATGGTATCGGATGAGATCATGTATCGGATGAGATCAGGTATTGGATGAGATCATGGTATTGGATGAGATCATGTATTAGGTGAGATCATGTATTGGATGAGATCATGTATTGGATGAGATCATGTATTGGATGAGATCATGTATTGGGTGAGATCATGTATTGGGTGAGATCATGGTATTGGATGAGATCATGTTATTGAATGAGATCATGTATTGGATGAGATCATGGTATTGGATGAGATCATGGTATTGGGTGAGATCATGTATTAGGTGAGATCATGGTATTGGGTGAGATCATGGTATTGGATGAGATCATGTATTAGGTGAGATCATGGTATTGGATGAGATCATGGTATTGGGTGAGATCATGTATTGGGTGAGATCATGGTATTGGATGAGATCATGTATTGGGTGAGTGAGATCATGTATTGGGTGAGATCATGTATTGGGTGAGTGAGATCATGTATTGGGTGAGATCATGGTATTGGGTGAGTGAGATCATGGTATTGGATGAGATTATGTATTAGGTGAGATCATGGTATTGGATGAGATCATGGTATTGGGTGAGATCATGGTATTGAGTGAGATCATGGTATTGGATGAGATCATGTATTAGTGAGATCATGTATTAGGTGAGATGGTGGTATTGGGTGAGATCATGGTATTGGATGAGATCATGGTATTGGGTGAGATCATGGTATTGGATGAGATCATGGTATTGGGTGAGATCATGGTATTGGATGAGATCATGGTATTGGATGAGATCATGGTATTGGGTGAGATCATGGTATTGGATGAGATCATGGTATTGGGTGAGATCATGTATTGGGTGAGATCATGGTATTGGGTGAGATCATGTATTGGGTGAGATCATGGTATTGGGTGAGTGAGATCATGTATTGGATGAGATCATGTATTAGGTGAGATCATGGTATTGGGTGAGTGAGTTCATGTATGGGTGAGATCATGGTATTGGGTGAGTGAGATCATGTATTGGATGAGATCATGTATTAGGTGAGATCATGGTATTGGGTGAGATCATGGTATTGGATGAGATCATGGTATTGGATGAGATCATGGTATTGGATGAGATCATGGTATTGGATGAGATCATGTATTAGGTGAGATCATGGTATTGGGTGAGATCATGGTATTGGATGAGATCATGTATTAGGTGAGATCATGGTATTGGATGAGATCATGGTATTGGATGAGATCATGGTATTGGGTGAGATCATGGTATTGGATGAGCTCATGGTATTGGATGAGATCATGGTATTGGATGAGATCATGGTATTGGATGAGATCATGGTATTGGGTGAGATTATGGTATGGGTGAGATTATGGTATTGGGTGAGATCATGTATTGGGTGAGATCAATGTATTGGGTGAGATCATGTATTGGGTGAGATCATGTATTAGGTGAGATCATGTATTAGGTGAGATATCTACATTCCTGTAGAAGGTCGATGGATGTACCCAGATAGAACGTATTCACATTCAAACCTTAGGTGACCGAATACCGGTACGCCAATGCTACTAAGGGTATGAGTCACACAATACAAATGTTGTGATATGCTATTCTACGCTACGTTACCTTACCTTACCTTACCCTACGTTACGTTACGTTACATTACGCTACGCTATGTTACGTTGCGCTACCCCATGTTACGTTACCATACGCTATGATACGTTACGCTACGTTACGTTGCGCTATGATTCGCTATGCTACGTTATGTTACGCGACGCTATGCTATGCTATGCTATGTATGCTATGTTATGCTATGTTACGTTATGCTATGTATGCTATGTTATGCTACGCTATGCTATGCTATGCTATATATGATATGATACGCTATGCTATGATATGCTATGCTATGCTATGCTATGTTATGCTATGTATGCTATGATACGCTATGTTACGTTATGTTACGCTACGCTATGCTATGTTATGCTATGTATGCTATGATACGCTATGTTACGTTATGTTACGTTACGCTATGCTATGCTATGTATGCTATGATACGCTATGCTATGCTATGCTATGTTATGCTATGTTATGCTATATTACGTTATGCTATGTATGCTATGTTATGCTACGCTATGCTATGCTATATATGATATGATACGCTATGCTATGCTATGATATGCTATGCTATGCTATGCTATGTTATGCTATGTATGCTATGATACGCTATGTTACGTTATGTTACGCTACGCTATGCTATGTTATGCTATGTATGCTATGATACGCTATGTTACGTTATGTTACGTTACGCTATGCTATGCTATGCTATGTATGCTATGATACGCTATGCTATGCTATGCTATGTTATGCTATGTTATGCTATGTTACGTTATGCTATGTATGCTATGTTATGCTACGCTATGTTATGCTATGCTATATATGATATGATACGCTATGCTATGCTATGATATGCTATGCTATGCTATGCTATGTTATGCTATGTATGCTATGATACGCTATGTTACGTTATGTTACGCTACGCTATGCTATGTTATGCTATGTATGCTATGATACGCTATGTTACGTTATGTTACGTTACGCTATGCTATGCTATGCTATGTATGCTATGATACGCTATGTTACGTTATGTTACGCTACGCTATGCTATGCTATGTATGCTATGATACGCTATGTTACGTTATGTTACGTTACGCTATGCTATGTATGCTATGATACGCCATGCTATGTTATGTTACGCTACGCTATGCTATGCTATGTATGCTATGATACGCTATGTTACGTTATGTTACGCTACGCTATGCTATGCTATGCTATGTATGCTATGCTACGCTATGCTACGCTATGCTACGCTATGCTACGCTATGCTACGCTATGCTATGCTATGTATGCTATGCTACGCTATGCTACGCTATGCTACGCTATGATACGCTATGCTATGCTATGCTATGCTACGCTATGCTATGCTACGCTATACTATGTATGCTATGATACGCTATGTTACGTTATGTTACGTTATGTTACGTTACGTTATGTTACGTTACGCTACGCTATACTATGTATGCTATGATACGCTATGTTACGTTATGTTACGTTACGCTACGCTACGCTATGCTATGCTATGCTATGCTATGCTATGCTATGATACGCTATGCTATGCTATGCTATGCTATGCTATGTATGCTATGCTATGCTATGCTATGCTATGCTATGCTATGTATGCTATGATACGCTATGTTATGTTACGTTATGTTACGCTACTCTATGCTATGCTATGCTATGATACGCTATGTTACGTTACGCTACGCTATGCTATGTATGCTATGTATGCTATGATACGTTATGTTACGTTACGCTACGCTATGATATGTATGCTATGTATACTATGTACGCTATGTTACGTTATGTTACGTTATGTTACGTTACGCTATGCTATGCTATGCTATGCTATGCTATGTATGCTATGATACGCTATGTTATGTTACGTTATGTTACGTTACGCTACGCTATGCTATGCTATGTATGCTATGATACGCTAAGCTATGCTATGCTATGTATGCTATGACACGCTATGCTACGTTATGTTATGCTACGCTATGCTATGTTATGCTATGTATGCTATGATACGCTATGTTACGTTATGTTACGTTACGCTATGCTATGCTATGCTATGTTATGCTATGTATGCTATGTATGCTATGATACGCTATGTTACGTTATGTTACGTTACGCTATGCTATGCTATGTATGCTATGATACGCTATGCTATGCTATGCTATGTTATGCTATGTATGCTATGTATGCTATGATACGCTATGTTACGCTATGTTACACTACGCTATGCTATGCTATGCTACGCTATGCTATGCTATGCTATGTATGCTATGATACGCTATGCTATGCTATGTATGCTATGATACGCTATGCTATGCTATGCTATGTTATGCTATGTATGCTATGATACGCTATGTTACGCTATGTTACACTACGCTATGCTATGCTATGTATGCTATGTTACGCTATGCTATGCTATGCTACGCTATGCTATGTATGCTATGCTACGCTATGCTATGCTATGTATGCTATGATACGCTATGCTATGCTATGCTCTGCTATATATGCTATGATACGCTATGTTACGTTACGCTACGCTATGCTATGCTACGCTATGCTATGCTATGTATTCTATGATACGCTATGCTATGCTATGCTATGTATACTATGATACGCTATGTTACGTTACGCTACGCTATTCTATGCTATGCTATTTATGCTATGTATGCTATGATACGTTATGTTACGTTACGCTACGCTACGCTATTCTATGCTACGCTATGCTATGCTATGTATGCTATGCTACGCTATGCTATGCTATGTATGCTATGATACGCTATGCTATGCTATGTATGCTATGATACGCTATGTTACGTTATGTTACGTTACGCTACGCTATTCTATGCTATGCTATTTATGCTATGTATGCTATGTTATATATACGGAAATGCATGATTGCGTATACAATGCATATATACACTAGACTAGTAGATACATTTTATTTTTACAAAGGAATAATGCGTAGCAATACACATATTTTTAGCATAGATGCGCTTAACATATCAATGGACAATAATATATATATATGATTTTAACATTGCACCTCAGTGCCCGGAAAACATGAAAATGTGAACATGCAATTACAAATAAGGGGTGGGTGTGTATAACGTGCAGCGAACCCATCGTATTTGAAAATAAGTCGTTCATTACTTTTTAATTGATAATTTAAAGAAGATGTTCACAACTACACAAATATGTTAATTAATGCTCTTTAAACACGCTTTTAAATGCTTCAGAGTGAATGCAGCGGCGGTGATATACACTTCCAAAATATTCAGGGGGATATACATTCGATTATCGCTAAGTCGCCGACAATCGTTCGCCGGCATGGACATCGGCGATAATCGATTGTGAAAATGTGTAATCGATTATAATCAACGAGTCTTTTTTTTTTTTTTTTGAACCACGTTTAAGGCCCGTTTATTTTCCTCGTCATAGGTGACCTGTGGGTCGAGGGCATCCCACAAGCACCTTACAATAATGTACATTTTTTAACGAGTAGAATAAACAAACGGCATGAATAATAGTGTATATAAATATATCAAGTCATTATCATGTTGGCCTTAAAGTGCTGAAAAAATGTTCAGTTACAAAAGAAGAGAAAAGTGGTCTGCAGCCTACATTCTACCAAGTGATTGATGACAATTATTTTCAATATAATTTTAAATTAAAACTTTTTAGCATATTGCTTCCATATTTCGTCAAATTCAAATAATTTGTTCTGTATTGAAGCTGTCTCAAGTTCAGTATCATATAATAGTTTTAATCGACACATCAGATGTTGAACGGATGGTTTTATGTCTTTATTTTTGTCTCTTACTTTTATGTTTGTTTATACCTCAAATAAAACTACGATTTACTATTGGCTGTATTTTATTAGCATTGCACGTTTGCAACAACAATTCTAACTGTATCTAGTACTAGACTTTTCACTAGTATGTCACTAAGCGTTCTGTCCTCTATTAACTTAAAAACTAATTTTATATCAGGTGGCAGTCCAGTAACTTAAAGTCTAGTACTCAGATGTAACTGAATAACTAATTTGTCGAAACTAGTAACTTGTAAGTAATTTATTAGTACTAAATAGATTGTTAAACTCACAAATTAGATGGAATGATTTTGATTTATAACTATATCAATTGCCCGATTAATAATCGATTATCTAATCGGTTTACCCGTCCGATTATTCCGATTAATCGATTATGGATTTTGAAACCGATGCACATCACTACTATATATATAGGTGACCTTATGAGGTGAGCGTTAGTGCTCACGTGTGTAGTCTAAACCCCCTTATTATTATACCTTTCCATTACGTGCAGGAGCGTAGCTTGGCCTTGGACTATGTATATTATAGGTATACATGCGTGATTGAGGTGAGCGTTACTGTTCACGTGTGTAGTCTAAACCCCCTATTATTATACCTTTCAATTACGTGCAGGAGCGTAGCTTGGCCTTGAAATACGTATATTATAGGTATACATGCGTGATTGAGGTGAGCGTTAGTGCTCACGTGTGTAGTCTAAACCACTCTATTATTATACCTTTCCATTACGTGCAGGGGCGTAGCTTGGCCTTGGAATATGTATAGTATAGGTATACATGCGTGATTGAGGTGAGCGTTAGAGTTCACGTGTGTAGTCTAAACCCCTCTATTATTATACCTTTCCATTACGTGCAGGAGCGTAGCTTGGACTTGGAATATGTATGTGTAGTCTAAACCCCCCTATGATTATACCTTTCCATTACGTGCAGGAGCGTAGCTTGGCCTTGGAATATGTATATATATATAACTTGGCCTTGGAATATGTATATATATATATATTATACATATTCCAAGGCAAAGCTACGCTCCTGCACGTAATGGAAAGGTATAATCATAGGGGGGTTTAGACTACACACGTGAACACTAACGCTCACGTCAATCACCATTGGATACCAAAACTCTATTAAAATATGTATCAGATTTGTATTTCTTATTTGTATATAAGTTTATTTAACATCGCTACCGATTGTCCATTTGAGCGACGGGCAGTTTACCTAACAACACCTTTCCTGGGCAGGCTCCAGCGGTAAACCAGTACTTGGGTGCACCAACCTCCGTAAGAAACTGCCAACTTGTTCATACAAAGGGACACGATCTAAGCGGGGCCCGAACGCGTGACAATCAATGATGATAGGTTACAGTGATATACAAGTCAGCTACCTTAATTACTCGACCACAGAGGCGGACTTAGTTAATGACGGTAGTACATTATATACTGCCTTTCAAAGCTTTTAAATATACTATATAACGCACACCTATATTATATACTAGAGGACATAGAAAACGCACACCTACATTATATACTAGAGGACATACAAAACGCAAACCTACATTATATACTAGAGGACATAGAAAACGCAAACATACATTATAATTTATACTAGAAGACATAGAAAACGCATAGAAAACGCAAACCTACATTATATACTAGAGGACATAGAAAACGCACAGCTACATAATATACTAGAGGACATAGAAAACGCACAGCTACATTATATACTAGAGGACATAGAAAACGCACAGCTACATTGTATACTAGAGGACATAGAAAACGCACACCTACATTATATACTAGAGGACATAGAAAACGCAAACCTATATTATATACTAGAGGACATAGAAAACGCAAACATACATTATAATTTATACTAGAAGACATAGAAAACGCACACCTACATTATTTACTAGAGGACATAGAAAACGCAAACCTACATTATATACTAGAGGACATAGAAAACGCACAGCTACATTATATACTAGAGGACATAGAAAACGCACACCTACATTATATACTAGAGGACATAGAAAACGCACAGCTACATTGTATACTAGAGGACATAGAAAACGCACACCTACATTATAGTCTAGAGGATTTAGAATACGCAAACCTACATTATATATTAGAGGACATAGAAAACGCAAAGCTACATTGTATACTAGAGGACATAGAAAACGCACACCTACATTATATTCTAGAGGATTTAGAAAACGCACACCTACATTATATACTAGAGGACATAGAAAACGCACAGCTACATTATATACTAGAGGACATAGAAAACGCACACCTACATTATATACTAGAGGGCATAGAAAACGCACAGCTACATTATATACTAGAGGACATAGAAAACGCACAGCTACATTATATACTAGAGGACATAGAAAACGCACAGCTACATTATATACTAGATGACATAGAAAACGCACAGCTACATTATATACTAGAGGACATAGAAAACGCACACCCACATTCTATACTAGAGGACATAGAAAACGCACACCTACATTATGTACTAGAGGACATAGAAAACGCACACCTACATTATATACTAGATGACATAGAAAACGCACAGCTACATTATATACTAGAGGACATAGAAAACGCACAGCTACATTGTATACTAGAGGACATAGAAAACGCACACCTACATTATATACTAGAGGACATAGAAAACGCACACCTACATTATATACTAGAAGACATAGAAGACGCACACCTACATAATATACTAGAGGACATAGAAAACGCACACCTACATTATATACTAGAGGACATAGAAGACGCACACCTACATAATATACTAGAGAACATAGAAAACGCACACCTACATTATATGATTATTATTACATAAAAATGAAATACGAAGGGTTCCATCAAAGATATATCACATCTTTATTACAAAACACAAAATGCACAACTAAAAATATTCCAAAATATTTAATAACTATGTATTTATATAGTTATTGTTTTTCATGTAAAACACACTTATCCGAAGTGTGCGTTTTCTATGTCCTCTAGTATATATACATAGCTAAATTTGTAACAGTTAGCATGTTTTCTGAGAGGAATTGTTCTCTAAATTAGAGTACAATACTATTTATTCATATGAACTAGACGTATTTCATTTGTACAGTGGGTATTCAAATACAAAGTGATATTTGTCTTCTAAGACGCTACATAACTTGCATTTTATACATAATCAGAATATTCAAAGTTCATATATATCATTTTGTATTCAATATGATGTATGCAACAGTTTCTTGGAATCTGCTATTAATTGGAATGTCCTTCACGACGAGATAATCTAAGACTATAAATCACGCTTTCAATCAGAGAGACATACATGTCCACCCTTCATTTATTATCATCATTCAGATTGTACGTGTGAGGAATTATTCCCCCGTATTTTAGCTCGATTGCGAAACAAGTTATTTTAACTTATAATAATCACTCTCGAGCCCTCATTCCTGATGGAATCCATCGCCACGAGGGAGAGAGAAGAGGCAATGTGGAATTTAAATGCCTTGCCTAAGGGCACAGTCGTAACTGCTCCAGTGGGGCTCGAACTCCGGACCGTTCGGACCTGAAGCGAACTCGCATCCACTGCGCTATCACGACTTCCACTTTCCCCTTATTGATATATATTTACGAATTCATCATTTCATTTGGTAAAATGTTTTTGAATAACTAATATTGACACAATAGCAGAGTTGGAAAATATGACCAACAACACATTAAAACACTTTAATATTAAATAGATATTGATTGTGTTTTTTTATATTTACGCCTCATCTACAGCAACAACCCTCATCAATCTACAACACGCCTTATCAATCTCATCAATCAACAACACGCGAGCATATTTGAAGCAGTCCAAAACTACATCCAGGAATGCAAACTATTGTTAAGAGCATATGTTCACTAAATGTTTGCTCCAACCATTAAACTATCCGAATGAATCTATCATGTTCGTTTTTTTATCATTTCCCATTTCTTCTGAGTCAATCTCAATTTCAACCTTCTCAATTAATTACTATATGTACTCGTTTCACGTTAATATTCTCGTTATCTTTTGATAATCGAAATTCATGCTTGCCATATCTTCAAATTGAAATTAATAGCTTAGACAAGATTGCTACCCTGCCATACCGTCCGTAACAACACATAGTCATCGGTGTATCTGATGTTACGTTGGCGTGTCTGATTCCACGGCCTCTTCAGTGGGTGCATGAATTACGACTGCCGTCCATTTTAAAGGATATAATTTCCCGTCTCCTCCTCCTTCCCCCACTGCTGTTCGACTGGTAATCCAGGGATTGCAGGTTCGAGCCCCAGTCTGACCCTAATAAAATTACAGTCTTTCAGATGGGACTTTAAACCGAGGTCTCCTGTCGGTGCTTTACACCGTGCATGCAAATGAACCAGAGGAGATTCTGGAATGGGTCTCCGTCAATGCATTTATCCTCCAACAACCTAAAATGACCAATCTCAACACAAGTATGTAAACAATGCTTAATGCGCATGCGTGACGCAACGATGGATGTTTGTTCTGATTGTCGAGCGAAGCGTTCCGAATGTGGTTGAATGATTCACGAAAATCGTACTTTCATTTTCATTTTCAGTTTGTTATATTGCTGTTTTTGCTGACTGAAAATAATATCTAATATTATAATAGAAGAAAAGTTTTATAATAATTATGTTTGATGACTGAGTTTATTTACCATCGCAGCATCAGAACCTTGTGATGATGATTGAGCTTATTTACCCTCGCCTCCGGCGAACCATATGGGCGAGCGTCAGAACATTGTGAACGAGCGATAATATTTTATTCCATACGATATAGTGTCACTTTAACACCTCCAGCTGAGCACATGATTGGCTAACACATGATCTGCAAACGGGTTAAAAAGTCTATAACGATTTGAGATTACAGTCAACCCTGTCTTTAAGCAGCCAACCAAGGGAATCACAGGCTGCTTAGCGCATGTGGCTGCTTAATAGAGGTCAAATGTATAATAAAACTGGATGCTTATTTTTATTTTATACAAATTTATTTTAGCTCGATTGCGAAACAAGTTCTTTCAACTTATATTAATCACTCTCGAGACCTCATTCCTGATGGAATCCATCGCCATGAAGGAGAGAGAAGAGGCAATGTGGAATTTAAATGCCTTGCCTAAGGACACAATCGTAACGGCTCCAGCGGGGCTCGAACTCCGGACCTTTCGCACCTGAAGCGAACGCGCATCCACTGCGCTATCACGACTTCCACAATATGGATGCTTAATGCAGGTCGGCTGCTTAATGTAGGTGACCACTAACACGTGTCTGACTGTATTTAGGAAAATAGAGTTCATAGCATAATGGACGTATAATTACAACAACCCTCGCTTTACTGCAAGTTAGCTGGTTTTTACGTTTATTGATCGTCGCTACCGGTTGCCCAAATGAGCGATGCCTCCTGAAGAGATTAGCCATTTTAGATTTTGGAGGATAGTGCAATGATACAACCGGAGACCCATTCCAGATTCTCCTCTGGTTCTTTTACGTGTACGGTGTAAAGCATCAGACTGGAGATGGAACCTGCGATGCCTGGATGATTCGCAATCGAACGCGTTAACCACTGGACTACAGTACTGACCCGTTAGCTATGTAGAAAATGCATGTCCTGCCTGTTTGGCGTGTGAGGTCAAAGTCGCACCAACAGTTTAGGTCTTATTGCGACTCTCCAGCTAGTATTAATGGAGTGTGATAACGGGGTACCCTGAGAGAACCACCGCTAGATAGCTTACTCACGTGAAAGAATTCGACACACCCAGTGGTATTCGAACCCACAGCGGTGCTGGGCAAGTACTATTTGAAGTCAACGACCGTAACCACTCAGTCAGAATCGCCCCGTATATGTTTAAGATTCCGCACAATAACCATTATGAAAACGTACTGTTACAACAGAGTACAGAGAAATGAAATCGAACGCACCGTATTCTGTTTAAGCTTTCGCAATCTAACGGATCGTTCGTGTCACATCATAGGTCTCTAGTTTGCATTAATCAGATAGCAATATCTCAGATTACATGTAAATCTGGATTAAGGGCATACGAAAGGCTTCACGTTCTAAACTGGAGGGCATGCCTGAAATTGATGCCAACAATGAGAATCCATTAGTAAATTACGAAGAAATTGGAGAACGAATATGGGCAGAAAGACGAACCACACGAGCATGTCTCTGAGTAAGAGTGTTCTGGTCGTGTATCGTATGTCCTAGATATTCATGATTCTGGTATTACGTTGAGATCCTCTATCCGTGTATCGTATGTCCTAGATATTCATGATTCTGGCATTACGTTGAGATCCTCTATCCGTGTATCGTATATCCTAGATATTCATGATTCTGGCATTACGTTGACATACTCTATCCTAATTCGACAACACAGCTGGAATCGAACCTATAGTGGTAACGGGCAAGTGTTTTTTTTGTCAATAACCGTACTAATTGTCTGGTCTTGTATTTGTATACAATTGGTAGATTTGCTTATGTGATAAATGCTTTATTGATGTTGAAGAGTAGTGAATTAGGAAATAATGGTCAATAATAGCTACGACTGTTCCTTCTAAGTCTAATTCAATTCTATGATTGGATATGATAGGATAGGATAGGACAGGGTAGGATCGGATAGGATATGACAGAATATGATAGGACAGGATAGGATCGGATAGAATATGACAGAATATGATAGGACAGGATATGATCGGATAGGATATGACAGGATGTGATAGGATATGATAGGATCGGATAGGATCGGATAGGATATGACAGGATATGATAGGACAGGATAGGATATGACAGGATATGATAGGACAGGATAGGATCGAATATGATATGACAGGATAGGATAGGATATGTCATGATATGATAGGATATGACAGGATATGACAGGCTATGATAGGATATGATAGGATCGGATAGGATATGACAGGATATGATAGGACAGGATAGGATATGACAGGATATGATAGGACAGGATAGGATATGACAGGATATGATAGGACAGGATATGATCAACTATGATATGACAGGATAGGATAGGATATGTAAGGATATGATAGGATAGGATCGGATAGGATATGACAGGATATGATAGGACAGGATATGATAGGACAGGATAGGACATGATAGGATATGATATGATATTATTATTATTATTATTATTATTATACCACATTTATATAGCACCCGTTTCATATCAGATACGTTCAAAGGTGCTTTACAATAAGAGTCTGCAAGTAAAAACAGTAAAACATGTAATAAAACAATAGTATAGCTTAAAGTAATGTAACAATGTATCCTAACTAATTTAGTCAATGAAGTTTAAAAAAAAAAAAAATAATAATAATGTAAGGGTCGCATACCAGGCCCACCCTCGCCTGCCAGAGGCCCCTGTCCCCATGGCAGAAGAGGGAAAGCGTGGGTGGACTTCAAAGCAAGAACTAAAAGGCATACGCCATAAGACTAAGATATGCAGTTAAAGAATATGTATACCAGATATATATGTTAAAAGATTTAAGATATGACAGGATATGATATGATATGACAGGATATGATAGGATAGGATCGGATAGGATATGACAGGATATGATAGGATATGATAGGATCGGATAGGATATGACAGGATATTATAGGACAGGATATGATATAGGACAGGATATGATAGGATATGACAGGATATGATAGGATCGGATAGGATATGACAGGATATGATAGGATCGGATATGATAGGACAGGATATGACAGTATAGGATCGGATATGACAGGATATGATATGACAGAATAGGATCGGATATGACAGGATATGATAAGATATGATAGGATATGATATGACAGGATAGGATCGGATATGACAGGATATGATATTATAGGATATGATAGGACATGATAGGACAGGATATGATAGGACAGGATAGGATCGGATAGGACATTTTAGTAGCACTAGGAAACAGTGTACGGTACACGTAATTGTGTATTAACTCGGTACAAAGTATGAGCATGAAATGTATGGACACATAACGTCCGTGTTAGGGGACATGCTACAATTGTAGGGGGAGTGAATGTGATACAGACTTACTGCATTCGTATCTTTGTGTTGTTGTTGTTGTTGTTGTCCTATATCATGCATTATGTCACGTTGAACATAGAACTCATGAATGAGTCTTGATCTAGTTGAGTTATATCAGCATTATGTCACGTTGAACATAGGACTCATGAATGAGTCTTGATCTAGTTGAGTTATATCAGCATTATGTCACGTTGAACATATAACTCATGAATGAGTCTTGATCTAGTTGAGTTATATCATGCATTATGTCACGGTGAATATAGAACCCATGAAAGAGTCTTGATCTAGTTGGGTTATATCAAGCATTATGTCACGGTGAATATAGAACTCATGAATGAGTCTTGATCTAGTTGAGTTATAACAACCATTATGTCACGTTGAACATAGAACTCATGAATGAGTCTTTATCTAGTTGAGTTATAACAACCATTATGTCACGGTGAATATAGAACCCATGAATGAGTCTTGATCTAGTTGAGTTATAACAACCATTATGTCACGGTGAATATAGAAGTCATGAATGAGTCTTGATCTAGTTGGGTTATATCAAGCATTATGTCACGTTGAACATAGAACCCATGAATGAGTCTTGATCTAGTTGGGTTATATCAGCATTACGTCACGGTGAATATAGAACCCATGAAAGAGTCTTGATCTAGTTGAGTTATATCAAGCATTATGTCACGGTGAATATAGAAGTCATGAATGAGTCTTGATCTAGTTGAGATATATACTTTCATTTCAAACAATAAATCTAATTTAGAGCAATGGGTTTGAAAGCGCTCACCACTATCGAATATGTATCATTGTGCCCCTTTATCATCTCACAAAGTGCTCCGTTTTTGTGCAATGTCTTATGATGTACGACTATTCAATTATAAAGCTAATATATATGTGATATATTGTTCCCTAGAGAAATTTGGCTGTGCAGTTTCGGAATGTGCTTTGTTATTAATGCTTTGATATCAAGAACTGGTTGATCTGATATATCACATATTGTCCTTATGTTGGCCACATACACGTGGGATCTGGGCACACGGTTTCTGGTTCAAAACCCAAACAAATTTTGTATTTATTTTTTGTTTTGATATGGTCTAAATAAAATATATATAGTGTCATTCCTATGATATATCATAATGTTCTTAAAAACAACTAAATATATTTTAAAACGGTTTCGGCTTAAAAACAAAAACACATATTTTATTTATTTTTGTTTTGATATGGTCTAAATCAAATATATGTATATATAGTGTCAAACCTATTATATATTATAATGTTCTTAAAAACAACTAAAAAAATTATTTTTTAAAGTTTATTTGGGGTTTGAACCCGAAACCGTTTGTCCAGACTCTGGACGTAGGCTAGGACACTACTGCTTACACAGTGCATCATGGAATAGTGCTCGTGTCGTGGTTACTTTATCCGACTTTCAATTTCAGCTTCAGTTTCAGTTTATTTTCATATTCTCGGGAAGCAGATTAGCAACAAGAGATATTCATAACATAACAAATATATACTGAACCGAATTTCTAAACATCCACCTAATAAATTGTGAGTTTAGGGTAACGGGTCTGTGTATTAGTCCAAATATTGGTAGTCTATTGTTATAGTAATACCCTGTCAATTACTACTGTTTCTTAAATGTATTGTATTTGTTTATATATGTATATATGTAACATGTTTTGTGATGTCTTTGCCATATTTCTATCATTGTAAATGGCCAAAGGCAATATAGTTGCTGATTATGCCAATAAATTTGAAACTTGAAACTTGTTATCCACCATACTCTATCAATGTACACTAAGAAAACACCAATTTATTTTCATGGCTGACCAAGCGGAACGGAATATTCGAATCCTAAGTTTTGGCATGAGGACCACGTGCACGGCATGGTGAGTGCTCAATTTGATTGCAATTTATTCTATGTGCGACCCGTAACTGAAAAAAAAACAGAAAATATGGCGAGAATGACCATTGAGGAAAGCGGGCGAGCCGTCGGTATGCTTGATACAGGCACTTCTCTCAGACAGGTATGTTCAGCGTTGTAATTAAATTCGATATTTCAAGTATATTTTGTAATGAATCATACAATGTCATATTTTAATATCATTCTAAATCATTTCCATCGTGTTTCCATGTTGCACGACTTTTCAACAGACGGCATTCTACTATGGTCTTTACTTGTTGATTGTCTTCAACTGTTATACAACATCAGGTGGACGTTTAGAAATTCGGTTCAGTATATATATACAGTACATACATCGACGTGATACATGACGTTTAAATCAATACAGAATGAAACGTTTCTGAAATAAAGACAAATTGTTATACGTATTTTTAACTAAGATAAAGAAGCATAAGTTGCATGAACAACTTTAGTTTATACAAATTTATTTTAACTCGATTGCGAAACAAGTTCTTTCAACTTATATTAATCACTCTCGAGACCTCATTCCTGGTGGAATCCATCGCCACGAGGGAGAGAGAAGAGGCAACGTGGAATTTAAACGCCTTGCCTAAGGGCACAATCGTAACGGCTCCAGCGGGGTTCGATCTCCGGGCATTTCGCACGTGGCGATGGATTCCATCAGGAATGAGGTCTCGAGAGTGATTAATATAAGTTGAAAGAACTTGTATCTAATCTATTGAAACTTAATAAACACGTCAATTGAAGGTAATTAAACTTGATGAAATTGTAGGTGCTTGAGTATTATCATTGATACAGCAGTTATTGTAATCAAAGTGTAGTGATTTCTCTTTGAAGTAAGCATTACCAACTGAGATTGCGCGGTAGTTCACATCAGTGCCGATCTCACTCGTGTATACAAACGTTCATATATCGCTAAATATGTTTAACAACTTCCACATTCTACCACAGACGGATATGTAGTCCAGCGGTTAATACGTTGGACTGGTAATCCAGGGATCGCAGGTTCGATACCCCGTCTGACCCTAATAAAATTAACAGTCTTTCAGATGGGACTTTAAACCGAACCGGGTAAAAGAACCAGAGAAGACTCTGGAATGGGTATCTGTTTGTATCATTGCACTATCCTCCAAACATCTAAAATGACTAATCTCGTCAGGAGGCGGCGCTCATATGGGCAACCGGTAGCGACGATACATAAACGTAAAACACGCACACATTCTCTCTTAGCCAGGTTTTTGAAATCTTACTGGTATTTTATATATAGGATCTTACATGAGCGGTGATTTCATACCATATTTTATGAAACGAGTTTTGGAATGTTGCTATTAAGCGAGCCTTTGGCGAGCTTAATTGCAAAATTCCAAAACGAGTTTCATAAAATTTGGTATGAAATTACCACGAGTGTAATATCCTTTTTATCAGATTACCATGGTAACAACAACCATAAATTTGAATAAAAATACGTTTCTGTTTGCCAATATATTGTTTAGCATAATCACAGTAATGAATCCGTACGCCGTGTGGAGCGCAGTGGATGCGCGCTCGCTTCAGGTGCGAAAGGCCCGGAGTTCGAGCCCCGCTGGAGCCGTTACGATTGTGTCCTTAGGCAAGGCATTTAAATTCCACATGTCTCTTCTCTCTCCCTCGTGGCGATGGATTCCATCAGTAATGAGGTCTCGAGAGTGATTAGTATAAGTTATAAGAACTTGTTTCCCAATCGAGCTAAAATAAATTTGTATAAACTAATCCGTACGCCGTAGTAAATAGTCCCTGATAATCAAACAACTTCACGCAAATAATCGACACAATAATCACTGTATCATGCTAGTGCATATTTAGCATTTATTGATCTACACAGTTGATTTTTCAACAAATAAAGCATGAACACAAACAACATGTATATGTCGAATGTGCATTCCAAGCTGTCAATGTGATGCCGCGACCAATCAGCATCATTCCAGGTGTTATTACACGCGTGGACATATAAGAAAATATGTGATGTGTGTATTACACTACATACACGCACATTTATGTGATAAACCAGTTCATCGACAGATTATCCATATGTCGAACGACAAATATACAATTTGAAACAAAGAGCAATCCACGTCAGCTACTCGTTTGTGTTGTGTTTGTTTTGGATATTTAAGTGGCACCAACAGCGTAGGTCACATGGCGAATCTCCGGCTATTAATGGTGGAGGGAGACCCCGAATTCCACTCCGAGCAGTATTTCAGGCACGGACGGACACTTGGGTAGAACCACCGACCTTCCCCACTCCAGCTCGATAGATTCCTCACTTGAAAGACACATATGCATGTACTCGTTTTATTACCATAGCATATACTAATTTTAAAGTAACATACATTAATTTTTTTTTATTACGTTTATTTATCGTCGCTACCGGTTACCCATATGAGCGACGCCTCCTGAAGATATTAGTCATTTTAGATGTTGGGGGATAGTGCAATGATACAGAGAGAGACCCATTCCAGAGTCTCCTCTGGTTCTTTTACGTGCACGGTGTAAAGCACTGACACGAGACCTC
>CM026399.1:21208768-21261268 GCA_014843695.1 Archivesica marissinica
GTGTGGTGTGGTGTGGTGTGGTGTGGTGTGGTGTGGTGTGGTGTGGTGTGGTGTGGTGTGGTGTGGTGTGGTGTGGTGTGGTGTGGTGTGGTGTGGTGTGGCGTGCGTGCGTTTAAATACTGCTCGGTGGGGCACCCGGCGTCTTCCTTCACAACTGGTGATAAACTTCATTATTTTGTTTGATTGTTCCACATTTAATAATAGTAGAAAACATTTCTTACATCATAAATACATTCAAAATCCAAATATATACAGCTTAGATTATGAATATGAATGTTGAAATAAAAGTTCCGGAATTTATTTATCAAGGAAATCATACTTAAATTTAGAAGATAACTTAAATATTGAGAGAATGTGGTATCAATATTCATATGCAGTAATTGTTGTTGTTAATATTGTTCTCGAGATATTAAGCAAAACATTGACATTCAGAGTGACACTCCCGCAGAAAATTGTGCAAGTAATAATACCTCATATTGTCATGGTTACATGAAATGAGAGAAATACATTGAATTGAAAACGTGTACCAATAATAGATGGATAGCCGCCATATCACCTAACACGTTAATGCCACTTTAAACCCAAAAACATACAATAATAGATGGATAGCCGTCATATCACCTAACCTGTTAATGCCACTTTAAACCCCAAAAACATACAATAATAGATGGATAGCCTCCATATCACCTAACCAGTTAATGCCACTTTAAACCCCAAACACAAACAATAATAGATGTGTAGCCGCCATATCACCTAACCTGTTAATGCCACTTTAAACCCAAAAACATACAATAATAGATGGATAGCCGTCATATCACCTAACCTGTTAATGCCACTTTAAACCCCAAAAACATACAATAATAGATGGATAGCCGCCATATCACCTAACCTGTTAATGCCACTTTAAACCCCAAAAACATACAATAATAGATGGATAGCCGCCATATCACCTAACCTGTTAATGCCACTTTAAACCCCAAAAACATACAATAATAGATGGATAGCCGCCATATCACCTAACCTGTTAATGCCACTTTAAACCCCAAAAACATACAATAATAGATGGATAGCCGCCATATCACCTAACCTGTTAATGCCACTTTAAACCCCAAAAACATACAATAATAGATGGATAGCCGCCATATCACCTAACCTGTTAATGCCACTTTAAACCCCAAAAACATACAATAATAGATGGATAGCCGCCATATCACCTAACCTGTTAATGCCACTTTAAACCCCAAAAACATACAATAATAGATGGATAGCCGCCATATCACCTAACCTGTTAATGCCACTTTAAACCCCAAAAACATACAATAATAGATGGATAGCCGCCATATCACCTAACCTGTTATTGCCACTTTAAACCCCAAAAACATACAATAATAGATGGATAGCCACCATATCACCTAACCAGTTAATGCCACTTTAAACCCCAAACACAAACAATAATAGATGGATAGCCGCCATATCACCTAACCTGTTAATGCCACTTTAAACCCCAAAAACAAACAATAATAGATGGATAGCCGCCATATCACCTAACCTGTTAATGCCACTTTAAACCCCAAAAACATACAATAATAGATGTGTAGCCGCCATATCACCTAACCTGTTAATGCCACTTTAAACCCCAAACACAAACAATAATAGATGTGTAGCCGCCATATCACCTAACCTGTTAATGCCACTTTAAACCCCAAACACAAACAATAATAGATGGATAGCCGCCATATCACCTAACCAGTTAATGCCACTTTAAACCCCAAAAACATACAATAATAGATGGATAGCCGCCATATCACCTAACCAGTTAATGCCACTTTAAACCCCAAAAACATACAATAATAGATGGATAGCCGCCATATCACCTAACCTGTTAATGCCACTTTAAACCCCAAAAACAAACAATAATAGATGGATAGCCACCATATCACCTAACCAGTTAATGCCACTTTAAACCCCAAAAACATACAATAATAGATGGGTAGCCGCCATATCACCTAACCTGTTAATGCCACTTTAAACCACAAAAACATACAATAATAGATGGATAGCCGCCATATCACCTAACCAGTTAATGCCACTTTTAACCCAAAAACAAACAATAATAGATGTGTAGCCGCCATATCACCTAACCTGTTAATGCCACTTTAAACCCAAAAACATACAATAATAGATGGATAGCCGTCATATCACCTAACCTGTTAATGCCACTTTAAACCCCAAAAACATACAATAATAGATGGATAGCCTCCATATCACCTAACCAGTTAATGCCACTTTAAACCCCAAACACAAACAATAATAGATGTGTAGCCGCCATATCACCTAACCTGTTAATGCCACTTTAAACCCAAAAACATACAATAATAGATGGATAGCCGTCATATCACCTAACCTGTTAATGCCACTTTAAACCCCAAAAACATACAATAATAGATGGATAGCCTCCATATCACCTAACCAGTTAATGCCACTTTAAACCCCAAAAACATACAATAATAGATGGAGAGCCGCCATATCACCTAACCTGTTATTGCCACTTTAAACCCCAAAAACATACAATAATAGATGGATAGCCGCCATATCACCTAACCAGTTAATGCCACTTTAAACCCCAAAAACAAACAATAATAGATGGATAGCCGCCATATCACCTAACCTGTTAATGCCACTTTAAACCCCAAACACAAACAATAATAGATGTGTAGCCGCCATATCACCTAACCTGTTAATGCCACTTTAAACCCAAAAACATACAATAATAGATGGATAGCCGTCATATCACCTAACCTGTTAATGCCACTTTAAACCCCAAAAACAAACAATAATAGATGGATAGCCGCCATATCACCTAACCTGTTAATGCCACTTTAAACCCCAAAACATACAATAATAGATGTGTAGCCGCCATATCACCTAACCTGTTAATGCCACTTTAAACCCCAAACACAAACAATAATAGATGTGTAGCCGCCATATCACCTAACCTGTTAATGCCACTTTAAACCCCAAACACAAACAATAATAGATGGATAGCCGCCATATCACCTAACCAGTTAATGCCACTTTAAACCCCAAAAACATACAATAATAGATGGATAGCCGCCATATCACCTAACCAGTTAATGCCACTTTAAACCCCAAAAACATACAATAATAGATGGATAGCCGCCATATCACCTAACCTGTTAATGCCACTTTAAACCCCAAAAACAAACAATAATAGATGGATAGCCACCATATCACCTAACCAGTTAATGCCACTTTAAACCCCAAAAACATACAATAATAGATGGGTAGCCGCCATATCACCTAACCTGTTAATGCCACTTTAAACCACAAAAACATACAATAATAGATGGATAGCCGCCATATCACCTAACCAGTTAATGCCACTTTAAACCCAAAAACAAACAATAATAGATGGATAGCCGCCATATCACCTAACCAGTTAATGCCACTTTAAACCCCTGTGGAAGTCGTGATAGCGCAGTGGATGCGCGTTCGCTTCAGGTGCGAAAGGTCCGGAGTTCGAACCCCGCTGGAGCCGTTACGATTGTGCCCTTAGGCAAGGCATTTAATTTCCACGTTGCCTCTTCTCTCTCCCTCGTGGCGATGGATTCCATCAGGAATGAGATCTCGAGAGTGATTAATATAAGTTATAAGAACTTGTTTCGCAATCGAGCTAAATTAAATTTGTATACATATACATACATTAAACCCCAAAAACATACAATAATAGATGGATAGCCGCCATATCACCTAACCAGTTAATGCCATTTTAAACCCCAAAAACATACAATAATAGATGGATAGCCGCCATATCACCTAACCAGTTAATACCACTTTAAACCCCAAAAACATACAATAATAGATGGATAGCCGCCATATCACCTAACCTGTTAATGCCACTTTAAACCCCAAAAACAAACAATAATAGATGGATAGCCACCATATCACCTAACCTGTTAATGCCACTTTAAACCCCAAAAACATACAATAATAGATGGGATAGCCGCCATATCACCTAACCTGTTAATGCCACTTTAAACCCCAAAAACATACAATAATAGATGGATAGCCGCCATATCACCTAACCTGTTAATGCCACTTTAAACCCCAAAAACGTACAATAATAGATGGGTAGCCGCCATATCACCTAACCTGTTAATGCCACTTTAAACCCCAAAAACATACAATAATAGATGGGATAGCCGCCATATCACCTAACCTGTTAATGCCACTTTAAACCCCAAAAACATACAATAATAGATGGATAGCCGCCATATCACCTAACCTGTTAATGCCACTTTAAACCCCAAAAACATACAATAATAGATGGGTAGCCGCCATATCACCTAACCTGTTAATGCCACTTTAAACCACAAAAACATACAATAATAGATGGATAGCCGTCATATCACCTAACCAGTTAATGCAACTTTAAACCCCAAAAACAAACAATAATAATGGATAGCCGCCATATCACCTAACCAGTTAATGCCACTTTAAACCCCAAAAACATACAATAATAGATGGATAGCCGCCATATCACCTAACCTGTTAATGCCACTTTAAACCCCAAAAACATACAATAATAGATGGATAGCCGCCATATCACCTAACCAGTTAATGCCACTTTAAACCCCAAAAACACACAATATATATATATTTATTCAAATATCATCTATGTACATCATATTTACAGCAACATAGACAACATTTCTACAGTTACTAGATTATGTGGATGGATGTATTTAAGCTGATTTCATCAATATTTTCAAGATAAGTCATATCTGCATATTGTTATATAGATGTATGGTCATTAATTGTTTCATTCCCCTTTTCTACTCTAATAGACACTTCATTATATCATCATATTCCATAACATATTATATACTGAGTCAAAAAAGAAACGATACCAAACTAAAAATGACGTAAAACGGATAAAACCATAGAAAGGTTTAATATATTATTATGTATCAGTACCAGGTATCTTATTGCAACGTCAGCCAACCATAAACACAGGTAAATAAACACCCGATAATCCTGGAACGCCGAATTTCCGATTTGCACGTGCTCCTCAACAAAGACAACTTCCTACACATATACAAATCGGAAAACCGGTTTATTGTACTAGTATTGCATTATCATCGAGGAAACCTTACATACCCATTGTTACCTCTAACAAAATGCCTAGGCTAAACCGCAATCAGAGAATGCGTGTCATTGGCATGATTGACGGCGGTTTACGTCAGCGTGACGTCGCAAATCGACTCGGGGCTACGCGGATCACGATAACACGTCTACTTCGACACTATCGAACACATGGATCGGTGGACGACCGTCCAAGATCTGGTCGACCACGTGTGACGACGCGTGAACAGGACCGTCACATTCGGACGTCACATTTACGTGACCGGTTCCTACCTGCTACGCACACAGCTGCCGTTACTCATGGGATGACCAGCAATCGCATCAGTGCACAAACAGTCAGGAACCGGCTCGGTGAACGTGGCATTCGTGCCTATCGGCCATACGTTGGACCCATCCTGACACGACGTCACCGTGACGTACGGCGGGAATGTACGACGGAACGTGCTCGCTGGACTCGGGTTACAGTGGAATTCGGTGATGTTTAGCGATGAATCGCGGTTCTGTTTGCGTCGAGCGGATGGCAGAGAGCGGATATATCGCAGACGCGGTGAACGTTACGCCGACGCATGTGTACGTCAGGTCAATGTTGAAATTATAGACACATAAACACCAGGTATCGTTTCTTTTTTGACTCAGTATATATAGTTTCTCTACTGTTCAGCTTTAACATTACTATATAATTCCATATATCATCATATTCCATAACATATTATATATAGTTTCTCTACTTTTCAGCATTAACATTACTATATAATTCCATATATCATCATATTCCATAACATATTATATATAGTTTCTCTACTGTTCAGCTTTAACATTACTATATAATTCCATATATCATCATATTCCATAACATATTATATATAGTTTCTCTACTGTTCAGCTTTAACATTACTATATAATTCCATATATCATCATATTCCATAACATATTATATATAGTTTCTCTACTGTTCAGCTTTAACATTACAATACAATTCCAATATGCAGTTTTCACATATATTCCTATCGTTTCGTTTGTATATATGTAATTATATATAGTTTCTCTACTTTTCAGCTTAACATTACTGTCACAAAATGACTCTTGTATTAATGAACACATTATTATAACCCTAAGTCGGGGCCTCATTTTCCCATTTTATAGAAGGGGTTTTCCAATCAAGGTAAACACATCTTCGAAGATCCAGGTATAAGTGGAGTATAAGGGGAGGTATGGTGATCTAAGGGGATCCAATCTTCTTGGATGTTATAGGGGAACTATTTAAAGCGTTTCCTGGATAAAATCGGACAGAGATAACATAATAAGGTTTATTTCTGTGTAACCTATTGTAATAAATCCATATACCAGGGCCTCTATAAACTAGTTTATTTTACATATCACATGATAACGGTAGCACAGGGATTTAGTGAATTGTGAGATTAGCATGGGGCTGAACAACTGTTTAACACAGTAAGAGACCTGACATATTACCATTCACTTCAAACGACACAACACGAACTGACCGTGAGTGGAGCAAACGTTGTGAGAATTTGGTCAGAGCGAAATGCGGATTTGATCACGTAAGTGCAATTTATAGATATTTCTTTTTAAACTCAATTTGGCTACTATTCTCGCTGTATATTTATAGCCAAATTGTGCAAGGAATCTTGACTGTTTTCACCAGCCTACAGAAGGTGGTGTCTTTTGCGTTATAGCTATTCGAGTAAATTATTGCAATGGTTTAGTATATCGTTTACTTTCACTGGAGTGCGAAACAAGTTCAGTATATAGAACGTGGTATGCAGTTTGCATTCACTTGATTACGATCCATTCACTTGATTACGAAACAAGTTCATTATGTAGAACTGACCGGGGTTTCATTCATTGTAAATTAGTAACCAGGTGGTTATTTATACAACTATAGTTCGCCCGATGGCGAAACATGTTCCATTGGAATAAGGAGTCTAAGGCATGTTACTAGGTTGCATACTTTGAATGTAATTACTTTATATTGTTACTTTATATTGTCATGGATGTATAAATGTGAATGTCACTGTGAGAAATCGTCCGTCTGATGTATGAATGGTGCCAGTCCGATACATTATACGGCATCCGTCCGTTATGAACTAATGTAACCATACACCGCGTACAGTGAATAATTAAGGTGTTATGTACACAGCTTACAGTGTACAATTGACGTATTATGTATATACTCATGTATGAGGGAACTTGATTGATATAATGGAACTTTGTCGATGTAATCACATAATTGATAAGATGTCACGAAACTGTATGTATTTACGCGGAAACTGGTGAATTAGTTGCGAAGGGCACTATGAGATAGGAGCTGAGCCTACACCAGGTGGAACCGACTTAGTGAAGTCACAGGTATGGAATACCAATGAACATGCATACTAGATGCTCGTCTTTAATATGACGTACTTATAAAATTGTAGCCGCACGCAACATGGAGTGGAGTGTGAGATGCTAACAGCTGGGGAACTGCCAATGTGTGGATAGCCGTCAAAGGACGTCACCCACGTAATCGCCCAATGAGCGACGACAGACCCACCAGGCTAAGCAACTAACAGTGGAACTGCAGACCGGAACGACCCGGAGTTACCACGTGACCGGACAACCAGGAAACCGGCATAGGAGGTTGGCCCGACACGCTTAAGAGCGAACCAACCCAGATATATGTAAAAACGTTACATCATTGAAATAGTCCGCGAATGATTAAATAAATCGACAAGTGTATAACCAGCAAAGAGAACTAACAACGGAACACGTGAACTTTTCAGGCCGCCAAATGACGTTTCAGTCATTACATCTTGCATCTATATATAGTATTCAGTCATTACATCTTGCATCTATATATAGTATCATCATTCATTTATATGTAAATAAATTGTAGATATTGTACATGGTCTTAGTATTCTACCATAGTGAGTAATCCCCCTTGGATCATCTTGTGTCAATTACTATATAATTCCAATGTGCAATTTCATAGTCCTGGATTTGTATATATGTTAAGGGCCTCGTGGTAGATTAACGTTTGTTAAATGAGTTCTCTCGTAAAATAAACTATTTATCATTGACGTATGCACATTATGTGTTGTAATACAAAGGCCATATAATCATTATTATTAACTCTTTCACCACCAATGTCGCATAAAAGCGACTTTGTAAAAAAGTAGAGAACCCGATCTGACAGAACAGAACATGCCGTCTGATCAGGCTATATGCTTATTGCTCTTCAGACAGTGGAGCTGAAGCACCTGTCCGAATAGCAAACAACATAGATCCTGATCAGACGCGGCGTTACGCTATGCTATGCGATGCTATGCTATGCTATGCGATGCTATGCTATGATATGCGATGCGATGATATGCTATGCTATGCTATGCGACGCGATGATATGATATGCTTTGCTATGCGACGCGATGCTATGCTATGCTATGCTACTCTACGCTATGCTATGCTATACTACTCTTACGCTATGCTATGCTATGCGACGCGATGCTATGCGACGCGATGCTATGCTATGCTACTCTACGCTATGCTATGCTATACTACTCTACGCTACGCTATGCGATGCTATGCTATGCTACGCTACGCTATGCTACGCGACGCGATGCTATGCTACGCTACGCTACGCGATGCGATGCTACGCTACGCTACGCTACGCTACGCTATGCTATGCTATGCTATGCTATGCTATGCTATGCTACGCTATGCCTACGCTATGCATAAAAACACGCTGGACTGGTAATCCATGGATCGCAGGTTCGATCCCCCGTCTGACCCTAATAAAATTAACAGTTTTGCAGATGGGACGTTAAACCGAGGTCTCGTGTCGGTGCTTTACACCGTGCACGTAAGAGAACCAGAGTATACTCTGGAATAGGTCTCTGTCTCTATCATTGCACTATCCTCCAAATATCTAAAATGATTAATCTCTTCAGGAGGCGTCGCTCATATGGGCAACCGGCAGCGACAATAAATAAACGTAAAACACACACACATTCCAACACTCCAGATTAGCCGAGAATCTTTGCCAGTTGCTGTTTTACAGCAGCCGTCATAGTGTGATGAGATGTGCTTTGTTATTAGATGACCTACGAAATGTACGTGTAGCATTTTATGAGAAGTAATATCATTAGATCCACTGTCATCTACCTGCATCCGTCGGTCCAGTGGATTGATCCTGTTTGGCGGATAACAATATGATCCTAGTGGCGATCACCCGCTATGACCGAATACCCGAACACAGTGTACACTACAGTGAAACCTGTCTTAAGCAGCCAGTCAAGGCAATCACAGAAAGTGGCTGCTTAGCACAGGTGACTGTTTAATAGAGGTCAAATGTATAACAAAACAACAGATTGGGAGTCTTGAAACTGGCTGCTTAATAGAGGTGACCACTAACACAGGTTTGACTGTGTTTACAATTTTGTAAATATATATCTCTATGAATGTTCTTCCTGGTTATGACCGAGTTGATGGGGTGTGCCTGTTTTGTCGTTTGCTGGTCACGTGGTAACTCCCGCTACCACCGGGTTAGCAGCTACAATAGTCCACGTTCCCAATGCCGGTGCGTATATCCGTCGTTGCCCATGAAGCGATTATGCGGATAAAGTTTAACCCGGAGAAAACCCAGTTGTCCGAGCTTACGACCACCGTACAATCTCACATATTTCCCGGTCCCGAGGATCGAACCTGGGTTGCATTGGTGAGAAGCGAGCGTGCTAACCAGTACACTACTCGGATAGCGTCCTTCAGCTGTTGGTATACTCATGTGTAGTATCTATTCACCTCCTACGGTTGCTAGAGGCATCCTATGTCTAGTTCACAAATTGTAGTATCTATTCACCTCCTACGGTTGCTAGAGGCATCCTATGTCTAGTTCACAAATTGTAGTATCAATTTATACACCCGCTAGACATTCAAATCTCCAGCATATAGTGATTGCTTATATGCATCAATGATATAATTTATATCTTTGAATGCTCAGTCCGGCCATAGAATAGACTACAAGCACCAACATGTATAGGGTCAGTACAGGAGTCACTCTATACTGTCTCACATCTCATATTCGTAGATGTTTGAATATATGTGATGTATAATATATCATGTATATAATGTATCCTAATCTATGGCCGGGCTGAGCATGCAAATAATATTATACATCAAACATATTCATACATCTACGAATATGAGATGTGAGACAGTATAGAGTGACTCCTGTACTGACCCTACACATTTTGGTGCGTGTAGCCTAATCTATGGCTGGGCTGAGCATTCAAATCGTATTATTAACACACACAACTTAATCACCTTAGTTTATAATATATGCATGTTAACTAAACCTCTTAGTACGCTCGCCCACATGGTTCGCCGGAGGCGAGGATAAATAAGCTCAATCATCATCACCATGTATCTTTGAGTAGTGGGCCAACTTACAACTAGGTTACTAGGAAGTTCCAATATACATTACTATAACTATATGCACAGTAATGCAGTCAACACATGTACCGTACGCATACCGTTCCGGTTAGCGGAAGGTTGCATTAGCCTATAGCGGATGGGTATCATTTATCGGACGGATGCCGTGTCACATATCGGACCAGTGACGTATCATTTATCGGACGGATGCCGTGTCACATATCGGACCAGTGATGTATCATATATCGGACGGATGCCGTGTCACATATCGGACCAGTGATGTGTCATTTATCGGACGGATGCCGTGTCACATATCGGACCAGTGACGTGTCATTTATCGGACGGATGCCGTGTCACATATCGGACCAGTGACGTGTCATTTATCGGACGGATGCCGTGTCACATATCGGACCAGTGATGTATCATATATCGGACGGATGCCGTGTCACATATCGGACCAGTGACGTGTCATTTATCGGACGGATGCCGTGTCACATATCGGACCAGTGATGTATCATATATCGGACGGATGCCGTGTCACATATCGGACCAGTGACGTGTCATTTATCGGACGGATGCCGTGTCACATATCGGACCAGTGACGTATCATATATCGGACGGATGCCGTGTCACATATCGGACCAGTGACGTGTCATTTATCGGACGGATGCCGTGTCACATATCGGACCAGTGATGTATCATATATCGGACGGATGCCGTGTCACATATCGGACCAGTGACGTGTCATATATCGGACGGATGCCGTGTCACATATCGGACCAGTGACGTGTCATTTATCGGACGGATGCCGTGTCACATATCGGACCAGTGACGTGTCATTTATCGGACGGATGCCGTGTCACATATCGGACCAGTGACGTGTCATTTATCGGACGGATGCCGTGTCACATATCGGACCAGTGACGTGTCATTTATCGGACGGATGCCGTGTCACATATCGGACCAGTGACGTGTCATTTATCGGACGGATGCCGTGTCACATATCGGACCAATGACGTGTCATATACCGGACGGATGCCGTGTCACATATCGGACCAGTGACGTGTCATATATCGGACGGATGCCGTGTCACATATCGGACCAGTGATGTATCATATATCGGACGGATGCCGTGTCACATATCGGACCAGTGACGTGTCATTTATCGGACGGATGCCGTATCACATATCGGACCAGTGATGTATCATATATCGGACGGATGCCGTGTCACATATCGGACCAGTGGCGTGTCATATATCGGACGGATGCCGTGTCACATATCGGACCAGTGACGTGTCATTTATCGGACGGATGCCGTGTCACATATCGGACCAGTGATGTATCATATATCGGACGGATGCCGTGTCACATATCGGACCAGTGACGTGTCATATATCGGACGGATGCCGTGTCACATATCGGACCAGTGATGTATCATATATCGGACGGATGCCGTGTCACATATCGGACCAGTGATGTATCATATATCGGATGGGTGCCGTATCATGCCGTTACACTTATCTCGTATATAAACATGACAATACAAAGCTAATACATTCATCTCCTGGTCGATCTCCTCACGACGTGCACTTCGTGACCGGGGCACATTCCGCAGCAGCAGCGTAGGATTCTGGGATCTTCTGGTCGTCGATCTTGTGAAGGGGAGTCTCGCCAGCATGTGGATCCATGGCTACAGCACATCAGGACAGATCCACCAGCTCTTCTAGATAGTGGTCACTCTAGATAGTGATATTTTGGCACTATATCTTCACCGGCTTTTTTCGACACTTTCTCTTCCTTCTTTTACTTCTCCGGCGGATAGACGAGACGGCGGACCTGAGGGAGCGGCAACAGTCGTGGATCCACGCTCCCCCGAGCTACACCGGAGTTTAATAGACTCGTTTGCGACAATCGACGACCAGATGTCTAACTGTCAGATCCGTATTAATGCTGCTGCGGGGTGACCAACAGTGAGGAGTGTGGCCCTACAAAGGACCACGTACAGACCAGGCCTTGTCAACCTGGCCGACACAGAAAGAAGTAACCACCTGATGACGTCTTCATAAGCCACACAGAATACAGAACCTTCAGAGAATACCGAACTAATCAACGTAGCAGAACAGGAATAATCATCATAGAAGCATAGGAATAATCATCACAGAACACGTATAATCATCATCGAATAACCACCACAGAAGAATCACCTTAGGACAAGAAGAATCACCTTAGACAAGAAGAATCACCTTAGGACATAACCATCTTAGAAAATACAGTCGCCCAAATGCATTTATGCGGTGGCGACTATAAACAAAATTACAAAGAAGAGCTAATACATTCAATGTAACACTGTAACACGACGTCGACTCCCCATTCATTCAGAAGCAACACCTTCAATAATTTAAAATGAACGTAGCCGGGTCAATAATGTCTACAACAAGTTAAGAAAACTAATGACAAAACCGTCTGTACAATTATTAATGCAGAGAAACATTGCATAATTTAGCATTTATAATGACATTGAACATCGTATCCAATACAGAATGCAAGTGGAAGTCGTGATAGCACAGTGGATGCGCGTTCACTTCAGGTGCGAAAGGTCCGGAGTTCGAGCCCCACTGGAGCCGTTACGACTGTGCCCTTAGGCAAGGCATTTAAATTCCACGTTGTCTCTTCTATATCCCTCGTGGCGATGGATTCCGAACCTTTCGCACCTGGAGTGCATCCAAACAAGCTGCATACGGCGTCAAACAAGAATGACAATGTTTTAAGATTCTAATATGTCATTCCCCCATGATTTATCATTAATATACTACACAGGTAATACAGGTACATTATATTGCGATGTTTACATCCATTTGAAGTCCTAATGGGTTTTTCTTTGAACTCCTAGTTGGAACATCTTTCATATATAGGTTTAATGACCGGATTATGTTACATGAATACATTCCAATTAGCAGGAAGCGCAAAGACACGATATGGATTACCTATTAGAGGGTTTTCGCTGTAAAGAAAGCTTACCAACAGAGAATATGAAATGTCTGCAATTTAGTTGTAGATGATTTAATAGACTACGTCATACATTGCATTTTCTGAAGGTTTCAAGACTGTCTATGGCCATATATGGTACAAAGATTGTGTTGTTTCGTTTCAATGAATAGAAACGTGACATTATTAATGCACTGCGCGATGCCATTAACAAAGAAATAGAAACGCGTGCGATTTGTGACGTCAAACAACAACATTTAACCAATCAACAACGTCGCAGCGGTCACTGCGGGATGAAAAAGGGCTCAACATTTCTATACAAATTTATTTTAGCTCGATTGCAAAACAAGTTCTTACAACTTATATCTCGAGACCTCATTCCTGATGTAATCCATCGCCACGAGGGAGAGAGATGAGACAATGTGGAATTTAAATGTCTTGCCTAGGGGCAATCAACAAACAATCAATATTAATCACTCTCGATACCTCAATCCTGATGGATTCCATCGCCACGAGAGAGAAGAGGCAACGTGGAATTTAAATGCCTTGCCTAAGGGCACAATCGTAACGGCTCCAGTGGGGCTCGAACTCCGGACCTTTCGAACCTGAAGTGAACGCGCATCCACTGCGCTATCTTAGAGACCTCAGTATGTTTCATTTATGTCAATGCACTAGTTGTGCCTAGACATGTTTTACTTGCTAGGCTTTTCTGACATAAACGGTCAACCACTACGTAGCAATGTATGTGATGCGCCTTGCTCAGTGATACTACATAAGTGCCCTGACCTACTAGTAGATGTAGCAGACGTCATCGCGTGTAGCCGACTGCTTGTGTATTTATGCTCTTCCTAAATAAATATACAGATAGATAGATCCGGTAATAATGTATACAATAGTTGACAAGACATGCCTCATTATCGTATCGTTCGACACACAGTCTTACATATGTGACACATGGATTCATTTGGGCGGTTGCATGTTTAAGAACTTGCATCAGCTTTGTGTGGGTTTTGTACCTCATTGTTACGATGGCGAGACATGAAATTGCATGTTTAGATCAAACAAATAATATATTTTGACACCTAAAATAAACTGTACACTTACCTTAGAGGTAAAATGTATATCCTTTTAGAAAGAAATATAGGCAACTGTGGTATCAGCATGTGCGAAATGTAGGGTGAATTAGTGCAATGTGTGAATGATTGCTTTCTTCACTCAGATAGTACAGTCGATAATTCTAAAAAAATAAAGAAAAAGTAACGCTCCATATTAAAGTTAACAGTTTTGTATTGTGTCAGTATATACTAACCCTAATAATAAAGTATCCACGACATAATATATACACAAAGACAAAAGTTAAGCACCCCTGGATATTTTGGATGATTTTCCCCCTCTGATTATTCGAAATAGTTAAAGAAGGTACAATTATAGGAAGAGTAGGGTTTGCACGATACGTTGTAACCAGTGATGTGTGACAGTTGTGATTACATCGCTTGTGACATGCACGTGCAGCATGCTACCCTCGAGGATCACAAAAAGCAGTATGGACCAACTGTATTTGTGGGTATTTAGCGTAGTGCGAAACGGGCATTTCAGCATAATCATTGAACATGGCACGGACACGAGTGTCAATGGAGATTAGGAATCAGGTTATTGGTATGCATTCCGCAGGAATGTCCTTTAAGGCGATAGGACGAAATCTGGGCTACCATTACACTGTTGTTAGCCGCTTAGTCCGGAAGCATGCGCAGACCGGAAGTGCAATGGACCGTCCAAGGTCGGGAAGACCTACTGTCACTATACCGCGAGAAGACAGGGATCTGATACTTGGTCGCCGAGAACCCTTCAGTACAAATCCTCAGATGAGAAGACTGTGGTTACCAAATCGACCCATCAGCACCACAACAGTCCGTAATCGTCTCAAAGCGGCAGGATTAAAGACCAGAAGAGTCATTAAACGTCTCTTGTTAAGAGACCGCCATAAACGTGCACGTTTGGCATGGTGTTTGGCCAGACGAGACTGGAATCTGAGGACCTGGAGGAAAATTCATTGGTCAGACGAAATTCGATTTTTACTGCACGTTACTGATGGACGTAGACGTATTTGGAGACACAAGAACACAGCTTATACCCCCAGGAACATGCATCCAACTGTTGCGTATGGAGGTGGCTCTGTTATGGTGTGGGGATGCCTGTCCCATGATTGCAAGCTGGATTTGGTCACCATCAGGGGCAACTTAACCGGAGCTCAGTACATCCGTGACGTCCTACAGCCAGTCGTTGTCCCACATTTCGACAACCACCCACTTGCTACACAACCTCAGTACATGGACGACAACGCCAGGCCTCACAGATCACGTGTCGTAGTGGATTTCATGAGGACCAATGCAGTGACAACTCTACCCTGGCCAGCGGTAAGCCCAGATCTGAATCCACTGGAGCATGTGTGGGACATTATAGGGCGGCGAATGCAGGCACGGAGCCCCCCAGTACAGATGTTAGACCAGTTGGAAGCAGTTATGCATGGTGAATGGATGTTATTGACCCGAGAACAGACCCGACGTTTGACTGGAAGCATGATACGTAGGGTGGAGAGTGTCATCCGGGTACGTGGCGGGCCCACCAGGTACTAATTATTCTTACTGAAGACGTACTCTAATGTCTTCGAAGAACATATTTATGTGACAATAGCAATGTTAACGCTCTTTCTGGGACTTGTCCATCCACACTTTTGAGGTCTGTGTGACATGGTAAAAACAGTACTTGTGATAACATGATGTAATCTCTATTAAAATATCACATGATGTAATCTCTATTAAATTACAATCACAGCTAGCCATTGTTGAGTTTTAGTCTTGCCAGATGATTGTTCTTTCAGATGGCATTACCCTTTTCGAGTAGTTCAGGGCTAATACGGATTATACATGCTTTTGCCATTGGACATTGTGAAAATATCCGGGGGTGCTTAACTTTTTTCTTTGTGTATAGATATATAATAGCCTACGGATACCAAATCAATTCAATTCAAATATAATAGCCTACTGATACCAATGATTGAATATTTGATTTCCTAAAAGAGCATAGAGTTGATTACATTCCAAAATGTAACTGATGGATTTGTTTGTTTGTTTGTTTGTTTTTTTATTTAAAGTCGCGCACACAGCTTAGGTAATGGGACGACGGTTCCGCTGTTAATGCTTTATGCAATACCCCTGGTGCCCGATCTGTATTGCAAGTAGAACCACAGACATCCCGCAAGCTAGCTAGGTAACTTCTTCATGCGCTATCATTCTACATCGCCCAGTTGGAATTCGAACCTACAACGGTGAGGGGTAAGTGATTTGAAGTCAACTACCGTAACCACTCGGCCACGGAGGTCAACTCAATTGGTGGAAAACAGGAAGTCACCTACCTAAGGCCGAGCCTATGAAACGCTACGGCATATTGTCACGATGACAGGCATTGCATCTGGTACTGTGTGGTGTTCTTGGCTGTGGATGGGCTGACCCCTTTGAGATGGTACGGTGGTCGCCAGATCGGACAGGTGAGTTTTTTTCTCCCGATACTCCGGTTTCCTCCCACACGAATTACCACATAAACGCTTTCATCCGCGCCAACGAGAGTGATTAATATAAGTAGTTAAAACTTGCTTCGCAATCATTGTAAAGTAAATAAAGTTTCAAAAAAACGTTGTCATATTTCAGCACGTATATCAGGCTTAAACGTGGTTCACTCGTAAACAAATAATAATCACCTTGGATACTTAGAGAATAGACTAATGTTGGGGTTCATTGGATTATGAACGTCGATCACATGGGCTTGAACCGCTACAGTACAATTGTAAATATATATATATTAAAACAGAAAGATGCTGTAGCTCAGTGGTAAGAACGGTGTATGCCATTGTGTGTGTCTTCAGTTCGAGTGTTTCTCAGGGAAATATTTATATATATTTACGAGTATCATATATTTTCTTTTCAGTTAATTATTCGAAGCTGGGGAGCTAAAACTGTAATTGTTTTAATCTATCCACGAATCGTTCGAACGATACCGTCATGAAAATATTACATTTCACGAATCAAACTAAACGGAAAGTGTGTACTATATCGCGATTACTGAACATGTCGTAGACGGCTTTGTAATTGCAGTGATTGGTGAAGACATATTAATACAGTCAGCTAATGCGCGGCCCACTCAGACACAGGTACAGCTTTCCAATGAATGTATAGAAAATGCATTGAAATCACATAAAAGAGATTTTCAACTTGTCGTACTCTCTACAGGCCCGGCTGTTGGCCTCATTCGGTCCCCAAAGGTGCCATTTTAAACAGCACAATATATACCCCAATAAACGCACACATGTTGACTTTATTTCTTAAATATTCATATTATGTACTTATTTGCCTAGTGCACAATAGATTGCCTAGTGCACACTAGATTGCCTAGTGCACAATAGATTGCCTAGTGCACAATAGATTGCCTAGTGCACAATAGATTGCCTAGTGCACAATAGATTGCCTAGTGCACAATAGATTGCCTAGTGCACAATATATTGCCTAGTGCACAATAGATTGCCTAGTGCACACTAGATTGCCTAGTGCACAATAGATTGCCTAGTGCACAATATATTGACATTACTAGTGCACAATAGATTGCCTAGTGCACAATAGATTGCCTAGTGCACAATAGATTGCCTAGTGCACAATAGATTGCCTAGTGCACAATAGATTGACATTACTAGTGCACAATAGATTGACATTACTAGTGCACAATAGATTGACATTACTAGTGCACAATAGATTGCCTAGTGCACAATAGATTGACATTACTAGTGCACAATAGATTGATATTACTAGTGCACAATAGATTGACATTACTAGTGCACAATAGATTGACATTACTAGTGCACAATAGATTGACATTATACTTTTTAATGTGAAAAAACTCAAAATATCTCAAACACATATTAATTTAAGTTTATTTAAAGTCGCTATTAGTTGTCCATTTGAGCGATGGGCAGTTTACCTAAGAACACCTTTCCTTGCCAGGTTCCAGCACCAGTACTTGGTGCAACAACCTACTTAAGAAACTGCCAATTGTTTCATATAAAGAGACACGGTCTGAGCGGGGCTCGAACCCGTGACCATCAGTGACAATAGGTTACAGTCAGCGACCTTAACCACTCGAGCATGGTGGTTATAAAACTGTTCTCAACTCTGAAGCTCGGTCTCAAACTTCTGATTGGCTGAGCAAATATTAAATCTCAAATTCCGCCCAATCATATCAATTGAGTTAAAGATTTGAGAAAGTTTCATAATATCTCACCCTGTATTAATCTCATCAGTTCAGCATATAACAAAGATCAATCATAATTAATAAAAAAAAACATTTAAAAGTTTAAACTTTAATTATAAGCATTGGTATGGGACAATTGTAAAACGTATCACGAACATATCCGCAATCATTCTTCAAAGGCATGGCATTATCAGTCTTAAACGCCAAATCAATGGCTTATTGATGCAACTGTCTCCACTTAACATTACGCTATCAGGGTTATCGATTTGCCAGTCGCACGGATGTTGTTACACTCACATCCGAAGCTACATGTATAGCTCTATCTGTTCAGGAATATTGTCATATCATTTGGAACATAGGGAACACGAACAACACTTGAAGGAAGCAACATAATCCCGGATGACCAAATTCATCCCGGCGAGTGTTGTAGATGTACAAAGTGCTATCCGATTAGCGCGCTCGCTTCTCACCAATGCAACTCGGGTTCGATCCTCGGACATGTACCGTATGTGAGATGGTACGGTAGTCGCCAGCTCGGACAGGTGGGTTTACTCGGAGTACTCCGGTTACCTCCCGCACGAATAACCACATTTACGCTTTCTTTTGTACATACGAGAGTGATTAATATAAGGTGTTAAAACTTGCTTTGCAATTGTTGTAAAATAAATAAAGTTTAAGCTTACAAAGTGCATATTTATGCTCAAAACTGACGAACATATGCTGTTACACGATTTATTTGACAGTCGGCAACATTCAGGACATATAATGCATAATAGCACACGTGAACATGATGATTTGAGTATCGCCAATACTATTAGAATATATTAAACTAAACCTTGGATTTTCCCTTTCGAGTTGATAACTTGATAGGTTACACGAGTGTCGTATCTGTGACGTGCGATTGCAGTATGGGAAGTCAAGGAGTGTAGTCGGCATTGTAGCAGATATTCAAATCTCGTCGTAGTAAAGTAGTCGAAATTACGTATTTGATGTGTTCAGAGCTGTGTTTGACGGAGATGAAAGTGTCACACTTAATTGAATACACAGATGTAAATGTCAAAGAGTATGTGTCTGAGAACTGGTAGTATAACATAAATGTTGCCGATCGTAGCGTAACGATCTCCTGTCCCTTGAGACCTTCTCCTCCTGTTACCATTAAAACAGTCAGACTGGTCAGAAATGAACAATTATTAAGGTTCTGACACAAGTCCACAATAAAAATGAGAGCAGTACTATTGAGACATTCCATACTGACGTTCTATACGTCTGACTATCTATGAAAGGAAATGTAACTGGCAGAGTTGTTCTATGATGAACTTTCTGTGAGAATTCATTCTCCTGAAATTAGAAAAACATACTGCTGTCTCCTGTGGCTTTATATGTGTCGCTGAAGGAGAACTTTATACGACAGTTAAATGATTACAACTCTGATTTACAGCTAGTTTATACACATTTATTTTAGCTCGATTGTGAAACAAGTTTTTACAACTTATATTAATCACTCACGAGACCTCATTCCTGATGTAATCCATCGCCACGAGGGAGAGAGATGAGACAATGTGGAATTAAAATGTCTTGCCTAGGGGCACAATCGTAACGGTTCCAGCGGGACTCGAACTACTCGTGGACTGAAGCGAAAGCCGCTATCACTGCGATATCACTGCTCTATCACTGCGCTATCACTGCTCTATCAATGCGCTATCACTGCGCTATCACTGCTCTATCACTGCGCTATCACTGCGCTATCACTGCTCTATCAATGCGCTATCACTGCGCTATCACTGCTCTATCACTGCGCTATCACTGCGCTATCACTGCTCTATCACTGCGCTATCACTGCTCTATCACTGCGGTATCCCTGCTCTATCACTGCGCTATCACTACTCTATCACTGCTCTACCACTGCGCTATCACTACTCTACCACTGCGCTACCACGGCGCTATCACGAATACTGATTTACAGTTAAGCTATATTACAGTCCTGAATACACATATTGATGGTTTGTAACTGAATACACATTACATATAAACCAGGCTGGCAAACATACCATATCGTGCAAGCATATTTAAAAATGAAAATGTGTAACATGTATCAATACTGAGCAATTCTGTGCCAAGTGCTGTGTTCCAAACTCGATTCCTACCTTCATGCTTTGGAGTAACGTTCACATTCCAGGACCGGCTTCTAACTTCTAAATGTTCTACAAGGGTACAATCGGGTATGATGCAATCACATCCTAGTTTAGTTTATATAAATGTGTTCGATTGCTAAACCAGGGTTTACAACGTTAGATTAATCGCTCTCAAGACCTCATTCCCGATTGAATCCATGGCCACGAATGGGAGAGAATAGGCAACATGGAATTTAAATGCCTCACCTAAGGGTATGATCGAATCCGCTACAGCTGGGCGAGAACTCCAGGATTTTCGCACCTGAAACGAGTTCCACATCATATAATTTTATGCATTCCATATTGTACAATATACCAAGTATCATTGCACATCCTGATCAACACCAGCATCAAAAGGGTACAACAATTGAATACTGGCATCAAGCCACTGCACCAATCTTCTAGTATACAAGCGCATGTGCATGATGAACTATATATTAATGCGATCAGACAACTAGTTCCCGCAAATTTTAAATGTTCAATCAGGACAATCTTGTTCTGGTTCAATACATAGTGTTCTATATATCACATAACCAAATTGTATTTGTTTATGGGAGGTTTCGCGTTACAGGGTCACGTGGTTATAGGGGCGGAGCGATATGGCAATTGACGACTGGTTAATTGAGGTACTGTCTGGGTCAGAACGTCAGAAACTGTAGAAGTACTGCAAAGCAACATCTGAGTACTGGGAATCTGACATATTCGGGATCTCCATGACCGATTGGCTTAGTCTGTTGTGGGGGTTATAGTCACATCAACAGCTTGGTAGTCGTGATAGCGCAGTGTAGTACGTTCGTTTCAGGTGCGAAAGGCCCGGAGATCGAGCCGTTACAGTGTGCCCGTATGCAAGGCTTTTAAATTCCACGTTACCTCTTCTCTCTACCTCGTGGCGAGGGATACCATCAGGAATGTTGTCTCGAGAGTGAATAATATAACTTGTTTCGCAATTGAGCTCAAATAAATTGTATAAACTAAACAGCTTAGGACATATGGTGATCTTCCAGCTAGTATTGGTGGAGAAAGAAACCGGACCCGTTTCCGAACACTATTTAAGACACGGGTGGTCAACCGGGTAGAACCTCAGATATCCCACAAGCCAGCTGGGTAGTGTCCTCACTTGAAATATGTTTACACTCGCAATGGGATTCCAACCTACAGCGGTACTATCAAGTGAGTCGAGGTCAGCAACCTGACCCACTCGGGCCACCTTCTAAAACAACACGTTGGGCCAATACTTTTGTATTCTACCAGCTGAATCATTTTGACACGCCAACTGAGTAGTTTTAATATCTAGTATATAAACACAAATAAAACAACAAACTGGTACTTTACAAGATCAATATTTATTGCTGATGTCAAACATCAGTATTTAAATGAATCAATGTTACAGACGGGGAGAGGCAGGCAGGCAGCTGCATCGCACTAAGTCACTTCCTAGAAGCACCACAATATGCAGTAATATAAACCAATATAGTAGAGGATATAAAGAACGCACACTTCGGATAAGTGTGTGTTTTACAAGAAAAAACAATAACTATATCAATATTTATAGTTGTTCAGTTTGTGTTTTGTAATAAAGATGTGATATATCTTTGATGGAATCCTTATTTCGTGTTCATGTAATAATAATCATAATCATTGTGGAAGTCGTGATAGCGCTGTGGAAGTCGTGATAGCGCAGTGGAAGTCGTGATAGCGCTGTGGATGCGCGTTCGCTTCAGGTGCGAAAGGTCCGCAGTTCGAGCCCCGCTGGAGCCTTTACGATTGTGCCCTAAGGCAAGGCATTTAATTTCCACGTTGCCTCTTCTCTCTCCCTCGTGGCGATGGATTCCAACAGGAATGAGGTCTCGAGAGTGATTAATATAAGTTGTAAGAACTTGTTTCACAATCGAGCTAAAATAAATGTGTATAAACTAATAATCATATAATGTAGGTGTGCGTTTTCTATGTCCTCTTATATATATATATATACTACTGTTGCTGTATGACATGTATGTCTTATAAACCCATATCTAATACGAAATAGGCACTACTTATCAACGTGGAAAGCCAAACTCAATTACTGAACTAGACATCATAGAAGGAATACAATTACACCCCTGTGACAGGTTTAACATCTAAGGGAGATACATAGATGGACTGACGACAAACATTGTGCTTTTCTTGCAAACGTTAACATTATTTAGTTTAGACAAATTAATATTAGCTCGATTGCGAAACAAGTTCTTACAACTCATATTAATCACACTCGCGACCACATTCCTGATGGACTCCATCGCCACGAGGGAGAGAGAAGAGGCAATGTGGAATTTAAATGCCTTGCCTAAGTGCACAATCGTAGCGGCTCCAGCGGGGCTTGAACTCCGGACCTTTCGCACCTGAAGTGAACGCGCATCCACTGCGCTATTACGACTTCCATGAAATGAAATAATTCTAAATATCAACGATAAATAATTATAATAATAAGCTCTTGATAAATTATGTAATAGATCATAAAGCGTCTGTAAATTGTGATCATTAAATGCATAAACAAGTCCATTACGGTGATATCGTGTCGTTTATGAATTGTTATAATTGACTGGTCCGTGAACATTTATTTGTCAGTATTGTAAAGTTGGACAATTGATTTTTATGTTCTTTTGCATGTATACTTTGCATACACATGTCTCATATATCTTATTTAAAGGCGGTAAAAGGCCGTCTCAGGCCCGTATAAAGAAGGAGAAGAATTATATACTAGTATACTTTGATATATGTGTAATGTATACATTGTTCAAACTGCATAATATTGGGACATAAAATATGTTTAAACTAATTAATATGCTGAAAAACACTGTGCACACTATCTGCCATCGATACTGTCACATATGTAACCTATATGTACTATAAACCCATATCTATAAATAGATACGCTCACAGCACTGTACATCATGTATACCATTGATGTTGTTTGGTATAATTATATGTTCAATAAACCCATATCTATAAATAGTTATGCTCTACACTGTACATCCTGTATAGCCTACCATTGATGTTGTTTGGTATAATTATATGTTCAATAAACCCATATCTATAAATAGTCATGCTCTACACTGTACATCATGTATACCATTGTTGTGTTTGGTATAATTATATGTTCAATAAACCCATATCTATAAATAGTATGCTCTACCTGTACATCCTGTATAGCCTACCATTGATGTTGTTTGGTATATTATTTTCAATAAACCCATATCTTAAATAGTCTGCTTACACTGTACATAGTATACCATTGTTGCTGTTTGGTATAATTATATGTTCAATAAACCCATATCTATAAATAGTTATGCTCTACACTGTACATCCTGTATAGCCTACCATTGATGTTGTTTGGTATAATTATATGTTCAATAAACCCATATCTATAAATAGTCATGCTCTACACTGTACATCATGTATACCATTGATGTTGTTTGGTATAATTATATGTTCAATAAACCCATATCTATAAATAGCTAGGCTCTACGCTGTACATCCTATATAGCCTACCATTGATGTTGTTTGGTATATATGTTCAATAAACCCATATCTATAAATAGTTATGCTCTCATTTTGTTATAACTGGATTGTAATATTTTGTTTCCTGAACAAATTAATTACTTTTGTTACTTTTATGTTGTTGGTTTATAGGTTTTACAACAAGTTACGCCATCTTTATAAATTAGGAATCTATAATGGCTTGTATATATAAAGTGCATTTACTGTGATTGGTTGCTCACGATCAAAGTTTCCCAAGTCAATCAATCATATCACTTGGTCTTGAGTATGAGATCAAAGCGAATTTAATATTAGTATAACCACGGCTCCCGCTTCGATAAAAACATTTTATTTTGTCTGGCGTAGAGTTATAAAACATTGCCATGCTCGCAGATTCAATCGAGTGTTCTGATTGGTTTGCTTAATACATACATAAAATTCGTCCACTAATATCGCTAGCTATTCAATGTTCATCCAATGGTCAGCTGTTTACGTAAGGAGCAACATTTTACCTATTGGTTGCGTGAACATATTCGAACTAATTATATTGATCGATACAAAAAGTGTATTTTAGATTCATAGATGCAACTCCTACCCAATCAGCGATTAGTGGTCCAGTGGTTAGCACGTTGGTCTTGTAATGCACGGGTCATACGTTTGATCGCCCGCTATACCATAATCTTTCGGATGAGACTTCGAAACGTGGTCTCATGTTGGTGCTTCACACCGTGCACGTATAAGGAATGGGTGTCTATTTGTATCATTGCACTAAAATGACTAATCTCTTCAGGAGGCGTCGCTCATATGGGCTACCGGTAGCGACGATAAATAAACCTAAAATACACACAAACTGAACATGGTCAATCTGTGATGACCGATTGGAAATAACGCACTGTTGACTAATTGATGTTGGAGTTGTGTCTAAAGAAATTATAAATATACACTTATGATTTAGCCAAGTCTGAAATATTTAAAAATAAAATCATTCATTATAAATCTTGAAATTCCTTTACAATTCGGAGAAATTAACGTAGATGACCGTTTATTTTAAACAACTGAATCAATCCAAAATAGATAATCGCCATCTACTGGCCAAATATAATCCGCTGACAAGTATTTAAAACTTACAGAACAGAAAAAATATTGTTAAATCTAAGCCACTGTGGTCGTGACATTTCACTTAACTAAACTAATATCATCAGAATTCATGTACTGACAAATATCTGTAAGCTTTAAATATTTGAAGATATTGAATGATGATTGTCAGAAACGAATATTTTCACAGATGAATGGATGCATTTATAAATAGACGGATATAGCAGACACGTGTCTCTCAACATAAATACACGTCCATTTTTAATAAGAGTTTTAACGTCCGCCTCCGTGGTCGAGTGGTTAAACTCTTGTATACCAATGTAGCCTATCATCACTGATGATCACTAGTTCGAGCCCTCTCCGACCGTGTCTCATTTATATGAAACAGTTGGCAGTTTCTTACGTATGTTGGTGCACCAAGTACTGTTTAACCATTGGAGCCTGCCAAGGAAAGGTGCTGTTAGGTAAACTGCCTGTCGCTCAAATTGCAACCGGTAGCGACGTTAAATAAACTTAAATTTAAAAAAGTGTTTTACTAATAGACAAATAAATGTACGACTTCTACATTTTAAATTTTTATGCTGGAATGCTTATTCACTGGCATGTGTTAGTTTACATAGAACCTGGAATCTAATACAGCTTTATTTAGATACATTATAAATGAATCACATTACAAATATCAACCACAACATCAGTATGTCAAAACCAAATGCATATATAACGTATAATGAATGTAAATATAATACATAGATGATAGTAGGTTACTGTCTTATAACTTTTAATTTATTAGGCAAGTTGGAGAATATATACATAGTAATGTATTTTTTCGGAGACGAGATTAATAAATAATAATTTATAAGACAGTAACCTAATATTCTATTTATCCTATCTTCTGATAAAAATAAGAAGTCTTAGAGAGGAAAGATTACCGAATATCCTGAAAGTTATACCATATGTCAACATATGACGTCACATCGATTGTGACGTCACAGCATGTTTATTAGGCACTATCTAATAAAGTACATTTTATTAGGCACTATCTAATAAAGTACATTTTATTAGGCAAGCCGTTTTGACCATTATGGCGCATGAAGGTAGGATACATTATTTCTATTAATTCCTAGTAATATGTGTAGAATATCATAATTACGTCCTACATTTAGTTCCTGGAACCGGTTTCACGAAATATTCAAAACTAAGCTATGTCGCATATCAGATCTGATACAACGGTATGTATGTATATTGATGAGCAGTTTTATAATCAAATATATCGATACCACCAACTTACAAGACGCTTTAACCCCGATAGCTCCGATTCAGACTTTGGGACGTCATGTGGAGATATTTGGCTTCAAATTTTAAAACAAATCAGATATTAAAACGTCATAAATGGTAAGTTGTAGTATTGTACTATATTATACAGAAGTTAAACAATATCCCATAAACCGTAAGACAGTTTAGTCTGCTTGTCTTGCATTTATCTTCAAACCCCATATTAAAATGTATTTAAAACATAACAAAACTATTTACAAAAAAGGATACACCAGAAATAGCACATTCAATTTTAACAATTATATCACAAAATAAAAACAATATCTCAGACAGTGGGCTCACTAAACAAACTTAGCGTTTACACGGCATTACATTGAAGGTGTATAACAACGGTATAGCTTGTTTGGGGTTTTATAAGTCACACTGAGAGCTTAGGTCATATAGCAACGTTACAGCTATAATTGTTAGAAGATATCGGGTGATCATCCGAGCAGTATTTCCGGCACGGTCGGGCACCCGTGTAGAAACACCTCTCCATCTGTCTGTGGACCGTCCACAAGGCAGCTGGATCTCTTCCTCATATGAACTAATTCGGCATAAGATGTGGGATTCGAACCTACATTAGTAAGGGGCTAGTTATTTGAACCGACCGACAGTAACGCAGTCACATACAAATTAAAAATCTCTGGCATAAAATATTGCAATTAATTTAATGTCCAAACTTAATACAAGTACTCTGTATTAGAGACCGTCCGCAAACTATATGTATTACAGTACATATGTGACCCATAAGTTATTTATGTATTACAGTACATACGTGACCCATAAGTTATTTAGAATTTGTGTTTTCTTTTGATATATGTCCCTTGTTACATTAAATATTGTTTTATTGGTAGATGGTATTGCCATGGTAATATTGCATGTATTAGGTGCCGCATTGGGTCTTAAAAAGCTCGATTAAGCACTCTAGAGACCTCGTTTCTGGTGGAATTCATCACCATGATGGAGAGAGAAGAGAAAACTTGAATGCAAGTGTTGATTAATATGCGTCAGTCGGGGTGCAGTACTCTTAGTAAGCTACCTATACGATATGACGTAATGAATTACTTTAGGAACATCCTTCAATCATACGAAGTCAATAACAAGTCAATACTTTGGAATACCAAACCATATCATTATGGCTGCCGTTTGTTTATGAATGCAGTTGTCTTCAGTGGAGACAGTTAACATCGCTCTATGTATTAAAACATCAATAGTGTAAGCTACACAACCCAGACCTTAGTATACGTAACAATAAAAGCCAATATTTCCATGTGGTCTAGTTAGTATATATTTATGCTTATCTACATGTTTGCCAGCGGGAAATATATATGTACACATTGCGTGAATTTAGGTTATTGATATATGTGGCTTCACAATACCCGACATAATGTCCCGTTTGTTACGGTCTTGTCGATAAGTTTGAATTTCAAAAATCCATGTGTAATATACACATACTCAAAATCCATGTATAATATACACATACTCAAAATACAACACACATAGCACTTAACAATAGAAATTGAAAACAACTATTCACAATATGACAAGTTTATAGGTCAAATAAGTGGATAACACATAGAAAATGAAATGTGCGCGAGATGTTTCCACTCTGTCCCTTCATGATAATATTAAGTTTTTGTATTGGAACTCTATTAAACAAGGTTGCATGTACCAGACATGCATATGAACCAATGATGCTTCTGGATGTTGGATATAGTCTGTTTGTTAACACTGTTGTTGATAAACGCTAGTATCCATGATGAAGTAATTCGCATACAGTTGAAAGAAAGGTCAAAAACATCTTCGTAACTATCCACGATGCATCATTTTAATACATGTAGTTGGAAATTTGCAAATATATTGCCGCTTTTTAAAGATTCAACAGTTTTTCAGTTAATTGATATTTATAACGAATTATGCAAAACATTCAATCAACGAAAAGCTACATGCATTATATTCTGTGATATATACAAGGCTTTTGACATAGTATTGCACAAAAGATTAATCTTAACAACTTAAAGCAATATGAAATGATGGGTGATTTACTGAATAGCATAGTTTAAGATTTGTCCCAAATATCTCGAAGGGATTTGGATGATCACTCTTTCTCTTTTTTTATACTTTATTTATTTTACAACGATTGTGAAGCAAGTTTTAACAACTTATATTAATCACTCTCGTTGGCTCGGATGAAAGCGTATATGTGGTCATTCATGTGGTAGGAAACCGGAGTACCCGGAGAAAACCCACCTGTCCGATCTGGCGACCATCGTACCATCTCACATACTTCCCTGTCCGAGGATAGTATCCAGTGACGGTAGTTGGCATCAGCATACTAACAACATAATAACCTAGGTATTAAAGCAACAGCGGCTTAATGTAAATGCTGAATGTGTGTGAAGTCCTTCGTCGTTAAATCAAATTAGGCTAGTCTTATATATTTTATTGTATTAGGCAAGTTGATGAAAATAAACAACCCGAAGCTCGTATGTTTTCTGAGACGAGCCTAATAAATTTAAAATTATAAGAAACTAACATAATATTCTATTTATCCTATCTTCTGATAAAAAATAGGCTTAGAGATGAAATATGACTTACGAGGTTAGGATCACCTGCAATATGAGTCACAAGACTTGGCACTGGTCTTTGCCGTGCCGTTAGTATTAATCGACTATTAAATCAAACCGACTGGATATCTCTTATCGAAACCACAAAAAATGCAAAATTTATTTTAATTTATCATAGTCAGCACAATGCTTTACCTGCTGATTTTAACTTAACTAACTTTGGTAATTTACCTAACTTAAAGATGCATGTTTACACACGTAAATAACTTTGTAAGATGGTGGTACATTTTTGATTTTAGATCCCACTTAAAAATAGCAATGCGTAGTTTTGTTAAACTTACTAAATTTCGACTTCCATGATACACATACAGAGTTAGGGCTTGATAACGATACTATTCTATATATCTCTTACATACTATATGCACATAATAAAAACCCATGAGTAGTATTCCAGATCATTGAAATTTCATAACAATACGTACGGCTACCACATACCCTGCAAAACATAAATCCCAGTCACCGACAATAGCATCGACTTACACTGTACACTACAGTCAACATAGACAATACACATGACTACACTTTAGCCCTTTTGTTACCAGATGCACTAAATTTCTCCAGTTTCGCAATGAGCTGTGTTGAGTCGACTTTCCGAATACCTTCAACAGTTTTAGTCTTATCTTTGTCTGCAAAACTTTCGAATGATATACTTTCTAGATGAGCTTCGAATAGAGTCTTTTGTGGGAGGTGTTTGATTAAATGTCGAACTCCTGAACTTGATTCATGCGCCATGAATTCTAATCGAGTACGTCCAAAACTATTAAGAATGTCATCCAAGAGCAAGAAATCTTCAACCCTGCAATATCAGAATAATAGATTTATTTTGTAAACAATATTCAAAGAGGTAATTCTGAATCGAATCACATGTTTAACAAATTGGCTTCAATTGATGTTAAATAATTTAGAGTGTCTATGTTAGTAGAGATTTAATATGAATACATGTATATAAATACCGTTTATTGGGCTCTAATGTCAGTCGTCTGGTTGGGTAGAAGGGTTTGGCACTCAACAAGCAGATATCTTGTGATTCATCTTCTGGGTCGGAAGGAAGGTTGTCAAATATTGCACATCCGCTACCGGTCTCGCGTTCTGAAATATTCAATTAAATTAAATAACAGATTAAACACAATAAATATAGGATATTACACTCATGGTGATTTCATACCATAGTTGATGAAATGAGTTTTGGGATTTTGCTATTAAGCAAGACTTTTCCCCCCAGATCAATGGACATCATGATTCAATCGTCATCATGCACTTCGGATCAATTCGTTGTATGGGTCGACATTTGGGATCAAGTTCCCGCAGTCAGGTTGGTTGCTCAGTGACACCAGGGCCTGGACTTTATAAAACTTGTTTTCAAATCTCAAACTCAGTATCAATCTTCTGATTGGTTTAAGTAAGTGTATATTTCAGAATCAACCAATAAAATCACTTTAGCTTGAGTTTTAGATGTGACCAATGTCTTATAACCTCGGGTTCTGGTCTCGCATCACGGTTGCACATATGAGCGACGCCTCCTGAAAAGATTAGTCATTTTAGAGTTTTGGAGGATAGTGCGATGATACAGACAGAGACACATTCCAGAGTCTCCTCTGGTTCTTTTACGTGCGCGGTGTAAAGCACAGACACGAGACCTAGGTTTAAAGTCTCATCAGAAATACTATTAATTTTATTAGGGTCAGACGCGGATCGAAAATGTGATGATTAACTAATGGTCTCGGGGTTAAAACTATATTTATATTACTGACCAGGCAAAATATGTCAACGTCTGTATCATGCTGGTAATCAAATCAACACGAGCATACGGTCTAGCGTCACGAACAGTTCAATCACTTGTCAAGTGTCTGAATAGTCTGTCTGACATAAATGTCACAGTAGTTCCTGTTCTCTGAGAGCAGATCAATATTTACTGTATCGTCATACCATTAGACAGAGATTTAGCGCCGGGTTCATAGACGTAACTCCAATCACACTGTAATGGTCCTATATTTATATATGTGAAGATTATAACTCTTATTTACGTCTATGCACATGGCCCTAAGAGAGTCCAGTCTAGTCAAACTGCACCAAATTCCAAGTGATGAACAAATCGGAATGCAGAATTACGTCTTGTGCATTTTATATTATTTTTTTTGTTTACTTGCATTTGGATCTAGAGTCACGTACAGCTAAGTGTTAAACATGTATTATATATAGTGACTATCTAGCGCTATGCGCTGTAGGAAGACTACATGTTTCCTTTAAAACAGTATTACAGACACGGCCTGTAGAATCACAGACCGTCCTGTAAACGAGCTTCGCCATAGAAGGGCAATTAATTTGGAATTAAATATTTTAACCGCTCGGTCACGGAGGCCCTACTTGCATCAATGAGTCATAGGATCGTCACTGTACGAATTGCATATAGTGAGCAAAGAACATTTAAATTAGCTTAATGATATATCACCTAATGCTGTACATGATCTTCTGAAAGCCCATGGTTTCTCCTCCTCCTCTGTAGCGTACCCGTTGATGTCACAAGTATATCCTGAAAATATTACATTTAATAAAATAGTAAGCGACGTTTTGAAACCGGAAAACTTCATTACATAACACACATGTTATACATAATTTACATATATAAAGCCTCAATATGCATTTTGTTCTTTAGATGGAAACATAAAACAAGCATTACAACATTACTGGTGATTGCTTAAGTCCATACTGGGAGGCAATTTGCAAAACGTAAATTTGCCCCAAAAAAGCACTTATGGTTAGTTTTACGAAATTGTTAAAAACTAAGATATGTCTTAGTTTATACTAATTTTATTTTAGCTCGATTGTGAAACAAGTTCTTACAACTTATATTAATCACTCTCGATACCTCTTTCCTGATGGAATTCATCGCCACGAGGGAGAGAGAAGAGGCAATGTGGAATTTAAATGCCTTGCCTACGGGCACAATCATAACGGCTCCAGCGGGGCTCGAACTCCGGACATTTCGCACCTATCACGACATGTCTTTTTTTTTATTTTATTTTTATTTCATAAACATTTTTTATAATAACGAAACATAATATGGCAGACTACGTCTAGCGTTGGGGTTTCTTTCACATATTGCAATTGACATTTGCAAATGTAGGTTATTGCCATAATAGTTTAAAGTATATATACAAACATGCGTATATACACCCATACATGTATATCAATGCATACACAAAATGCCCATACATGCATGCATTCACAAAAACACACATATGTTCCACATACACACATATACATTTACACACATACATATATGATATACACTTATATATAGTTGTATATATATTTTTTAATACTGATGTGATGTTGCTAATTATCATGTATGTAGTCGCTTAATTGCTTTAAAAATTGTATGCCATTAATACCCGAGTTTTCGTAATATCTATGCAGGAGATAGAACGTAAATGCTTAAATATACGATATATATCGACATTAACAGGTCTACTATCACTTAAGAAATATGCGTTGTAAATACTAAAACCAATTACTGAAAGAATTACGTTGATGAAAAAATGCTTGGAGTACATCACTTTGTATCCAAGAATCATATATTTGAGTGCTATTATTTCGTTTCCGCTTCCAGTTTGACGTAGCATGATTGAAATGTGATTCTATATGTCATCAACTGAAGTACATGTAATGACGACGTGTTCATATGTTTCCGGACAATTACAAATAAATTAATTTTATATATAAATTGCTTTAGTCTATTGTCGGCAATATTGTTGATAAACCTGTATACTGGTGTCCAGTCAATTCGCTCAACAAGAGTGGTGGACCAGAATCTATGAATATATGGTTTAGTAAAGTTTGAACAAACCATATATTGATATATATATCTTTGTTATCAGTATCAGCGAACGGTTTTTTATTGATCGTTGGAAGTCTTAAAATAGTTTTAACGTTTGTACTAGTTGATGTTTCTGTCAAGACCGTTTCAATCCATCTCTTTGGTAACGCTCGTTTTAGTACATTGAATTCCGCTATCCAATTTCGTTTATCTATTAGTTTATTATAAACAATAACTTCACAAATTGAGCCGTTATCACCTAGAAGATCGTTTATGTAAATAATTCCATATTTTATCCAATGTAGATAAAATAAACATTTCCCACCATGTTTGATATACTTGTTTCCCCAGATCAATTGTGTTCTAATGTCCCGGAACGTCTTAGGCTTTTGTGTTTCGATTTTATTGTTGATCGGATCCATATGTCTATTATATAAAACGCTGGAAATATATCGAGATCTGCGCTCTTTAAACTATCTATTTTGTGTAAAAGAATAAAAAGTTATCTCCCAATGTTTGGAAGTAATATCTCGGTATTATTTTCCAGTTGGCATTTTTATTACTCAATAAAGTTTTTATCCATTCTGATTTAACAACTGTTATATAAGAATCTAGATCAATCACTTCAAGACCACCGTCAAATTTGCTTCCAATTAATGTAGTACTCTTTATTTTTTCATTTTTATTATCCCATAAGAAATTGTATATGATTGTGTTTATTTCTGATATAACCTTCTTGGGCACAACTATCGAATGGATAGCATGCGTAAGCTTAGGTATGAGAAGTGTTTTAATTATTTGTATTTTCCCATAGAATGTTAGTTTTCTTTTTGTTCATTTATTGATTATTGTTTAACTTTTCTCGATTTTTTCAGAAGTCCAGAAAAGGTTCCGTATGTATCGATTTCAGACAGAGATTGTACAACGTCTTCGCGTGAGAAAAAGCGTTGTGTCGTCTGCTAACTGAGATATATTTTTTTCGAGTGTGTAATATCGTCTATTTTAATATTTATTCCAGAAATTTGGTTATTCTGTCGAATTCGAAGCGCCATAATTACTGCCGCAATGATAAATAATAATGAGAAAAAAAGACAACCCTGTCGAATGCCTCTACTAGGACAAATAACTGTCGACAACCTTCCATTATTAATATATGTGAAACAATTGCTATATAAAACTTTTATCCATTGTATGAAGTTATTATAGAAATAGAAATATTTTAAAGCATTGCATAAGAAAGATCACTCAATCGTATCAAAAGCTTTACCAAAATCAAGGAATAAGATTGCTCCGTCCAGGTCAAGTAATTCCGTATAGTCGATTATGTCTTGTATTATTTGGATCTCCTTTTTTATATAGTAAAGACAAAATACCTGTTCTTTGTAAAACAGTGAGTTGTGAATTATTGAACCCACAATTTAACGCATCTATTAATGGTTGACCTATAAAATACTCCAGAATTTGTTGTAGAATTCACTTGTTTAGCCCATCGAGGCCAGGGCTTTTATTTGACTTCATAGGTTTAACTGCAATTTCGCACTCGGATGCTGTTAATAAACCTTCACAAATATTTGATTCAGTTTCATTTAACTTATTTTCTGATTGAGTGTTAGTAATGTAAGCCTGTATGTCATCTTCATTAATGTTATCTGCTTTGTAGAGTTTGAGTAAAAGCTAACTTCTTCTTCCAGTATCTATCTACACTTGTAACGGTTTTCCCATTAATTGTTAATCTTTTTAATACTTTGCGTGTTTGTCTAGACATCACGACATGTCTTAATGTGTAAGGATGTGTGCTATTGGGTGGTTATTTATTAAAGAACCAATCGACACAACCATTTTGCGCTATGGCTCAGCTATGGCAGCTTTGTAAAACATGTTTCAGATGTGTGATCAAATCTTCAAAATATTACTTAATTATAATATCTGAGTAATTTAATATTGAAAATCCTTACACTTTATTCAACAACTTAGGTTCATACATATATTGAACTGAAAAAGCATTACATAATATCAGCATACTTTCAATGGCGACTCAGAACTATCTATTTCGCTGTCTATTCTATGTAAATTCCAGACGCGTACTATTCGTAAACACTCGTACTTATCATCCCTTAAATACAAGAAAACTACTGTTAGGCTTCGAAAACTTAGCGGACAATGAAAACGAATATATTTTCACACAAGTTCAAACATATATTAAAACGACTAAACGCTTCGAGTAAATAACCACATGATCTGTATATATATACATAGGCTGTTCTCTTGTGACGATCTATGTTAGGGTGTGGTGACGGGTGTGGCTGGCTGGGTAACGTTGTATGGTGGGACACTTGATAGTAGTAGCTATTACAGTTACATTTCCTAAACTTTTTTGGTTTGTTTATTGTTGTTTTTTGTTTCTAAATTCTTATTACCTAAAATGCTGCTTATTCTCTTAATCATTTTACCCTTTTTCTATTAGTATCATTAAATTAGTAAAGTACTAGCACAACTCTTGTATTCAGTCTCTTTGTTAATTACAATCTAGTCTTATGGGGAGGGCCGTAACTAATGTTGTTAAAACTTGTGGTCCAACCCATTTGCTTCAACATATAATGACAATCCTTGAGCAAACAATGCCACAAATCATGCATTATGGATAGTTATACATGTTTGTTCATTTGTTTTGTATTGTACATTGTATATATAGAATGCAATAAAATATGATTAAACTAGAACATGGTTATCAAATCACATCATTTCCAGGAAACGGCAATACCAGTTATACAGATTAGAATATCTCAGTGTGCAGCGCAGCACATTCTAAGTAAGCGCATGTCTTGAGTGGTTTATTACTGGTGTAATAACTGTAAAACACATAAACGTATGCAGGAATGCATTATTCACAGTATCCAATAATCAAATTAAATAATTAACCGCAATGCTTGTGCTGCACAAATGCTGACTAGCTGCCACAGACAATATAGACAAAACTAATCCGTTATTCATGTATGCTGTGCATTGTGTGTATTATTCCGCAATGAAAGACAAACATTGCACAGTTACTGCCCCTTAATAATGGAGAATACGTCCCCTTAATAAGTTTCCTCTGTTTTTATCGTTGTCTTCTTTGCGTCGCATGCTTTCAATTTACATCCGTGTACATCCGTTCTCATATTGTAATTATTTAATTCTTAAATCTCGACAGATTTCCTACAGTATATTTAATGGTTTCTTTACTCTAAACATTTGTTATCAATTAATTAACATGATTTTATTATAATCACATGTATTATAACGTACCATCTGGCTATGGTACAACAGTAATCACAAAGGAGTTCAACTAAATGGACCAATATACATGGTAGTATATATATAGGTACTCGGGATAACTCGTACTTTATCTACCAAGATAGGTAATAGATAACACGCGATATCGCTCATTCTTCGTGCACTTCCGTTCTTTCTAGTGCATAATTACTGTTCATGACATGGCTGATCTCCCTGTAGCAACACAACGAATGACACACACTACAAGCATACCATTTGATAAAATGTCTGCCATGTGCCTATACAGTCAACCCTGTCTTAAGCAACCAGCCAATGGAGTTAGAGAAAGTGGCTGCTTAGCACAGATGGCTGTTTAATAGAGGTTAAATATATATTACTACATATATAGATACTCACGCTGTATATTACTACATATATAGATACTCACGCTGTATATTACTACATATATAGATACTCACGCTGTATATTACTACATATATAGATACTCACGCTGGATATATTTGAGCATACGTTCAGAGCGTGCGATCTTCGGCAGGGGCCTTCCAGCATATGTGGCTATAGTAGGATCGGCTCCGTACGACAGGAGCAATCGTAGAATCTCTATATGATCGTTCTCTACGGCATCGTGGATCGGCCTGTGTAAGATCCAGGGATACATGATATATGTGTACTCACATATATATATATATATATATATATATTATATATATATATATATATATATATATACACACACACAGTAAAGTGTTAATTATATTGAAAGGGCCAGCCGTTACTGACTTATGAGACATATGTTTTATGAACATCTGTTCAGTATTTCCCGAATCCTATGCTTGTATGTCAGGCGCCAGGCTGAGAGGCAATCGGGAACCATTATTTAACTAGCTGACGGCTCACCAACCGGCCATATTACCAGGATACCCATTACGAGGTTCGAAACTTCGATCTCCCGCTCCGTAGGCGGACGCCTTAACCACTAGGCCATGGAAACGGTTGTAACACTATGTGGACGTCGCCTAGTAACATCAAATATGACCATATAATATCGGTAATAAAGTTCAACGTTTATGTGTACATACACTGGCAATGTGTGGCTTCTATTTTATTATAGGGGACCTCTGTATCATGTATTCATTAATAACTCGAATAAAAGATTTTCTTCATTGTACAATGTTTCAAACTCACACGGAACTGTGGTATTGTAACGCACCTTAGACCTATTACCACCTTGAATTATGAACTCAATTGTATTCATTTAAACTGCAAAAATCCATTGCAAATGAAGCGTGTAATTATGATAGTGTCTCAAGTAATTTTACGCTTGCAATATTTAGTTCTATGTAAACTGTGGATTTCTATAATTATTTGATAAGACTTTATATCTGTGTTATTTAAATCACAGACTCTTTATCCTCTATAGAAAATGCAAGACTTTCCAACACCAATCCACGTCTGCACTATGTATATATAATATATAACCCCGGATACAGTCACCGATAACGTTATTAATCGTGATCATTGAAGAAGATATGTCTGGTATGGTGCGATGATGCATCAGCCAATAATCACGATCTACTATCATCTGCTCCTTGGAATATCTCGGCGTGCAGTACATTCTAAGTAAAGTCAAATTGTTTACTTGTCTGGTTTTTTTTTGGTTTATTGATCACTTGTTTATTTCTATATAATTGTGTGTATATATTATGACTATGTACTTATTATATACGTCATGAATAAACTTATGTTCGGTTCATATATGTGTGTGTGTGTTTTGGGGAATCGCATCAACAGCTTAGGTCATACGGTGACTCTTCAGCTATTATTGGTGGTGCCCCTCAGAGCAGTATTGCAACCTGGTAGAACCACCGACCTACCGCCAGCCAGCTGGATAGCTTCCGCACATGAAATCATTCGAGGGTAGGTGAGGGTCAAGTGAATTGAACACAGCGACCGTAACCACTCGGGCCACGGAGACCCATTAAGTCAAATTATGACATCAAATTAACGAAAAAGAAATATTAATATTACCTGATGCCATCTGTTGAGCAACAATTAACGTCAGCTCCGTATGTTAGCAGGTGCTTGCCAATTTGTACCCTGCCACGTAGTGCACACTCATGGAGGGCGGTGTAACCAGCATTATCTCGCGCATTGACGTCAACGGAGCCGGTTGCTAAGCAATACAAAGCTACTTCCTGGAAATAGAAAACATAGCAATGTCTATACTAGACTAGATTTGGTTTATATTAAGTTAATGAAATACTTGAGAACAATAAATAATATAGAGTTCCGTACGTTAGTGCTAAATTAAATCATATTAGTCCAAAAATAATGTTGCGCACGTGCAAGGGGTGAGATATAACGGTGGCTTTTTATAACATAATCATTGAGAAAACTACAATATAGCTGATATTACCGAAAGCACGCAGCATGGTTGACGGGTAGATGCATGTTTTAATGAATATATACTCGATCATACAATGACAAGCACAATGTATTATTATTATTATGATAAACTGGTAAACGTAATTACTCCTGAGACGTTGCTGATTGGTTAAAATTGTTTGACGTCACAAAACCGCATGCGTTTATATAAAGTTGTCAATAATGACGCACTGTGCAATAGTAATGTCGCTGTTCCGTGAATTATAACGAAAAAAGGTAAAGACAGGTTTAACACAACTTATGTACCGTTTACGGTCGTTTACAGTCGTGAAACGTTTAGAATAAGCAATGTAGATATAAGGAATAAAATCAACCTGTGGTTCGTGTATCCCTCCCCCACGCACGCACGCACACACACACACACACGCACACACACACACACACACACACACACACACACACACACACACACACACACACACACACACACACACACACACACATACATTAAACACCACACATGTATTGTACACCTCAAATAAACCCAAAACAGGTTGCTTTTATTCCTTAATTTATATGTGTATGCAATTCTCCTATGTTTCGGTTTTGATTTGGTAAGTGTTTTGGTAAGTGCTTTCTGTCGGTGTTTGGAGTAACTTGTATAAAATATGTCCTTGTGTATATATGTTGTAGAACAATCATGTATGGTTGATGATATGCATTGATAATTTGGTGCCCTGCTTGTTTGTATGGTTAATATCATTGCATATGTGTAATAATCTACAATTCTGAACAATTCTGTACATGCCTAAATCAAATGTGTGTATAGTAAACGTGTTTCGCAATCGTATTAAAGTGACATTACATCAGTGAAAACGCACATTTCTACAGACTGTATTTTCCTATTGTATGGTATAAGTTTTTTTCAATTTGCCTCAAAAACTGAGTATTTCAACTAATAAACAAACGTCGTATACGCGGTTTGTTGACATAACACAATAATGTAAATAGGTAAATAGGGTGGGCATCCATGCGTAATACAACTCGTGTATCCTGAATAACACGAGTTATGGTGCATGTACATATTTCCGTTATATCCCACATTTGTTCCTATGCATATTTCTTTGTAGACTAATCTTAGCTAAATTATCTCGAAACGACATTATCTCGCGTTTCGTATTGACTACGATGACAAACAAACATCAATTCAGGAGCATGGATGACCGCGTAACAAAATGAAAGTGACCATATTAACTACTGTGTAGTTGGGGCCTCATTATCAATGGGTTTCAGAACATTTTGTCGTACCATTGAAACATTTATTCAGTGATTTTATCATAAATTGGGACGAATGTATCTATACCAGATAAAGGACAGTGGGGTATTATTATATATCACTTTTAAGGGAAATTCCCGTTTATTTGATATAAATCCGACTAGTATTAGCAGATTTGGGTTTATTCTGTTCAAATCACTGTTCCCTTTATCAGTGAAATTAACCTCCAGGGCCTGATAAGAACGCGCAGTCAATATTGTATGTATCATATCGGCTGATAAAACGCATGAAAAGATCGTGCGTGTAATCAGGGAGGAGGCTATAACTTGGACACCCGCACATTGCACTGACATTACTCCGGGAACACCACAATTGAATGTTGTGAAGTGTACATGCGACAGATTTGGGTATGTAACTATATATTATATTGTTCTTAGTTGTCATTAGAGGTTATTTGATCTGAAACGTCGTCTAAAGCAACTGTCCGAGACGTTACCAGAAACATGTTGTAGTAAATCGTTATTAAATGTGGTTCTAGTGATTTACGACGATGGATATCTACTGTTCATTACATACATAATAATTAACTAATATACTGTGGAATCATGTGTTGAATATATGGTTGGGGCAACGTTTTTATCAGCTGTTGTTGAAATGGGTGTCATGTATGCTCACATTGCAGGAGCGGAGAAATAGGTCTTGAGTGGTTCTAAGTTTGTATATATATAGATATACCATATGAGGTCATGATGGGTACGGAGTCGTTGTATATTTAGACCATATACCATGTGTATTGATTCTACATAGACGTGTGTGTATCTATGTCCAATCATTATGGTAACTATTGTCTTGTTGTTGTACAACAATGTTATAATATATGGTGGTAATAAGAGCTGAGTAGATTGACGTAGCACAAGGGTATTATATTTGTTATTGTTGTAGTCGCTTCACGCATGAGCCGTGAGAGGTGTAGCTCAGGAGCGTAGATCCTGTTCAGAACGATCGAGATAATGAGCTGGGGCACGAGCCGACTGGGAGAGCTTGCCGGCGTGAGCTGGTGACCTCCATAAACTGGAGCGTGTCAGCGGGTAGCGATAGCTGAGCAGCATAGAGTCCGCCGTCAGTGGACAGGGTCCTTAGGACGCAGGGAGTTAATCATCTTGTGCATTGTAAATCTAGTGAACTATCACTGTGACGGCAATACTTGCCAATCTTTTAAAGTGTGCATTATAGCACTGTGAAGGCAATACTTGCCAATCTTTTAAAGTGTGCATTATAGCACTGTGATGGCCATACATGCCAATGTTTAAATAGGTGCATTATAGCCTAAAAGGTAAAGTCGAGTGTGGAAACTGCAGCTATTTAGATCTCGGAACTGTTACATAAATTAACGGCATTACCAGCCGTAGACCGGACTCTATACCGGAAGTGAAGCCACCATCTGTGAAGAGCCAAACTACGGACACACATACGTCTCCTACCAGTCATTGTCTTTGTTGCTAGTGTTGTTTTATTTATATTAAAAATTGTAAATCTGCTTAGTCTGTATGCATACACTTGATCCTGGTATCCGTGACCCTGAGAGAAGCTAGCCCTCGTGTCAGTATGTGACAGACCGTTATATGAAATCCTATTTTGAATTTTGAAAGTTTGTAGACGTTTATTGATTCAATGTTAGTGTTCGAATATGTTCAGAAGAATTTGAAGTAGCAATGCATTTATTTATGTAACGTTGCTTTAAAGACATACAATTTAAACTTTGTTATTATCGCTATACCAAATCGCAGTCTAATGCTACGTAGCATTTGATTGTAGCGATTTTTATTATCTCATTTGAATATCTCGCTACAGTTAAAGAAGTAACCATACATAACGTGACCCAGCTTAGGCTACATACCATGGCCTAGTTAATGTCATAATGTAAGGTATTTAGGCTATATATCATGGCCTATTTAATGTCATAATGTAAGGTATTTAGGCTATATATCATGGCCTATTTAATGTCATAATGTAAGGTATTTAGGCTATATATCATGGCCTATTTAATGTCGTAATGTAAGGTATTTAGGCTATATATCATGGCCTATTTAATGTCATAATGTAAGGTATTTAGGCTATATATCATGGCCTATTTAATGTCATAATGTAAGGTATTTAGGCTATATATCATGGCCTATTTAATGTCATAATGTAAGGTATTTAGGCTATATCATGGCCTGTTTAATGTCATAATGTAAGGTATTTAGGCTATATATCATGGCCTATTTAATGTCATAATGTAAGGTATTTAGGCTATATCATGGCCTATTTAATGTCATAATGTAAGGTATTTAGGCTATATATCATGGCCTATTTAATGTCATAATGTAAGGTATTTAGGCTATATATCATGGCCTATTTAATGTCATAATGTAAGGTATTTAGGCTATATATCATGGCCTATTTAATGTCATAATGTAAGGTATTTAGGCTATATATCATGGCCTATTTAATGTCATAATGTAAGGTATTTAGGCTATATATCATGGCCTATTTAATGTCATAATATAAGTATTTAGGCTATATACCATGGCCTATTTAATGTCATAATGTAAGGTATTTAGGCTATATATCATGGCCTATTTAATGTCATAATATAAGTATTTAGGCTATATACCATGGCCTATTTAATGTCATAATGTAAGGTATTTAGGCTATATATCATGGCCTATTTAATGTCATAATGTAAGGTATTTAGGCTATATATCATGGTCTATTTAATGTCATAATGTAAGGTAGTTAGGCTATATATCATGGCCTATTTAATGTCATAATGTAAGGTAGTTAGGCTATATATCATGGCCTATTTAATGTCATAATGTAAGGTATTTAGGCTATATATCATGGCCTATTTAATGTCGTAATGTAAGGTATTTAGGCTATATATCATGGCCTATTTAATGTCATAATGTAAGGTATTTAGGCTATATACCATGGCCTATTTAATGTCATAATGTAAGGTATTTAGGCTATATATCATGGCCTATTTAATGTCATAATGTAAGGTATTTAGGCTATATATCATGGCCTATTTAATGTCATAATGTAAGGTATTTAGGCTATATATCATGGCCTATTTAATGTCATAATGTAAGGTATTTAGGCTATATATCATGGCCTATTTAATGTCATAATGTAAGGTATTTAGGCTATATATCATGGCCTATTTAATGTCATAATGTAAGGTATTTAGGCTATATACCATGGCCTATTTAATGTCATAATGTAAGGTATTTAGGCTATATATCATGGCCTATTTAATGTCATAATATAGGTATTTAGGCTATATATCATGGCCTATTTAATGTCATCATGTAAGGTATTTAGGCTATATATCATGGTCTATTTAATGTCATCATGTAAGGTATTTAGGCTATATATCATGGTCTATTTAATGTCATCATGTAAGGTAAAGTACAATTTTGTTTATATAACTTGGTAATGCGCCAATTATTAAAGACTCTCTATGTCGCTGCTTCCTATTACCTGTTGAAATATATGGAGTCGATTATATGTACAGAACAAGTATGTTGGGGAGACATTTTTTGAAAACTACTGCAAAACATTAAAGGAACCGAGAGCATTCAATACCAGTTTACCCGTATTTAAAAACCCGATGAAAATCGGTGAAACAAGTGCCGCATACAAACGTGACGTAGAATAGATCTACATGATGTAAATATACTTAACACATGTGCAACGCACCTATATTGTATACGCGCATGCGTACTGAGTACATGGGATCCCGAAACAGTAGAAATAATGTAGACTGAAAGATGGATGGTCTCTCCGTCCCGTTTTTATAGCCAGATACACTATCATGTTAAAACCTGTCCTCGGTATGATGCATTGAAGTTAAGTCTTATTTGCCCGGCAGTTGGCGCTGTGTAGGAGTAGTCGGATTTGGTATTGCTAGTCGACGTCGCCATAGCTGTTATGTTTCGGTTCGAAACACTGGCGTATTACCCAGCGCCATACTTTTTTATAAAAACTTAATTGGTTTCATTCACCAATTAATTCTATTCAATGTTGATATTATCTATTAAAATTGATATATGGTGTATGAAACATCAGCGACCTTAACCACTCGACCACGGAATCAATGATGATTGAGCGTATTTACCCTCGCCGCCGGCGAACCATGCATTACTTTGTTTTTTATTTAATTTATTTAACGTCGTTACCGGTTGCCCATTTCAGCGACGGGCAGTTTATCTAACAACACCTTTACTGGGCAGACTCCAGCAGTTAACCAGTATTTGGTGCATTAACGTCCGTAAGAAACTGCCAACTGTAACCACTCTACACGGAGGCTGGTGCATTAATAAAGTACAATATATATATATACAGTCAAATCTGTGCTAAAGGCCACCTCCATATGAAAAACCTGTCTCTAAAGACCACCATTTTTCTCTTCCGTCGAGCCATTTTCAATGCATTTTAACCCTCTATTGAGAGGCCACCTGTCAACAAAGGCCACTTTTTGACTTTCCCAAGAGTGGCCTTTATAGACAGGTGTGCTTGTATACCTACGAGGCTACACGAACTGTTGAATACGCACGCACCAATTAATACCAACAATCTTTCATCAAAAGTATATAACATGTCGTCAAGTTTTAACAACACTCTCTGTCTGGCTCAAGCCAAAACAATATCTGTGTATATTAGTTTCAACAAGAAACAAGTCCCTGTGAACATGTATTGAGATAAGTATCATCATATGTCGGATATTTACTACTTGAAATTAGTTGGCTGGTTGCCTAGACAGAATTAACTATATTATATTTAACATAGGTATAAAGGTAAAAAAACTAGGGCGTACTTCATAACAAATACACTGGCCTTCACGGCTATGAACCCGTGTATATACGATCATTTATTACGGTTGTGCTTAGGGCCGTGTGCGTAGGAATACTGCTGGTGTTATAATACTTGATTGCTTTATATAAATCTACTTTATACTAGCATGTATAATCAGCACTACAACTCATTAAATAGTTACTTATCCCAATGTATTTAAAGCGACATAACATTGCAAAAAGATAATCAAATCCATGTGTTCACGTATAAATGCATAGTTACTACACATTCTTCTGAATACATTCGCACACTAACATTGAATCAATAAACAGTGTTTTTGTGGTATACAAACTTTCAAAAGTGAAATTAGGATTTCATATAACGGTCATCCGCGCTCCTGAATTGGCGTTTGTTTGTCATTGGAGTCAATACTAAACGCGCGATACTTTCGATTAGAGATAATTTACCTAAGATTAATATGTGAGATATCACGGTAAATATGTACCATACCTCGTGTTATTAAGGATAAATGTGTTGTATATCGTCCTATTTATATTATGTTGCTATGTCAACAAAGCGCGTATACGACGTTTGTTTATTTGTTGAAATACTCAGTTTTTTAGGCAAATATTTGGGAACAAATAATATCATATAATAGGAAATTACATTCTGTAGACATTTGCGTTTTCATCGATGTAGTGTCGCTTTAATGTAGAGATTTGTTAGCTTGCTTTTGATTGATTTCTGATATGACGTGACGTCGACACCATACCGGTTATATCTGCTTGTTATACTTAAAGCCGCCTCCGCAATAGAGTGGTTACGGTCGCTGACGTGCATACCAGTATAATATATCATCAATAAAGGACGTGTCTCTTTATATGAAAACGTTGGCAGTTTGTATAGCACTGTAACCTATCATAACTGATGGTCACGGTTTCAAGCCCAAGGTTGGCAGTTTCTAACGGAGGTTGGGTGCACCAAGAACTTGTTAACAGCTGGAGCTTGCCCAGGAAAGGTGTTGTCAGGTAAACTTCCCCCCGGCGATATAGCCCGAAATGGTGCTGATGAAGGGGGGGAAAACCCGAAATATAACATACCATATATAACAAACTTCCCGCTTTGAAAGAGTACTATGCATCGATCATTCCAACCAAATGTTGGCAAAATCTGACCGGTGGTTCGTTGTTTGTGTGCTATATTTAACTTTTATTCGCGACAATCTCCATTTTAAGAAATCTGAAAAGGCTTCACCCATGGACAATAACTGGGAACTGTGGCTATCATTGGCCGAGCGGTTTGGGTGAAGAAGACTTTTGAAATTTATAATAAAATAACGATCCTTTGACATTTCGGCCGCCATCTTGGATGACGAAAGCATCTGATTGTGCCAATAATTTCATCAAAGCGATCGCCTAGTCGCTACTTTCGATTTTCATATATGAAATGACAATATTCGTTCAAAAACAAAATGTGACCCATATTTGACCTCCCGGACCACGCCGATTTTGGATCCCTGGGTCAGAATTTTGAACAACTTTGAAATAGCTTTGTACATCGATTATTTCTACCAAGATTCGACAAAATCAGGCAGACGATTATTTAAGAATGTATGCTAAATTGTGGAGTAAAGGCAGCTACGCCACTGTCAGCACGTATTATGCTAAATTGTGGCGTACAGGCAACTACGCCACTGTCAACACGTATTAAAATTACACCCCGACGTGAGTAATGGTCGGATAATTAATGTGGAAGTTATTCATACATGACTACCAAGAACGCAGTACGTATGTACTGCTCCATATACTGCCAGTTCAACTCTACTAAATGCTGAACAGTAGTATAATACTGTACTCAGTAAGCCCAGACCAACCACCTATCACAACCGTCCATAATTGTAAGCTAAAGCGTAAATCCGCTTACGTTATGTGTCGACTTCTAGCCTTTAATGACGTCGGAATAGATCATGTGAGTTTCTGAGAAGCACTGACTGTTCTCAAGCTAGCTATCCAACTTCCTCGCATGGTATTTAACACACGCCCCACCCCTGCTGGAATATAAACCTACAGCGGTGATTGACAAAGGATTCGAACTTAAGGACCAACTGGCCACACACACCTTCAACTTACCGCCGGACTTGCGTAATTAATGTACAGGGGCTTCCATCGCTCTATTTAAATGAGTTACATTATTATCTTACAAACGGTGTGCACTTTCAACTGTATGTATTAATATTCCCGACACGTGTTAATGTTGCGGTGGTAACTCTACGTCGCGAGTGTCCGAGAAGCATGCTATGTATGTATGTTCCATTAATGTCAAACCCCTCGCGGGGACTTAGACATGTTTTCCTGGGCAGACTTAGCCGACCTTTTCCTGGGCAGACTTAGCCGACCTAAGCGATTAACCAGTACTAAGCAATGTGTGTGAGGTGACTTGCTCATGACACTACATACGTAGCCTGACCGAGTATCGAACTCGGGACCGTTCGATTCCAAATCCGACGCTCTACCACTGGACCACGGACGCCACTGTACCCTGCCTATGTCATTGGATGAGTTAGAAGCACTAACCTCGAGTCCCATTCTTGCTGCTCGGTGGAGCACAGTCTGCCCGGAGTCCTTTCCCACGGAGACACGTTTGAGATCTGCTGGGGTGGGAATGTTACTATGCGGGCACGTGTCGTTTGGAGCGCTTTGGAAATGTCCTAGTTCCTGACCCTGTGTGTAGACAGCAAATAATAAGCAATGCTTGTTTATGAACAAATTTCAATATCTTTATTAATGCAGCATTACATCGTAATAAAGGATGTTTTGGGTAAAATATAAATACTAATATGTGTGTGTTTACAAAAATCGAAATAGTCGCTCAGAAACGATAAAATTCCAATAAATTTAAACCGTCGTATACGCGAATTTGTTTATCAACACACGAAATGTAAACACGCACAGCGCGCATGCGTGAAACAACAGGATGTAGAAAACAGCGTATACATTTTGAACATGAAAGACTATCTATCTTCCTCTAATATCGAACCCCTCGTCGGGATGTAGAAATGTCCCTAAAAGACTTAGCTAACAGAGGTATGAATCAACATATTAAGTAATTTAATTAAAAAAGAAAAGACAACGTGGGCCAAATGTTTCGAATGTAAACAAGTGCGGACGTAGCGTTCCGGTTGTAAACAAGTGCGTGACCGATCGACTCGGAAAGTCCTACTTTCGGTTTGAAGTTTGTTTTATCGCAAAAAAACACTTTACCAAATGAATATAAGCATACAAAGTATAATGTTAGAATGTGTAGCAGCATACGTAAAAATCGAATTTTTCAAATATCTTTTATTTCATACGATGTAATGCTGCTTTAAGATCAGATACAAATGTACTCTACATCCGCCTCACTGCTTTTCCATTAGTAGCGTAGAAAATAAAATATCTGATTTAACAAGACTGATAGTCATAAACACCCCCGGGAACGACACATATTAAATATGTAAAATATATCGATAGACCTGTAACATAATACGATTATCTGGTACGCATACATGAATTATGCAATATTCGTCAACTCATTAACCCTTTTACAGCCAATAACAATAATATCGGTGCTTACAGACAGTGTGTACTCAGATAGCTATACACAACTACTTACAGACGGATCTGTAGTCCAGTGGTAGCACGCTGGACTGGTAATCCAGGGATCGCAGCTTCCATCCCCCGTCTGACCATAATACAATTTACAGTCTTTCAGATGGGAGGTTAAGCCGAGGTCTCGTGTCGGTGCTTTACACCGTGCACGTAGAAAAACCAGAGGAGACTCTGGAATGGGTCGCTGTCTGTATCATTGCACTATTCTCCAAAAATATAAAATGACTAATCTCTTCAGGAGGCGTCGCACATATGGGCAACCGTACATGACTGGTCAACTAAGATAGCACAGGAACGTGGTGTGACACAGGGATCAAGTAGTTTACTTTGTCCACGCAACATGGCATAATAGTGTATCCAATCAACGTGGTCAATTAGCGTGTCCAGGAAACGTGGTCAATTAGTTTGTACAGGCAACTTGGTCAATTACTGTATCCAGACAACCACTATTCCATGAAATAGCAATGTCGCTACATATATAACAAACATACCCAACACTATTCCATGAAATAGAAATGTCGCTACATATATAACAAATATACCCAACACTATTCCATGAAATAGCAATGTCGCTACATATATAACAAACATACCCAACACTATTCCATCAAATAGAAATGTCGCTACATATATAACAAATATACCCACCACTATTCCATCAAATAGCAATGTCGCTACATATATAACAAACATACCCAACACTATTCCATCAAATAGAAATGTCGCTACATATATAACAAATATACCCACCACTATTCCATCAAATAGCAATGTCGCTACATATATAACAAACATACCCAACACTATTCCATCAAATAGAAATGTCGCTACATATATAACAAATATACCCACCACTATTCCATCAAATAGCAATGTCGCTACATATATAACAAACATACCCAACACTATTCCATCAAATAGAAATGTCGCTACATATATAACAAATATACCCACCACTATTCCATCAAATAGCAATGTCGCTACATATATAACAAACATACCCAACACTATTCCATCAAATAGAAATGTCGCTACATATATAACAAATATACCCACCACTATTCCATCAAATAGCAATGTCGCTACATATATAACAAACATACCCACCACTATTCCATCAAATAGCAATGTCGCTACATATATAACAAACATACCCAACACTATTCCATCACATAGAAATGTCGCTACATATATAACAAATATACCCACCACTATTCCATGAAATAGCAATGTCGCTACATATATAACAAACATACCCAACACTATTCCATCAAATAGCAATGTCGCTACATATATAACAAACATACCCAACACTATTCCATCAAATAGCAATGTCGCTACATATATAACAAACATATCCACCACTATTCCATGAAATAGCAATGTCGCTACATATATAACAAACATACCCAACACTATTCCATCAAATAGCAATGTCGCCACATATATAACAAACATACCCACCACTATTCCATCAAATAGCAATGTCGCCACATATATAACAAACATACCCAACACTATTCCATCAAATAGCAATGTCGCTACATATATAACAAACATACCCACCACTATTCCATGAAATAGCAATGTCGCTACATATATAACAAACATACCCAACACTATTCCATCAAATAGCAATGTCGCTACATATATAACAAACATACCCAGCACTATTCCATCAAATAGCAATGTCGCTACATATATAACAAACACATCCAACACTATTCCATCAAATAGCAATGTCGCTACATATATAACAAACATACCCACCACTATTCCATCAAATCTAATACATTTGGATCGATAAGACGATCCCCTCTAAATTCAGGATCAGTATGACTAATAACTATATTATTAATAATATATTACAATACTATACAGCATATTACTATGAACAAGGTTAGTTACGTTTTACCCGAAACCAAGACAACAAGTGAAGAGCTGTAACAACACATATATTATCTAGGTTACATTTTCACGTCCACCGTTTTCCATTAGTCAATACGCAAACAACATTTTATGTCAAACAAAACAAAAATTGAAAATATATTTCTTAATACAGCATATACCACTAAATTCCTATGCAATAACATGTATGTTTTGGAAATAAAATTTAGATTCATACCATAATATTTAAAGCGACACTACATCCGTGAAAAATGGAAATTTCTACAAAATTTAATTTCCTATCATATTGTGTAAATGTTTTTCAAATTTATCAATATAATTTGTGTATTTTAACTACTAAACAAGCATCGTATACGAGTTTGTTGACATAACAATATAATGCAAATAGTGTCAACATCCATGCGTAATACTACACGTGTATCCCGAATAACAATATTTATGAATGATACAAATTTACCGTTATATCTCACATGTGTGCCTATGCATATTTATTTTTAGACTAATCTGGTATCAATTATCTTTAAGCGACAATATCACTCGTTTACCATAGACTCCATAAATAAACAAACGTCAATTCAGGAGCGTGGCTGACCGTTATATGAAATCCTAATTTCACTTTGGAGATTTTGTAGATCGCAAAAACACTGTTTATTGATAGAAAGTTGGAATGTTTTTCGGAAGAATTTGTAGTAGCAATGCTATTTATACGTAAAAAATTAAAAATGCTATTTTATTTGCTCTTTGCGATGTAATGTCGCTTTAATTTATCAAGGATTGGCTTTTTTCATATATTGACATACCTCTTCGTGGAAACTGTAGATGGCGTCCAGGCCTGTGCCAAACCCAGCAGCAGGGTCATATCCTCTCCCTCTTCCTTTGTTTGGTTTCCGCTTCTTTTGAAAAATGTACTTTTGCTTAAAATGGAACCGTTTCTTCTTTTTTCCTGAAGATGACTTTTTAAATCTAAGAGTACTGTCAGCGTTGTGGATAAACTGTTTAAATTCATCTTCATAATTCTGGAAATAGTCCTCGTCTGTACTCTCGTCTTCATTGTGCCAAGTTATATCAGAATCCACTACATTATCTCCTGCCTTGCAAACACGTGTAACAGTTTTATCCGAATCAATCTCGTTATCCGAAAAACATGCATGTTTTCCTTTTGTTCTAGATCGTTTGGATTTTGTTTCTCGGTCGAGTGAGCTTGCACGACGTTGTCTCGTTTTCTGCAGGGTGGTATTTGACTTGAGTTCATGGCTGGAGGAACGTCGGCTATGTTTATGTGAAGGACTTCCTGTTCTTGCTTTCCGTCTGTGAGCAGAGGACGCTGAAAATAGTGAATGAACATTAGCGTTTAAAGCAGACAAATTGTTAATTACCGATCATTTATTGTGTGTGTAATTAATGTATGTGTTTGTTATCATTTAACTAGATTTTTTCATACTACCTGTTACTGCTACTTACCATACTACTGCTGCTGCTATTGCTACTACTGCTGCTGCTGCTGCTGCTATTGCTACTACTACTACTGCTACTGCTACTACTACTACTACTGCTGCTACTACTGCTGCTGCTGCTGCTGCTACTACTGCTACTGCTGCTACTGCTGCTGCTGCTACTACTGCTACTGCTGCTACTGCTGCTGCTGCTACTACTGCTACTACTACTGCTGCTACTGCTGCTGCTGCTACTACTGCTACTGCTGCTACTGCTGCTACTACTACTACTACTGCTGCTACTGCTGCTGCTACTACTACTACTACTA
>CM026399.1:21263768-21293768 GCA_014843695.1 Archivesica marissinica
GTATTACTATGACTATTACTAAGGACTGGTTACCGTCCTGTTGTATTACTATGACTATTACTAAGGACTGGTTACCGTCCTGTTGTATTACTATGACTATTACTAAGGACTGGTTACCGTCCTGTTGTGTTACTAAGGACGCATCACCCCCTTTAAATCAACACATAATGTAATTTCCAATTATACAAATATTGCATTCCTGAGCGGGCAATGTGAAACCTATCACCCGGAGAACATGAATATTAGTACAAATAATAGTATATGAAAATACATGTATACGACTTGTCTCCGTAAATCTAGTTATATAATATGTAAGTATCGAGAAGTTTTTATGAATGCACTTCACTAAGCATCTACTATTAACAGAGAGACTTTGTTTTTATCAATATTCCAGAATGAGCATTTGTTTCTGATTCAGAACGATAGCCAGCGGCAGTCAAAATAATGGAAAAGATTGATTGACTGTTGGCCAATGGTAATGTTGCATTAAGCAGTCAGGTGAGGTATACAAATGCTTAACATTGTGCCAAATATTGCCAGATAATCTGAGTAATTTAACTAAGAAACAAACGTCGTTATAAATACAAAATGTGTTGACATAACAAATTTATATAAACAAGTTGTAAAATAGCACGTGTATCATGAATAAAGATGTAAAACACGCTCTTTGCGATTATTGATAACACGTTTATTTATCGTCGCTATCGGTTGCCCATATGAGCGACACCTCCTGAAGAGATTAGTTATTTAAGATGTTGGAGGATAGTGCAATGGTACAGACAGAGACTCATTCCAGAGTCTCCTCTGGTTCTTTTACGTGCACGGTGTAAAGTACCGACACGAGACCTCGGGTTAACGTCCCATCTGAAAGACTGTTAATTTTATTAGGGTCAGACGGGGGATCGAACCTGTGATACCTGGATTACCAGCCAGCGTGTGACCACTGGACTACAGATCCGTCTGTTCACAAAGAGCATTTACATATCTCACGCGTTCCATGTGCAAATAAATAATTATGTGCGTCCTAATCTGAATTACCCTACATCAAAGCGGCATCAAAGCGGCATCAAAGTGGCATCAAAGCGGCATCCAAGCGGCATCAAAGCGGCATGATAACTCGATTAGATCCACTGTATTGTAGGACTGAGTGTTCTTAACGTTGAAACTTTATTAATTTTACAACGATTGCGAAGCAAGTTTTAACAACTTATCACTTATCACTCTCGTTGGCGCGGATGAAAGCGTAAATGTGGGAGGAAACCTGAATACACGGAGAAAACCCACCTGTCCGATCTGACGACCACCGTACCATCTCACATACTTCCCGGTCCGAGGATCGAACCCGGGTTGCATTGGTGAGAAGCGAGCGTGCTAACCACTACGCTAATCGGACAGCCTTCAGGAAGACTGAGTCATAAAAATGCCTCTTCCTGGTTGGAAATTCCTACTTTAACTTTTGCGAATTTCTTGATCGCAGAAATCTCGATTACTGATGAAAATTAGTCATTCAAATGAGTTCGGGAATATGTGTTGTAGCAATGCTATATATACGTGTAAACATGCATTTATTTGCGCTTTGCGATATACCAAACGCTTTCAGCTACTACCACTATTGACGCGTGTCGTTCACACCAGATACATTATGTATCCAGCAACCACACCAGGGACATGCATAACCACATTTATAATTTATTTAGCCGTATAAACGGTATTCCTGCAAAGGTTTTTCATACGGGTTAAACACCTATATATTTACAATCAAAACAACTACACATATAACAATTATTAATCAACTACCATTATTGATCTCTAGAACAATAGATTATTTATTGGGCGTCATATCAACCATAAGGAATAAACAAGTTATGTCAATATTATACATTGAGTTATGCTATGGGTTATTATACATTGAGTTATGCTATGGGTAACTATCTAGGGTTTATAGATTCTATGTACTGAAGACATGTACTTTTGTAAAATCTCTCTATGAACCCGAGATAGTTGCCCATAGCATAACTGCGTAAAATATTGACATAAATTGTTCATTCCTTATGCCTTATATGGAATGATATGACGCTCAATAAATACTATATTGTTCTCGAGATTCATTAATAGCGAACATTACACTTCAAATACTTAGCTTTCAAAAAGCAGTCGTAATGTATAAAAATACTCAATGGCCTAGCACCTGTCTATCTGCAAGAGTCATTCAGATTTACTTCCGATGTTCGAACTCAAAACCTGCGATCATCCGCCAATCTTCATCTTTACCCTCCTAAGCCAACTACTGAAGGTTTTAGGATATCTTTCTTATATTCAGAGTCACACTTGTGGAATTCCCTCCCTTATCACATCAATACAGCACACTCTGTTCCACACTTAAAAGCTTTATATAGCAGGTGGTGCAAAGAACAGACCAATAACCTAATAAACTGATAATATACAATTATACATGAATATATAAGTATTAGTTCTTGCAGCTTATATCTTATTTCCTATGAAAGTTTTACTGGTTACTGTTTACATGTTTCATTATGCTAGTCCATGTTTTAATATGTTGAGGGCCTCATGGTAGATTGCCTTAATTGTTCAAATGAGTTCTCTTGTTAAATAAAGTCTTTATTATCATTATTATTATTATAAATACAGTGAGCATCAACCAATCATCGTTCTCTCCAACAGTGTGGTACTGTTCATTTTATGTGTACATCTTACCTGCTGATTTTGTCCTTGTTCGTCGAGGCAAAACTTGTGGCATGAAATCCACAAAAGACTTGTGTGACTTCCGGTTCACACGCAGAGCATGCCGGGATCGCAGGTCGCCTGGTTAAACAACAAATAGCATGCACAATGTAGCACAACAAGGATAATAAAAAGCAAAGTAAACAAAACTTAAACTTAAAACGAGAACTCATTCAAAGCCGGTTTGCTTCTATTGCTTGTCAGTAGCTTCTATTGCTTGTCAGTAGTTTTTATTGCTTGTCAGTAGTTTCTATTGCTTGTCAGTAGTTTATATTGCTTGTCAGTAGTTTCTATTGCTTGTCAGTAGTTTCTATTGCTTGTCAGTAGTTTCTACTGCTTGTCAGTATATTCTATTGCTATTTGTCCTAGGAATTCGCACATTATTCGTCGACTTTGGACATTTATGGTGCATATTTACGGGACAACCCAGCGTTGCTAGAGTCATTCGTTTCCCATATATTGTAGTCAGTTTCTGTTACCCGATGGGTTTTCCAAATACAGTAGTCAGATATTGTTATCCACCCGGTTTCCCATATATTGTAGTTAGTTTCTGTTACCCGGCCGGTATCACAAATACTGTAGTTAGTTTCTGTTACCCGGCCGGTATCACAAATACTGTAGTCAGTTTCTATTACCCGGCCGGTATCACAAATACTGTAGTCAGTTTCTGTTACCCGGCCGGTATCACAAATACTGTAGTTAGTTTCTGTTACCCGGCCGGTATCACAAATACTGTAGTTAGTTTCTGTTACCCGGCCGGTATCACAAATACTGTAGTTAGTTTCTGTTGTTTTGTGTTTTTGTTACCCGCCGGTATCACAAATACTTAGTTAGTTTCTGTTACCCGGCCGGTATCACAAATACTGTAGTCAGTTTCTGTTACCCGGCCGTATCACAAATACTGTAGTCAGTTTCTGTTACCCGGCCGGTATCACAAATACTGTAGTTAGTTTCTGTTACCCGGCCGGTATCACAAATACTGTAGTTAGTTTCTGTTACCCGGCCGGTATCACAAATACTGTAGTTAGTTTCTGTTACCCGGCCGGTATCACAAATACTGTAGTTAGTTTCTGTTACCCGGCCGGTATCACAAATACTGTAGTTAGTTTCTGTTACCCGGCCGGTATCACAAATACTGTAGTCAGTTTCTGTTACCCGGCCGGTATCACAAATACTGTAGTCAGTTTCTGTTACCCGGCCGGTATCACAAATACTGTAGTCAGTTTCTATTACCCGGCCGGTATCACAAATACTGTAGTCAGTTTCTGTTACCCGGCCGGTATCACAAATACTGTAGTTAGTTTCTGTTACCCGGCCGGTATCACAAATACTGTAGTTAGTTTCTGTTACCCGGCCGGTATCACAAATACTGTAGTTAGTTTCTGTTACCCGGCCGGTATCACAAATACTGTAGTCAGTTTCTGTTACCCGGCCGGTATCACAAATACTGTAGTTAGTTTCTGTTACCCGGCCGGTATCACAAATACTGTAGTTAGTTTCTGTTACCCGGCCGGTATCACAAATACTGTAGTCAGTTTCTGTTACCCGGCCGGTATCACAAATACTGTAGTCAGTTTCTGTTACCCGGCCGGTATCACAAATACTGTAGTTAGTTTCTGTTACCCGGCCGGTATCACAAATACTGTAGTTAGTTTCTGTTACCCGGCCGGTATCACAAATACTGTAGTTAGTTTCTGTTACCCGGCCGGTATCACAAATACTGTAGTCAGTTTCTGTTACCCGGCCGGTATCACAAATACTGTAGTCAGTTTCTGTTACCCGGCCGGTATCACAAATACTGTAGTCAGTTTCTGTTACCCGGCCGGTATCACAAATACTGTAGTCAGTTTCTGTTACCCGGCCGGTATCACAAATACTGTAGTTAGTTTCTGTTACCCGGCCGGTATCACAAATACTGTAGTTAGTTTCTGTTACCCGGCCGGTATCACAAATACTGTAGTTAGTTTCTGTTACCCGGCCGGTATCACAAATACTGTAGTTAGTTTCTGTTACCCGGCCGGTATCACAAATACTGTAGTTAGTTTCTGTTACCCGGCCGGTATCACAAATACTGTAGTTAGTTTCTGTTACCGGTCGGTTTCACAAATACTGTAGTTAGTTTCTGTTACCGGTCGGTTTCACAAATACTGTAGTCAGTTTTTAACAAATAACCTAAATAGGTATACTAGGCATTTGAATGCATATGTGATGTTCATAACAGCGCATTCATTGTTCATGTTTTAGCTTCTGGACGCTGAAAATGGTTGTCTACACATTATTATGTGAGATAGTTTGCTGCCGCGGTAATACTGCGATATGTCGGCACTGGAAATGCGAATCTAATGTTCAGTATAGCTTCGTACAATCCATTATTCAGGATTGGATTCAAATAAGGTCAAAATAATTTCAAATACCGATAAAATAGGTGGTCGGTCACCTGTTTCCAGGTTTTATTTTAAAGAATGTCAGTTTTTGTTTCTTTTTTACTCAATCAACATGTTTCCGATTTGTTCGTAAATTGTTCATGCGATACATGGCACTTTCACCTATTTTCGTGGTCCACGCGTGAACACATTTATATGCAAAAGTAGAAATACATTTGAACTGAACTGGTTCTCTTGTATCATGTGTTTGTGAAGCCGTGGTGTTTGTTGAAAACAATGATGTCTTTATTACAGATCTGCACGCAGAAAAACATTGCTGAGAGAATCTTAGAATTGCTGTCTGTACAATAGTCCAGGGAATGAGATAGATAGATATATTTATGTCGGCAATGGATGGATGTATACATGGACATCTAAACGAACAGGTGCAGTATATAAAGACAAATATCATATACATGAGAAACAGACGGATCTGTAGTCCAGTGGTAACACGCTGGACTGGTAATCCAGGGATCGCAGTTCGATCCCCCGTCTGACCCTAATCAAATTAACAGTCTTTCAGATGGGGCGTTAAACCGAGGTCTCGTGTCGGTGCTTTACACCGTTCACGTAAAAGAACCATAGGATATTCTGGAATGGGTCTCTGTCTGTATCATTGCACTGTCCTCCAAAATCTAAAATGACTAATCTCTTCAGGAGGCGTCGCTCATATGGGCAACCGGTAGCGACGATAAATAAACGTAAAAACAATAATAAATACACCATGGCATGCACACCAACACCGAGGATAACACAAAAAGAGAGAACTCTTATTTCCATTGCGGTCCCGGTCTATGCTGATGGCATGACACAGGGTGGCATTTAAGATTGAAATTACTTCCATGAATTAAGAATTTAACAATGATTGCATAGAACATAATAAAAATTTAGTTACACATCCAAGTATCTGACACATTAAAATTATAAATGTATTAAATATTTAATTAATATCACAGAGCAAGCTGAGTATAAATAGCACAGATAGAAGTTATACTTAATACTGATTTCTAAGGATTAAAATAATATTGAATTAAATGAATTGGAAATTGACTTAAAAATTACGATTAAAATAAAAACTAAATCCTATGCCGAAAAACATACAATATAAATTAAAACGTATGACAAATTATCCAGCAAATAATCTTTGGCAGTTGTTTTAAAAGTAGATAATTGATCACTCTGCGTTATACGTACGGGCTGGCAAATTTATCACTCTGCGTTATACGTACGGGCTGGCAAATTGATCACTCTGCGTTATACGTACGGGCTGGCAAATTGATCACTCTGCGTTATACGTACGGGCTGGCAAATTGTTCCATAATGAGCACTGTATAACAGAAGGACTTTGACCCAAAACCTTTGACCTTAAGGACAGACAAGCACACTTGTGACGTAACCTGGTCCTGTGGAACAAAATGTTCCCCCAAATAGTCAGGGGCCAATCCATGCTTAACCTTGAACACATGGCCCAGAACAATCTGATCTACACGAGTATTCACTGGCAGCCAGTTTAGAGAGCGAAGTGTTCTGGAACAATGTGGCACATTGAACACATGGCCCAGATCAATCTGATCTACACGATTATTGACTGGTAGCCAGTTTAGAGAGCGACAGTGTTCTGGACCTTACATCAAGACCTAGGACACACCCCATTAACGTGTTCTGGACCTTACATCAAGATCTAGGACACACCCCATTAACGTGTTCTGGACCTTACATCAAGACCTAGTACACACCCCATTAACGTGTTCTGGACCTTACATCAAGACCTAGTACACACCCCATTAACGTGTTCTGTGTGGTTTGGAGCTTGAAATAACTGTGCACTGCATCCATATAGAAAAGAGAGAGCATATATATGCAGGAAGTGGCAGGAAGTGGCAGGAAGTGGCAGTATTTCCGTAGTATTGACACTAACGGCATCGTTATGACATTGCATAATGTGAACGCAGAAGTTGGCTATCACAAATGTGTGCGGTTTCCAACAACTCCCCCAGCAAATCTATTCAATTATTTATACTTTGTATTCAATATCCCGTCAACAGCTTAGGTCATATATTGACGCCCCAGCTGTTATTGGTGGAGGGAGATCTCGGGTGACCTGAGCCAAATCTCGTCGAGCACGGACGGGCATGCGGATTGAACCAGCGACCTTCCGCAAGACGGGTGGTTATTGTCATATTACAGTTTCTCACTTCGTTAAGAGTTTCTTGATCAAAAACATATATTTATACAATGAAGTTATTATAGTCTTATATAAAATCTTATCGTACATGATTTGAATCTTAACACTCATGTATGGAATGTGTATCCGTTCATTTAGGTAGCTACACTACTCTCCGAAAATACATTGTATGTTGATATGAAGCAGGCTAGCTCTCCCGAATAAAGTATATACCTTACAAAACCCGCACATACTTCAGTCTGGCAAATAAATCATAAAACAACAATACACTAGCCAACTCTGAAGAGCAATACATCTATAGCTATGTCACCATGCAGTGTGTAATAACATTGTTAAAAGTTATTTCGTCACAGAAGCATATATATATACAGTCAAACCTGTATATAAAGGCCACCCTCGGGAAAGTCAAAAAGTGGCCTTTGTTGGCAGGTGGCCTCTCAATAGAGGGTTAAAATGAATTGAAAATGGCTCGACGGGAGCGAAAATTGGTGGTCTTTAGAGACAGGTTTTTCATATGCGGCCTTTATTCGGAGGTGGCCCTTAGCACAGGTTTGACTGTATATATATATAAGCCTCCTTGGGCTAGTGGTAGCCTGGGTTCCAGTCTGTCGATGTTTTACTTTTTAACTTCTGGCCATTATATTATGAGAAGCTCAATACTGATCAATTAATAGCCTCGGTGTTAAAATATAGCTATTTGACTGACCAGGCAAAATATACCAACGCCTGTTCCCAGGCTAGGCTAGTGGTTAAGGCGTCCACCTACTGAGCTAGACGTCGACGGTTCAGTCTGGTATGGCCGGTTGGTGAGCCACGCGCTAGTTAAATATGGACGAAATGTTGAATTAAAAGGAATGGTGTTTATTCAGAGATATAACACTAAACAATGACATGTTGACCCATGCAGTTTTGAAATATATTACAATTTGCATGACGAGTTATCTGTCAATTGGTACAGACGGATCTGTAGTCCAGTTGTTAACACTTTGGACGGGTAATCCAGGGATCGCAGGTTCGATCCCCCGTCTGACCATAATACAATTTACAGTCTTTCAGATGGGACTTTAAACCGAGGTCTCGTGATGTTGATATACACCGTGCACATAAAATGACCAGAGGAATCTCTGGAATGGGTCTCTGTCTGTATCATTGCACTATCCACCAAAAATCTAAAATAACTAATCTCTTCAGGAGGCGCCGTTCATATGGGCAACCGGTAGCGACGATAAATAAACGTAAAGCACGCACGCCCGCACGCACGCACGCCCGCACGCACGCACGCACACACACACTGTCAATTGGTAGTAAAGACGCACTACTTTTATGTAATAACCTTAAAACTTCATGGGACAGAAATTCCCGAACTTCGTGGTTTAATGTTGGAATCCGAACGTTGATTTATAATAGCTCTATACATGCATACTCTGCAATAACTTATCAAACCTTCATTGTTTAGTGTTGGAATCCGAACGTTGATTTGTATAAAGTCATATAATATCTATATCTATACCCCCCCCCCCGTCTTCCAAAGTAAATTTGTTTCGAAAAATAAAATTTGGTCGCTATTACAACGAGAGTGGTGACATGGCTATTCTGTTCAACAAGCCTACAACTACAACATGCAGGTGCGTTAGATAAAGCATTTACCTTCTTGTTTGCTGTTCTTCCGGTGTCTGGCTTTCTTTATTAGTCGATCAGCCTAAAATTACCAATAATACAACTACACTAGTAATAAATCAAGGAAGCTTTACATGTTTACATGTATGTTACAAGTCTAAAAACACATTTTAAACTTGATTTATTTTACAACGATTGCGAAGCATTGCGAAGCAAGTTCTATCAACTTATATTAATCACGCTCGTTGGCGTGGGTGAAAGCGTTGGTAGCGCGCTAACCACTGCGCCAATCGGACAGCCAAGTTACATTAGCCATCTGTTGACAAATTAACAACTTGGTAGATAAGTTACGTCTGTAGCTTATGCAAATTTAGTTTAGCTCAATATTAGACTTATCATTCTCGAAAACCACATTCCTGGTGGAATCCATCGTCATGAGGGAGAGAGAATCCATCGCCATGAGGGAGAGAGAATCCATCGCCATGAGGGAGAGAGATCCATCGCCATGAGGGAGAGAATCCATCGCCATGAGGGAGAGAATCCATCGCCATGAGGGAGAGAAAATCCATCGCCATGAGGGAGAGATAATCCATCGCCATGAGGGAGAGAGCGCCATGAGGGAGAGAGAATCCATCGCCATGAGGGAGAGAGAATCCATCGCCATGAGGGAGAGAGAATCCATCGCCATGAGGGAGAGATAATCCATCGCCATGAGGGAGAGAGCGTCATGAGGGAGAGAGAATCCATCGCCTTGAGGGAGAGAGCGTCATGAGGGAGAGAGAATCCATCGCCATGAGGGAGAGATAATCCATCGCCATGAGGGAGAGATAATCCATCGCCATGAGGGAGAGATAATCCATCGCCATGAGGGAGAGAGCGTCATGAGGGAGAGAGAATCCGTCGCCATGAGGGAGAGAGAATCCGTCGCCATGAGGGAGAGAGAATCCGTCGCCATGAGGGAGAAAGAATCCATCGCCATGAGGGAGAGATAATCCATCGCCATGAGGGAGAGAGAATCCGTCGCCATGAGGGAGAGAATACATCGCCATGAGGGAGAGAGAATCCATCGCCATGAGGGAGAGAGCGTCATGAGGGAGAGAGAATACATCGCCATGAGGGGGAGAGAATCCATCGCCATGAGGGAGAGAGAATCCATCGCCATGAGGGAGAGAGAATCCATCGCCATGAGGGAGAGAATACATCGCCATGAGGGAGAGAATCCATCGCCATGAGGGAGAGAGAATCCATCGCCATGAGGGAGAGATAATCCATCGCCATGAGGGAGAGAATCCATCGCCATGAGGGAGAGAGAATCCATCGCCATGAGGGAGAGAGAATCCATCGCCATGAGGGAGAGAGAATCCATCGCCATGAGGGAGAGAGCGCCATGAGGGAGAGAGAACGACTACAACTGGGTGCAAACTGCGTCACTCTCCAACCTGACACGAACGCTCTACCTAGCGCTACCACAACCACCATCTTTCACTAACGACTATAATCGAAGTGATATATCCAAGGTATAGTAAACTGCGAGATAGTTTATATAAGAGTACACAACACGTAACATCTGTTAAAAGAAACGAAAATATATTGTATCGGAATGCAAAGGATGTTTTTTTACAATAATTTCCAATCGTAACTATAAATGATACAGTAATTAAAACAGTTAGTACTAGAGTAATTAAAATACTCTGGTTTGCACGGTGTATTTAAGAATTCTGTAATTGTTAATGCAGATAATTGCATTATGCAAGATTCAACATTTCAGTGGATAATCTTTTAGGCAACACTTCAGTCTCCCACAAGAAGGACGCATGCGCAGCTGCATTTCCGGACCGCCCAGTGGTGGTTAGACATCGTACATATATCTATCTATTGATTTGTTACACCACGTGGTTTGTTTTAGCTTGGGGTTTAAAGTCGCACCCAGCAGCTTAGGCAATATGGCGACTCTCCAGTTATCATATGTGAAGGAAGGCCCCGGGTGAAACACACGAGCAATGTTCTATGCACGGACGGGTATGTGGAGGAAGGCCCCGGGTGAAACACACGAGCAATGTTCTATGCACGGACGGGTATGTGGAGGAAGGCCCCGGGTGAAACACACGAGCAATGTTCTATGCACGGACGGGTATGTGGAGGAAGGCCCCGGGTGAAACACACAAGCAATGTTCTATACACGGACGGGTATGTGGAGGAAGGCCCCGGGTGAAACACACGAGCAATGTTCTAGGCACGGACGGGTACCCGGATAGAACCACCGACCTACTATAAGTCAGCTGGTTATTAGCACCTAATGGACAGCTATACTTCGTACTCACCTGTTGTTTCGTGTTTGAATGTTTATTTCTTCTGAGAGTCTGGCTTTCTCTTGCCTGTTCGTCGTCACCGTCGTAATCAGTGTTGAATACCTAAACGTATACAGTGTTGAATACCTAAACGTAATCAGTGTTGAATACCTAAACGTAATCAGTGTTGAATACCTAAACGTATACAGTGTTGAATACCTAAACGTAATCAGTGTTGAATACCTAAACGTAATCAGTGTTGAATACCTAAACGTAATCAGTGTTGAATACCTAAACGTAATCAGTGTTGAATACCTAAACGTAATCAGTGTTGAATACCTAAACGTAATCAGTGTTGAATACCTAAACGTAATCAGTGTTGAATACCTAAACGTATACAGACATATTTGAACTCGTATTAAAACACTGTCGTAACGTCATACCTTTGTACTTGCAGTCCATTATTATTTATATTGGACTGGGTGTCAAAAGGCCAGAGTATTATATTACTAAGCGTACATGCAGAGAATTAACAATTTTAATTAGCAGGATCTTCTTATATAAGTTTGTTTTAAGTAAGATATAAGCCTCAAACCGATCCACTATGTAGACTCGCCGAACACAATATCAATATTTTACATATGTGTGATTTACGTTTATTTATCGTCGCTACCAGTTGCCCATATGAGCGACACCTCCTGAAGAGATTAGTCATTTTAGATTGTTGGAAGATAGTGCAATGATACAGACAGAGACCCATTCCAGAGTCTCCTATGGTTCTTTTACGGGCACAGTGTAAAGCACCGACACGAGACCTCGGTTTAACGTCCCATCTGAAAGACTGTTAACTTTATTAGGGTCAGACGGGGGATCGAAGCTGCGATCCATGGATTACCAGTCCAGCGTGCTACCACTGGACCACAGAACGGTCTATTATTTTACATATTGGGTCGTTTTCGGCTTATATACTATACAAAAGAAAACATTAATACAGTACATGGTACACACGTACGCATATATAGAGTATTCTAACATGACGTGATATTGTGTTCCTATAAACAAAGAACAAATCTACCGTTGTTAAGTTTGCAATAAACCACGGTTACGGCTGTTGAATTTTGCTACCCCTGTAAAAACCTTATTTAGTCTATTCAAATTAATTTTAGCTCGATTGCGAAACAAGTTCTTACAACTTATATTAATCACTCTCGAGACCTCATTCCTGATGGAATCCATCGACACGAGGGAGAGAGAAGAGGCAACGTGGAATTTAAATGCCTTGCCTGAGGGCACAATCTTACGGCTCCAGCGGGGCTCGAACTCCGAACCATTTTGCACCTGAAGCGAACGCGCATCCATTGCGCTATCACGACTTCCTTATCTATTGACGTATAAAAATATGCACAACTTTTAACAATTATACATTTGAATAACCCCACCAGATATGGTCATTCAAATATCACCCAATATGTGAATAACCCCATTAATGTGTACGTGTTTCGTACGCTTTGGCTTAAAAGTACATCAGCACAATTACCACGGAGGCGGACATTTTTCAGCGTAGTAATATAATATGTAGTACAATGTCCGATAGGTTGCTATGACAACGGAGCTATTAAGACACACTAACACGCACAGCCTTTAATAGTGTATGACAATTTATCCTCGTTGATTTGAAACATATTAATTAATTATTTAGTTATATCCGGGAACATTAACGTTATTATGTTTGTGTTTGTTTTTATGGGTTTCAAGTCGCATCTACAACTTAAGTCACATAAAGAACACCCAGCTGTTATTGGAGCAAACTCCTTGGGTGCCCCCCCCCCCCCGAGCCGTATTTTATACACGAATGGTCACCTGGGTAGATCCACTGACCTTCCGAACGTCAGCTGGATATAGACTTTACATGAACGAATTCGATAACCTTCGGTGGAATTCAAACGTACTGCGGTGAGGGGCAAGCAAACTCAAGCAAAGTCAACGACCTTAACCACTCGGCCACGGAGGCACACAACATCATAGAGAGGTCATATACAGTGAATATAGAGAGGTCATATATAGTAAATAGATAGATAGGTCATATAATTATAGTGAATAGATAGACAGGTCATATATAGTGAATATATAATTATACTGAACCAAAAAAGAAACTTTCGCGAGACTTCAATGGGACTGTTTCCACATATGTGTATATTAACAGTTTTTATTCGTATTTGTTATTGCACAATAATTTAAAATCAATTCATCAAAGTTCATTTACAGTCTGAAAATTATCAATTTCATTGGATTTTTCAATTTCATTTGAGGTAGGTGTCGATTCAATTTTTTTTGCTTTAGTAACGATTATGCCCACCGCGAGCATTGCTAACAGCTTGGCAGCGACGACGCATTGAGTGGATGAGATTATTAATTTGAGCCTGGGGTATATTATTCCACTCTTCTAGCAAAGCGTCACGGAGCTCATTGACGTTACCAGGCGGATTTTGACGTTGCCGTACACGTGTGTCAAGATTATCCCAAAGGTGCTCGATGTGATTTAGATCCGGGATTTTTGAGGGCCAGTCGTCTATGAAATCAATATTGTTGTTTCGCAAGAACTGGATATTGTCACGGGCGACGTGAGGTCTGGCGTTGTCTTGCTGAAACACAGAAATAACGCCGTGATTTTGTAAGAGAGGAACAACGTGTGGGGCAAGGACACGGTCTCTATACCTTTGAGCATTCAAATTGCCATCAATGACCACTAATTGGGTACGATACCCATAACCTATTCCGGCCCAGACCATCACGGAACCCCCACCGCCAAAACGATCCCGCTGAAGAACGCAACAGTCAGCGTAACGTTCATTCCTACGTCGGTAGACCCTGATCCGACCATCACTATTGGACAATGCAAACCTGGATTCATCTGAAAAAAGAATCGTCCGCCAGTCTTGCCTTGTCCAGTTGATGTGTCTATCAGCCCATTGAAGCCTGTCACGGCGATGACGATCCGTTAATACTGTTCCGACGTAGGGACGACGTGCACGTAAATTGTTCTCAGCCAAACGATTTCGTACGGTTTGAGCGGAAATTCTGGGGTTATAAGTATCTGGGGTGACAGACACTGTAGCTGTCGCAGTTAAAAAACGATTTCGTAAATGTTGGTTCAAAATATAGCCGTCTTGCGCCGGCGTGGTTACACGTGGTCTACCGCTACGTGGAAGATCTTCCTGCTTCCGGTCTGCACAAACCGCCGTCTCAGACTTCTAACTGCCTGCACAGATGATCCAACGTGCGCAGCAACCTCTTCCGTTGAAGCTCCTGCCTCCAGCATCCCAACGGCTCTCTCTCTCTTTCGAGAGACATCGAAATTTTGCCCAAATTGTATCGATATAAAGGTGTTTAGGTATTTTTATGACTGTAGTCGTCAAGTGCAATAACTTGCAGTGAAAAAAGTTAACACATGTAAACCAGATATGTCCACCCCGTGTGTGCACGTGAAAATGGAGGTTTTGTCAAAACAGACGATATCGTTCGACATGAGGTGATTATCTGACCGATTTCCCAAAGTAGGACGTCAGTGTAAACTACTACATATACACATTTTTCTACATGTTGTATTTAACCTTATAAGTTTAAGACCTACTTTGCGAAAGTTTCTTTTTTGGTTCAGTATATATAGGTCATATATAGTGAATAGATAGATAGTTCATATATAGTGAATAGATAGACAGGTCATATATAGTGAATATATATATAGGTCATATATAGTGAATATATAGATAGTTCATATATAGTGAATAGATAGACAGGTCATATATAGTGAATATATATATAGGTCATATATAGTGAATAGATAGATAGGTCATATATAGTAAATAGATAGATAGTTCATATATAGTGAATAGATAGACAGGTCATATATAATGAATATATATATAGGTAATATATAGTGAATAGATAGAGAGGTCATATAGAGTGAATAGATAGGTCATATATAGTGAATAGATAGATAGTTCATATATAGTGAATAGATATATAGGTCATATAGAGTGAATAGATAGAGAGGTCATATATAGTGAATAGATATATAGGTCATATATAGTGAATAGATAGAGAGGTCATATATAGTGAATATAGAGTGGTCATATATAGTGAATATAGAGAGGTCATATATAGTGAATATATATATATAGGTCATATATAGTGAATAGATATATAGGTCATATATAGTGAATAGATAGAGAGGTCATATATAGTGAATATAGAGAGGTCATATATAGTGAATATATATATAGGTCATATATAATGAATATATAGATAGGTCATATATAGTGAATAGATAGAGAGGTCATATATAGTGAATATATAGATAGGTCATATAGAGTGAATAGATAGAGAGGTCATATATAGTGAATATATATATAGGTCATATATAGTGAATAGATAGATAGTTCATATATAGTGAATAGATATATAGGTCATATATAGTGAATAGATAGATAGTTCATATATAGTGAATAGATATATAGGTCATACATAGTGAATATATAGATAGGTCATATATAGTGAATAGATAGAGAGGTCATATATAGTGAATATATATATAGGTCATATATAGTGAATAGATAGATAGTTCATATATAGTGAATAGATATATAGGTCATATATAGTGAATAGATAGATAGTTCATATATAGTGAATAGATATATAGTGAATAGATAGATAGGTCATATATAGTGACTAGATAGATAGGTCATATATAGGGAATAGATAGATAGTTCATATATATAGTGAATAGATATATAGGTCATATATAGTGAATAGATAGATAGGTCATATATAGTGAATATATATATAGGTCATATATAGTGAATATAGAGAGGTCATATATAGTGAATAGATAGAGAGGTCATATATAGTGAATAGATAGATAGGTCATATATAGTGAATAGATAGATAGGTCATATATAGTAAATAGATAGAGAGGTCATATATAGTGAATAGATAGATAGGTCATATATAGTGAATATATATATAGGTCATATATAGTGAATAGATAGGTCATATATAGTGAATAGATAGATAGGTCATATATAGTGAATAGATAGATAGGTCATACATAGTGAATAGATAGAGAGGTCATATATAGTGAATAGATAGATAGGTCATATATAGTGAATAGATAGAGAGGTCATATATAGTGAATAGATAGATAGGTCATATATAGTGAATAGATAGATAGGTCATATATAGTGAATATATAGAGAGGTCATATATAGTGAATAGATAGGTCATATATAGTGAACAGAGAGGTCATATATAGTGATTAGATATATAGGTCATATATAGTGAATAGATAGATAGGTCATATATAGTGAATAGATAGGTCATATATAGTGAATAGATAGGTCATATATAGTGAATAGATAGATAGTTCATATATAGTGAATAGATATATAGGTCATATATAGTGAATATAGAGAGGTCATATATAGTGAACATATAGAGAGGTCATATAGAGTGAATAGATAGATAGGTCATATATAGTGAATATAGAGAGGTCATATATAGTGAATAGATAGAGAGGTCATATATAGTGAATAGATAGATAGGTCATATATAGTGAATATATAGAGAGGTCATATATAGTGAATATAGAGAGGTCATATATAGTGAATAGATAGAGAGGTCATATATAGTGAATATATAGATAGGTCATATATAGTGAATATATAGAGAGGCCATATATAGTGAATAGATAGATAGGTCATATATAGTGAATAGATAGATAGGTCATATATAGTGAATAGATAGATAGGTCATATATAGTGAATATATAGAGAGGTCATATATAGTGAATAGATAGATAGGTCTTATATAGTGAATAGATATATAGGTCATATATAGTGAATAGATAGATAGGTCATATATAGTGAATAGATAGATAGGTCATATATAGTGAATATATAGAGAGGTCATATATAGTGAATAGGTAGATAGGTCATATATAGTGAATATATATATAGGTCATATATAGTGAATATATATATAGGTCATATATAGTGAATAGATAGATAGGTCATATATAGTGAATAGATAGAGAGGTCATATATAGTGAATAGATAGATAGGTCATATATAGTGAATAGATAGATAGGTCATATATAGTGAATAGATAGAGAGGTCATATATAGTGAATATATATATAGGTCATATATAGTGAATATAGAGAGGTCATATATAGTGAATATAGAGGTCATATATAGTGAATATATAGAGAGGTCATATATAGTGAATAGATAGATAGGTCATATATAGTGAATAGATAGATAGGTCATATATAGTGAATAGATAGATAGGTCATATATAGTGAATAGATAGATAGGTCATATATAGTGAATATATAGAGGTCATATATAGTGAATAGATAGATAGGTCATATATAGATAATATATATATATAGTGAATATATAGTGAATATATATATATAGGTCATATATAGTGAATAGATAGATAGGTGATATATAGTGAATAGATAGAGAGGTCATATATAGTGAATAGATAGATAAGTCATATATAGTGAATAGATAGATAGGTCATATATAGTGAATATATATATAGGTCATATATAGTGAATATATATATAGGTCATATATAGTGAATAGATAGATAGGTCATATATAGTGAATAGATAGAGAGGTCATATATAGTGAATAGATAGATAGGTCATATATAGTGAATAGATAGATAGGTCATATATAGTGAATAGATAGAGAGGTCATATATAGTGAATAGATAGATAGGTCATATATAGTGAATAGATAGATAGGTCATATATAGTGAATATATATATAGGTCATATATAGTGAATATATATATAGGTCATATATAGTGAATAGATAGATAGGTCATATATAGTGAATAGATAGAGAGGTCATATATAGTGAATAGATAGATAGGTCATATATAGTGAATATATATATATATAGTGAATATATAGTTAATATATATATATAGGTAATATATAGTGAATAGATAGAGAGGTCATATATAGTGAATAGATAGATAGGTCATATATAGTGAATAGATAGATAGTCATATATAGTGAATAGATATATAGGTCATATATAGTGAATAGATATATAGGTCATATACAGTGAATAGATAGATTAGTAATATATAGTGAATAGATAGATAGGTCATATATAGTGAATATATATATAGGTCATATATAGTGAATATATATATATAGGTCATATATAGTGAATAGATAGATAGGTCATATATAGTGAATATATAGATAGGTCATATATAGTAAATAGATAGATAGGTCATATATAGTGAATAGATATATAGGTCATATATAGTGAATAGATATATAGGTCATATATAGTGAATAGATAGATAGGTCATATATAGTGAATAGATAGAGGGTACACATAGTTAATATATAGAGGGTACATATAGTTAATATATAGAGGGTACATATAGTTAATATATAGAGGGTACATATAGTTAATATATAGAGGGTACATATAGTTAATATATAGAGGGTACATATAGTTAATATATAGAGGGTATATATAGTTAATAGAGGGTACATATAGTTAATATATAGAGGGTACATATAGTTAATATATAGAGGGTACATATAGTTAATATATAGAGGGTACATATAGTTAATATATAGAGGGTACATATATAGTTAATATATAGAGGGTACATATAGTTAATAGAGGGTACATATAGTTAATATATAGAGGGTACATATAGTTAATATATAGAGGGTACATATAGTTAATATATAGAGGGTACATATAGTTAATATATAGAGGGTACATATAGTTAATATATAGAGGGTACATATAGTTAATATATAGAGGGTATATATAGTTAATAGAGGGTACACATAGTTAATATATAGATGGTACATATAGTTAATATATAGAGGGTACATATAGTTAATATATAGAGGGTACACATAGTTAATATATAGAGGGTATATATAGTTAATATATAGAGGGTACACATAGTTAATATATAGAGGGTATATATAGTTAATATATAGAGGGTACACATAGTTAATATATAGAGGGTACACATAGTTAATATATAGAGGGTATATATAGTTAATATATAGAGGGTACACATAGTTAATATATAGAGGGTACATATATAGTTAATATATAGAGGGTACACATAGTTAATATATAGAGGGTACATATATAGTTAATATATAGAGGGTACACATAGTTAATATATAGAGGGTATATATAGTTAATATATAGAGGGTACATATAGTTAATATATAGAGGGTACATATATAGTTAATATATAGAGGGTACACTTGCAATGCTAAAACGTTTTCATATGCCCCATTAAACACCATGAGTATAATATGCAAATATGCAAATAAGCGAGTACTTATTTCACGTATCGATATCGGTATGAATAACACGACATTTCTCACATAGCCGTATAGTACGTGACCATTAACATGCACATAAAGTAACCTGTTTGTTTGTGTGTTTGTTTGTTTGTTCGGGTATTACGCCTTCATGGGCACTAGTTTGGGCTATGTCACCTTTCCTGGGCAGGCTCCAGTACTGAATACTCTAACCGCAATTAGAAACTGTCAACGTTTTCATATAAATAGACACGACCTGAGCGGTGTTCGAACCCTTGACCATCAGTGATATAAAGTAAACTGAGCATATTGAATATGTGGCTCATTTTCATTTCATGGTAACTTATATTAATTTCCTTCATACAATATGGTATTACGCCAGCTTATCTAGAGATCAACCAAGCAGCCGGCCTCTCTTGCGCGCAGCCAAGCAGTCGGCCTCTCTTGCGCGCAGCCAACGCAGCCAGCCTCTCTTGCGCCCAGCCAACGCAGCCAGCCTCTCTTGCGCGCAGCCAGCCTCTCTTGCGCGCAGCCAACGTAGCCAGCCTCTCTTGCGCGCAGCCAACGCAGCCAGCCTCTCTTGCGCACAGCCAACCTCTCTTGCGCGCAGCCAACGCAGCCAGCCTCTCTTGCGCGCAGCCAACGCAGCCAGCCTCTCTTGCGCGCAGCCAACGCAGCCAGCCTCTCTTGCGCGCAGCCATCCTTTCTTGCGCGCAGCCAGCCTCTCTTGCGCGCAGCCAACGCAGCCAGCCTCTCTTACGAGCAGCCAAGCAGTCGGCCTCTCTTGCGCGCAGCCAACGAAGCCAGCCTCTCGCGCGCAGCCAACGCAGCCAGCCTCTCTTGCGCGCAGCCAACCTCTCTTGCGCGCAGCCAACGCAGCCAGCCTCTCTTGCGCGCAGCCATCGCAACCAGCCTCTCTTGCGCGCAGCCAACGAAGCCAGCCTCTCTTGCGCGCAGCCAACGCAGCCAGCCTCTCTTGCGCGCAGCCAGCCTCTCTTGCGCGCAGCCAACGCAGCCAGCCACTCTTGCGCGCAGCCAACGAAGCCAGCCTCTCTTGCGCGCAGCCAACGAAGCCAGCCTCTCTTGCGCGCAGCCAGCCTCTCTTGCGCGCAGCCAACCTCTCTTGCGTGCAGCCAACCTCTCTTGCGCACAGCCAACGCAGCCAGCCTCTCTTGCGCGCAGCCAACGCAGCCAACCTCTCTTGCGCGCAGCCAACGCAGCCAGCCTCTCGTGCGCGCAGCCAACGCAGCCAACCTCTCTTGCGCGCAGCCAACACAGCCAGCCTCTCTTGCGCGCAGCCAACGCAGCCAGCCTCTCTGACGAGTTTAATAACATGTGTTCTTGATTTTTTTCATAAACGAGTCATAAATGTTCACATGAACAGAGGTATTTAACATGAGTATATACGCGTGTAAAGTAGTTCCCAATAAAGGTACCATAAAGGTACAGTGTATCTGAATGAAGCAGTGTGTAGTGATTTAGTGTTTTGTCATAATAACTGGCATACCTGACGATGTATGCACACCGTATCGTGTTTACACAGTGTATCGTGTTCTGGACTATGCATATTATGTCTTGTGAATGCATGTGAGGCCAACCTGATATGTTGAGCTGATTCATTCGAGATAAGAGTGGAATGTAAGTGCTTGTCAAATGGCTTGTTAGAATATGAGAACAGTCGTTATGCTGTAACACGCTTATGTGACGTGTGTTGTTGATTGACTGCACATTGCGGTGGCCTGTAATCTACATTAATGTATCTGAATTTCTGAGATGTTATCTTCTTACTATATCTGTACGAGGTGTTCTCGAGCACCGTGATTGGTAAGCAAATCGATTGCGATAAACCTGCAGATGTACGATTCATTATTGTGATGAGTCTATTCTGGCTGATCGGCTGTCTCTTGAACCATAGACGGCTTTATATTAGTCTGCATGCGGAGTGATACACGTCACGTGGTTCAATTTCTTATATTACAGCAGAATAGTTTACTTATAAAGCTTAAATTGCAGCTCATCATTTTTTAAATATTTATTATTATTATTATTATTATATATATTATTGTGGAAGTCGTGATAGCTCAGTGGTTGCACGTTCGCTTCATGTGCGAAAGGCCCGGAGTTCGAGCCCCGCTGGAGCCATTACGAGTGTGCCCTTAGACAATGCATTTAAATTCCACATGCCTCTTCCATCTTCCTCGTGGCGATGGATTCCACCATGAGAATGAGGTCTCGAGAGTGATTAACATAAGTTATAACAACTTGTTTCGCAATCGAGCTCAAATAAATTTGAATAAACTAAATATATATTATAGGGATGTATTATAATGAAATTCCTATGTCCGCATACGTGGTCGAGTGGCTAAGTGCTACTGTAGCCTATCGTCACTGATGGTCAATGGTTCGAGTCTCTTTATATAAAAATGTTGGCGTGTTTTTTACTGAGGTTGGTGCACAAAGTACTGGTTAACCACTGGAGCTTGCACAAGAAAGGCGTTATTAGGCAAACAAATTATGATCAACCGGTAGCGACGATAAACAAACGTAAAACACTAACGAAATTCGCATACAAGCAACTCCGTGTGATAACGGGTGCCTCCGTGATCGAGTGGTGAGGACTTTCACTTCAAATCACTTGCCACTCAACGCCACTGGCTGGAATCCCAATGGGGATACCAAATTCTTTAAAATGAAGAAATAACCAGCTGCCATCGAAAGATCGGTGATTCTACTCTGATACCTAAAATAGTGAGCGGCACCCGGTGTCTTCCTCCACCAATAATAGCTGCATATTCACCATATGACCTAAGTTGTTGGTGAGACCTTACACCCTAAAACCCACCAAACAAACAAAACATATAAGTACAAGATAAACCTCACATGCAATAGTTTCACTCCGATCAATGAAATAGTCGTCTGCAGCGGATATATTTATCTCATTCTGTCAGTGGCACCGCAGTAATCAAACACGCCAGTGTCCATTTCACACCGATGAACAGAACATATAATTCATAAATAAATACTAAACGCGTCTGTTTAAATATATATTTAATACAAATACGCAACGACCATGACGTTAGTGCTGGTACCCTACGACATGTCTGCATTTAATGGTGAACAGTCGAGTGACCATTGACCTATAAGTGTGACCTTGACCTATATGTGTGACCTTGACAAATGGATGTTGAGAACGACATATCGTAATATTTGGGCGATTATTTGTGTTGAGTTATTTTGTTTAATAGACAGGACATGGCACGAAATGACATTGGACCTACACATGTGACCTTGACCTGACGTATAGCTTTGCTAAACGCGACACGTCAGGCCGCTATAGTGTTATTTTCACATTTTTGGATATGTATTTAACAATTACAAACCGAACACACCCGGCGTACACTGTATTATACGCATGGAAAGAACAGTTGCATCTCAGATGTTAAACCAAGCAATGCAGTGTGTCATAGCGATCATCTAAGCCAATTAATGTATACACCCCACTCCACTCTCACATCTCTCCGCGATCAATTTGAATAATTACAGATTGGGCACAGAAGCTGGTTTTGGGTAGCTTTTAATTTCATAGATAGAAAAAAAATAGACATACCATTTCTATGTCATGACTTTCCCCGTCGTCAGCATGATGGTACCCGGACCAGCGGGAACCATCGTTCCTATCATCTCCCCGACAATCAGGTTCATGGCCAGTATTGCCATTATCTTGCGGCTGTTTCGTACTTGATTGTTGTGCAACAATTTCACTGAATGCACCAAACACATTTCGTCCGTTACCTTTAGGAGATGTCGACACCTTCGGACAAGCATCATTGTTTGCAACCTGTTCAGTCTTGACTGTCGTAGGCCAACTTTTACTTTTCTCACTCATTGTATAAGCCTTTTGACCAGTGCTATCATTGGTGCTTGTCGAGTTATCCCTATGCCTATATAACATTAACTTCTTCAACCCTGGCGACATACGGTTTGGATTGCTGCTCTCATCATAAATAGGCTCGGTATTCAAACTCTGCAGACTTAAATTAGAGTCAGACTTTTCATTTTCATGTTCTTGTTTAATTTGGATTTCAATATCACCTATGTTACTACTTTTGTTATCCTTTGGTAGCAGCGTATGGTCACCGAACAAAGATCTCGTGACAATATCCGCCATCTTCGCATCTTCCCCATCGGAATCGTCTTCTACCTTACATGCCTCCTTCCTGTCATGTCTTTCTATAGCATCTGATATTGCTTTGCTGTGAACTATCGGTGCTACATTAGCAACGGGAATGTTTTTAGTCTGTGATAACTGTCGAGATAAGAATACCTTATGACCTTGAGGTTGTGAACTTAGTTCACGGCAAACAGTTTCATATACCGACTCTTTGTCTTTATGTACGGAACCTTTCACCGCATCGGATATTAATCTATGTAAATGTTCCTCCAAACTGTTAATTTCCCTTTTTGAGGAGTCCTTATTTGAACTAGATGTTGAGGATTCTTCCAGCATTGGGGGTTCACACACTGCCGGGCTTATCAAAGGTGTGATTCTGTTCCGTTCTTGTGGACTGAGAATGGGCATTTTGGGTGATGTGGGATTCCCATGCTGGCTAGGTTCTCTATCTGATTTTCTTGCAGCAAACTTTGCACTTTCCATTGGAACTTTTTCATTTTTATCTATATCCACAGTGTTAGCAGTATTTTTGAGATCTTCTTCTTGTCTAAAAGCATTTAATATCATTTGTTTTCGTGACATTAATTTAGGAGGATTAGCAGTATTACTTTCAGATTTAGCACTGGCAATGACAGTTGATCTGATGGATGATGAAGATGATGACGATAAATTATTTTTGTGTCCCGGTATAGCTATTTGCAAAGGTAACGTGCAAGATGAATCGTCACTGACAGCTACATTTGTGTCGGGAATAGTAGACACTTTAGTACCAATGTCTTTAGCAATTGTAACGATTTCTGCAATTTTTGACGTGTGTACGTGACCACTAACAGTTTTAGGAATTGGAGAAGAATTTGCTGATCTATCAAATTCCTGAAGTAGAGATCGATTTGCGAATGGATTTATACAATTATCATCGTCTGTCTTTTTAAGTTCTCTAATAAGAAACTGACTAAATTGCTCCATGTCCGACTGTTGCTTTGCAATTCCACTAGTGCCTTTTGTAATGGATCTTTCAGTTGGACACGTGTTTATTGAGATCATATGACGTTCACTTCCGCTACGTTCACATCTAGGTCCAACAGTTTGTCCAGTCTTTGGACTCTGAACTCCTGGACTTTTTACAAAGTCATTTATACTATCACCGACATCACTTAATACTGGTCGGGACTGTTCAGTTTTGCTAATCTCGTGCCCACGACTTTCTAACGCTTTCCCCCTGGCTGATTCTTTACTTGTTATTGGAAGCTGTTGCTCAATGTCTCTATTTGGAACTACTCTAGCATTATATCTGTTATAAACTGAACAACCACTAACACCCCATTCGCCTCTTTGTTCAGCTACTCTTTGTTGTATTTTCATAACCTCTTTCCCTGATAACATGTCATGATGCTTTTGTGAAAATGCTGTCCTATCTCGTGTAGCTAGCTCTTGTTGAATCTTACTCTCGTCAGCAAATTCATACCTGGGAATTGGTTGTGCTTCATTTATACGGTCCGCGGACCGCCGATTAGTTATTGAATCAGATGATATGCCACTACCTCTAACAATGCGAGGCGGAATATAACCCTGTGGTCTTTGAATTACACTGGGGTGTAAATTCATTCCTACATTGCTTGTTTCGCTCCTTGAAATTTGGTTCGGTGAACTCTCATTTGTATCAATATTTACACCATACCGACTATGAGTTGGTTGATATCTAACTGTGTGTGTCATTCTTGCAGCATTCAACATAGCCTGTTGTTGATCTGCATGCAATGTGTCTTTGTTACGGGAACCATACTTCTGCACGTCATTAATACCATGTTGAGCGAATATTTCTGGATGATTCTGAATAGCGCGAACTTGTTCTAGAGCATGAGAATGCTCTTGGTGTATGTCTGATAGTGGGACCGGTTGGCCAACTCGGATACATCGTGCAGTAGAATTGTCACCCCGTTCCTTTTTAAGACTGTCCTGATACGACGCTGTTGCGACAGCTGGCTGTCTTGCTAATGTGTATTGGGATTGCTGACTGCGGCTTCCATACAAACTTTGTGTTATACTTTGAGATTGTGGAACACGACCATCATGTTGTTTCTGCATTTCCATTAAAAATGCAATTTTTTGTTGCTCCTGCGAGTTCAGCAGATTTTTCTGTTGGTTCATCTGAGAGAGCATTACTAATTGATCTCGTTGCGATTTTTGAGCTTGAATTTGCCGCTGAATTTGCTTTTGTTGCATTAGGTCAATGCCACTAGTTGCACTTGTCGGAACGCCATAGCCACTACTGAGTGCTGGCATTCGCCTCTGGTACATAGTTGTGTTCGGAAATGAAGGTTGATGAGTCAGCTCTTCAAAGTCTGTGATTTCGTTTGATTTTCCTGTCATTGTTCTTGATCCACTAACCCGTTCTGCAGAAACTCTAGAATATGATGACTGCTGAGGAAGATTCCCCATTGGCGGTTGTGCGGAATTGGCGCTTACAGTAACCTTATGCGTTGGTTCAAAGAATCCTTTTAAAGTAACTGATTCTGTCATGTTATGAGGATTTCTCTTGGCGTTGGCAGGAAGTGAAACATAGCTGGTCGGACTCTTTTGCTGAATAGGGTGCATTTGTAATTGGACAGGTACACTCAAGCCGTATTGGGCTGGTGTTTGTTTATGTATTTGAGGTAAATGCATCTGTCGTGACTGATGAGAGATGTGTTGTCGTTGAATATCGGAATACTGCTGCTGTGCTAGTGCTGAGGGACTTGTCTGTGAAGGACGTTTATGTAGAACATTAGGATATTTCCCCGCTGACAGTTGTTTCTGCGGTATTAATTTATTCACACCTATCGGATCTCCCGTTAATGACTTTTCTGGAAAAGATTCATGGTGGAAATTGGGATGACCTTGTGGATATGCGTAGTCGCGAGTTACGCACATCCGTTTAGCAATTGAAGCTTCTGAAATAAGACCATGTCGAGCTATTTGTTCGCCAAACTCAGTCGTGTCGGCACATCGTTTGCGTGTCTTGACAGACAAATCCAGCGGACGCTCAACCTGTCGGCGGGCTTCCGACAGATCTAATGGCGGCGTCAAGTGATTCTTATTGGGTGATTTGAAGACGGGCAGTTGATGCATGGCTTCCTCGTCGTTAGATACATCCACCCAAAGCCTAAAATAAAACACACTTATTTATATATATATATATAAAGTCTACATCCGTTATGTCAACGTCGGTTATGTCGAATTATCCGGTTATCTCGAAGTCGGATCAAGTCCCGTTTCAGACACTATCATTTTTTATCTAACTGGATCTGTTTATATCTAATTTCGTTAAGTCAAACTTCGGTTATGTCGAAGTATTATATTCGGTCCGACGGAATGCGACATAACGGATGTAGACTGTAGCATGAAATTAAGAAGTGAAAATAGTCAATCACTCGCTTAAAGAAACGCATATTAAAACATGAAAATAATAATGGTTTTGTATGGAGTTACATGCTAGCAACTGTTTAGAAATTGTGCGAAAACCACGTGACAAAACCACAGGGATTCGGCACGTTTGGGGGTACTAGTATATATATTTAAGTACAGGGATTCTACTCTGTGGGATGTCAGATTTCGCATCGATCAGTAAAATGGCCCTATCTGAAACAATGTTGTACAAATCTGTCCAAATACAACGCCTATCCCGAATCTTTATATTGTTCTTCAAATAAAACACAACTTTAAGCTGCATGCATGTATACTTTGCAAACAATTGCCACATACATTGGCCATAGCAGGTCACATTTCCATACTAGGACACGGGTTCTGTCAGCAACACAAAAAAATCTTCGACGGGAGAGTTTTAACTGTGAATAACATTATCAATAAAATGTGTTTACACTAACGTGTAGGTTTATTCGGCAATAAAGTACGTCAAAAAGAGATTTCGTAGCATTTTCAATTTGTTTTGAAAATTTCTATAGCGGCGCAATTCGCGTTGAAACGAGCGTTCTGATTGGATTATTAGAATGTAACAAGATGTTGTTTTTATATAGGAAGAATAATCATAATCCAATCAGAACGCTCGTTTCAACGCGAATTGAATAAATAAATAAATATATATACTAGTACCCCCAAACGTGCCGAATCCCTGTGGACAAAACCACACTATTACTGACATTTTAATTGCAGTTTAAAATATGGCGAAATGGCACCAATAGATACTGGTTCCTGTTATATACCACGTTGATGTGTATTGATCAAATTGACTAATTACCAGTAATTAGCTTAAGTCAATCTACTATTTGGAGCGAGTCAGAATTATAATGTATTATAGTATTGTATAATATATTTACTTACAGCTCTTTCACTCTAAAATGCAAATGTTATCATCGATTGTGTTTAATTTTATGAATATAATATGCTGTATATAACTGTTTCCTCGTTAAAAAAGTCTTTATTATTATTATTATTATTATTATTATTATTATTAGTGTAGTGTATGCTTGAAACTGTAAGCTATTTTTTGAAATCTCGGTCAGGTCTGTTATTTTGAACAGGAATTAGACTTAAAGCGACATTACATCGCAAAAAGCCACTAAACTGCATTTTCACGTATTAATGCATTGCTACAACAAATTCTTGCGAATATATCCAACACTATCATTGAATCAATAACCAGTGCGTGTGTGGTCTACAAGGTTTCAAAATTGAATGTGGGATTTAATATAGCGGTCATCCATGCTCCTGAATTGACGCGTGTTCGTCATCGGAGTCAATACCAACAGGAGGTAATGTCGTTTAGAGATAATTTAACTAAGATTAGTCTACAAATAAATGTACATAGGTACACATGTGAGATATAACGGTAAATGTGTTCTATAAATCGTGTTATTCATGATACACGAGTTGTATTACGCTTGGATGTCGACCCTATTTACAGTAATTATTATGTCAACAAACCGCGTATACGACGTTTGTTTATTTGTTGAAATACTCTGTTTTTGAGGCAAATATTTGGGGGGGATTTGAGTTTTCACTGATGTAGTGTCGCTTTAAGTATTTCCAGTATACGTAACAAACTATCCTCTCAGGTTCTGATTTTAGATGCATGTGCCAATATTTCATGAGAGTTGTTACTTTCCCTGAACAAATACAATGGTTTTAATGTGAATTCTCGCTTTCATGTCTTCGCGTTACACAGTAACTATATTTTTGATTCTGATATTCAATACCGAAACAGCAATTTAGGTGGTTTTACAATTGATTGCCTTAATATAACTGTTGTTACGGCTACCAATATATCTCCCGTATTACATCGCTACATAATTATTTTTAGACTAATCTTCAATTATCCCTATACGACGGTATTAGCGTTGCTATGGACGTCATCGTCTGCTTATTTATATTCCGCATGCAATTTAAGAATAAGTTCATCGCATTTTACTGACAATACACACATCTTCAATTAACGATTTCTTCACGCAAGTTAAGAAAATTCAAAAAGGCAATATCGTTCATTGGCTATATTAAGGACGTATTGCTTGAAAACTACTCAACGATGTATTGTTGCTAGCCTGGGAACCAGTCTGTCGATTGTTCACTAATTGACGTCTGGGCAGAAACACAATACGGCCCAATTAATGGTCTCGCTGTTAAAATATATTGATATGACTGACCAGGCAAAACATATCAACGCCTGTTCCCAGGCTACACGGTTGCGTCCACTTCATAAATACCGTACTGAAATCAAGTTTTACAAACGCTACTTTTAGCTTCCTACTTGATCCGTTGCATTATGTATTATGTATGTTTCGCTGATTTATAGGATGCAGAGTGTAACATAATTATATTTGTTGGTATGAACTGAATTAATCAAGACCATCTGAATACAAATGCTAATACATTGTACTTGGATTAATTGCTTGAGACACGTTATATGTTGCAACAGTCGTTACTGTGGCATCGTTATACCCCAACCATGCAGACCTGACCGACACTTCCTATAGCATAGCTTACAGTTTCAAGCATACACTATAATAACAATAACAAAAATAATAATAATAAATCATTTACTTAACGAGGAAACTTATTTGACAATCTTCCATAAGGCCATCAAAATAAAACGAATTATATACAGCATATTAAATTTTAGTTATTTTACAACGATTGCGAAACAAGTTCTAACAACTTATATTAATCACTATCGTTGACGCGGATGAA